>RCWM02000343.1:600000-1190756 GCA_003667255.2 Euschistus heros | reverse complement strand
TTGTAAAACAAAATTCCAAATCATATGGCGTTGACGATCTTTAATCGGTCAAAAATAGGGCCTGGATTACGTTCTTCCTCCAGTCATGAAGTCAATGAGGTAAAAACAAAAACAGTTTTGTTTATTTGGGAGAAGAATTTTATTAATGCTTGATGTCATTTCAAAAGCTAGCCCGTATCAAATTTACACAGTTTATTTAATGTCTCTGGGTAACTACAAAAAACACAAGTACTATTTATACGCATTTCAAGTAAAAGCACAACGTCCAAGAATATAACTATTTTTGTTAAAATCCCGCACTTTGTTATTTATTGATTTGAATTCTGAAACGGTAAAATTTCATACTGAACATTACCTAAAAGAATTTTATATTCCGCCCTGACGAGAACAACAATAGATCATGGATATACACACATCAAACTATACTCTACTGCTTTTATATCACCGGCTTTCTGATAAGGAAAGTCTCATATTTTAGCTCTAGCACAACATAGCTAGATTCAAACCATATAGCTCCTAAATGGTAGGTCATAGCGACAAATTTTAGATAACAAACAATATCTTCTTAATTTGCTGAAGGAAACTCGGGCAAATTCATCGGGAGGCAAAACACAGAGTTAGTGCATGTGGCCCGATGGTCACATTTTGAGTGTGAAAAAAAACCGCCAGAGGAAATGTAAGTATAGACCCGCAGCCCAAAGAACTTTTTCCAATGTCCTGGAATATAGAAAATCGGTTTGAGGACAAACTTTATTCTTTATAGCCCACTGCCGAGAGGTCTACTGGACTATTTTGTCTGATTAGTCAAGTGAATGGAATTTGACAGATTATGAGTGTACGCTTCGATAAACCTAACTTGTTATGGCATTAATCATGTTTACCTCATTATACCTGTGTTTAACAGATGCTGACATTTTATTTGCAAAATAATATCCTATTGCCCATATGATGTCGTTTGACCTATTAGTCAATGTCTTTTCAATAGGAGCACTTTCATTGGGAAAGATTCCTGTTAGATGCAAGAGTGGTTAATGCTGGTCTGGCATATTTGATTAACCTCATTAATAACACTGTTATCACAATAAATTACTGGTTTATTTAAATATTGACTAATCATTAATGCAAGATAAGATGATTGCTTACCTTGTAATTTGTGTTTTCATGAATTTTCTACTATCTTGGGTATCATCCTGAATTTCATTGTTTTCATTTAGGTTTAGTAAGTACATTGGATTTTGTTTTATGATTCCAGTTTTTATTTTTTGGTAACGTTAGTGAGGTACTTATTTTTTTCTTCATCATATTCATCGTGAAGGGAATCTTTCTTTTTCTCTCGAAAAAGTTATTTTATATCTTATATTTTTTCATCTTTGGTAATTTTAGTTTTTTATGATGTTTTTGTATTTTATTGTTAAATTTTTTTGAATTCTGTTTTGTTGTTTTATTTATATATTGATTATTTAAACTAGTAGGAGATCCGTTCAATTAGTTTCATTTTTGCTCAGCTGATTACTTTTTTCTGTTTTTAATTTTTCTTAGTTTAGGCTTTTTGTTATGTACTTTAATGATATCACTTTTTTTCTGATTTCAGCTTGCTAAAATTTTGAAATATCAATTGCTTGCTTACTGTCACCATATCTTTTTAAAATACTTTCATTTAGCATATTGGGTAGCCTTAAATCAGCTGCTTCTGGTTTAGAAGTCGATCTTAACAAAGTTAGTGTCTGTTCACAATTTCTATTGAATTCTTCTCTGCTAAAAGATCTTGTTGTTTCCATACTCTTTTTTGAAAATGACGAATAGAGTTATTTTGAATAGTTGTTAATACACCTTTTAATGAATTCTAAACCTTAGACCATCACCATTTTTTATGGTAATGTACTTATTAAAATTGTATTTTATAAATTATTTTTGATCTGTTTTATATATCCATAGATGTATACATATATATTTTTTATTAATTATTTTAAATACTTGCCAAGCATTTAGAATATGTAAACAGAAAAAATGTTTAAAATAATATTAACATATGCTTCAAAACATTAGGTTAAAAGGAAGTAGTCTTGGAAACACTACTGCCAACCTGATTTTTTTCCCCGATAAAATTATTTTAGTTTTTCAATTAAATTATAGTTATATTTAGTAAATGATGAGCTGTGCATACATAGAGTAATTAATAGTATTTTAGTTTTTTTTTCTTTTTAATTGATATTCTGGTTTCATTATTATTAAGTTAATTTATAAATTCTTTTTTATTTGTGGATACATGTTGTATTAGTTAATTTCTTCTCTTGATGATAGTCATACATGAATTTGAGTTATATGAATTTCTAACATTACTCATTGCAATTACAAAAAATAGATTCAATAGAAGCATATTTATTAAAAATGTTTTTAAACCTATATAGTTTTTTTCCCACTTTTATTTAAAGTTGCCCGATTGGGAATTTGGAAGAGTGATATAGCTGAAAAATATATAATATATTTTATATCTTACATTTATGTTCTTTCCAGATGCTTTTGATCAATCGGAGCAATGCTTCAGACCAGCTGGGACTCCTGTTTTTGCTGCAGAAGAAGCAAAAAAAAGCTTTAATTGGCTTAGCGAGGGCTTATCTAAGAGGCCTTGCATTTGCGTTTAATACTAAGACCTCCTACATGATGTTATTCGATTGGATGTATCCTTTTTTTTTCTTTTATTATTGTTGTTAATATTTATTTTAATTTTAATTGCATTATGGCCATTCCATAAAACAAAAATATTTATATTATAATGAAATTGGTTTGAGACATAAACTTTTACTCAATGCTGAAAGACTTTTGACTTTCTAAATCATCCATTAATAACATACACATATTTATACATTGGTCTTATATTGATTTTGTTAACATTTTTCTGCTTCATTATTATTGCTATTATTTTTATTCTATTTCAATTTAAATAAATAAATATTTTTTTCCTCAACCCCTAAATATTAGTTACCCAACATATACACCAATACTGCTCCCTGCAATGGAACTGTGGTTTAGAGAGCCTCAGGTGACGACACCATTGCTTAAAACTCTTTGCTGAACTGGTTCAGAATAGATCTCAAAGGCTTCAATTTGATGTTTCTCTCCTAATGGAATATTATTGTTTAGGGAAGCAAGCAAAGTTATATCAAGTTATGGTATGTATAATATAAATTAATGTGTTATAGTATTAATAATATAAAAATCCAAGTAAATAATTATAATTGGAGTTGAACTTAAGTTAGTTTTCAAGTCCTCACTACTCTAAAAGTGAAAAACTTTTCTCTAAAAATATTCTCTTTACCCCGATAATCTTTTCCCTTTACACAAGTTTCAAAATAAAAAATAATTCTTAATGACCCAGCAATATCAAGGCATCACCAAACCGCTTATTGTTTGTGGGAAAATACACTATAGTCCAGTGCTAATTTTTGATGTCCAGTAAATTGAAGGGCTATGGGGGAAAAACCATGGTAGTCTAATTTAAACAGCCAGTAAGTGGGAATAAGGGTAATATCCTGGACTGGCTTAGATTCTAGCAGAACCCAAAATAGTATTCTTTATTGTCCTGTGAAAAAGGATCAAATGGAAAGAGTGCCCTTTGTAGAAAAATACCTAATAATTAATTTCAATTTTTCAAAAGGATGAAAATTTAATTGTTGGGAAGGAGTTGCGAAGGATATCCTTTGGCTGTTAGAAATCATTCGATCTTGGCAGGAACTAGTATTCTCCCATGGCTTTGGATTGAGCACTGAGGATTTCAGCTGTTTTTTTTTTTTTTTCCGTTAGTGTATTGATTTATGTCAACTATAATTTTTTTTTCCTGACAGTAACATGTATGAAATATAAAGTACATTTCCTATACTATCATAGATCGCTCCACCAGTTTAAAATCAACAATAAGTGGACTACTGCAGTTTTTCCCCCCCCTGGGCCTTAAAATGTATTAATGTACAATGTGATTTTTATTTTTTAAATCTACACACATGGTGAAAACTATACAAGTCAAAGTATTGTTAAATCTTCATTTTCAAGGAAACGTTTTGCGCTTTTTCTGATGATAAGCATGATTTTTGACATTGATTTTTCAGTCAGTCTGGAAAAAAACTTCAAATTATTGACATTCAACTGTTGTAATAATTTTTACTTATGTTTAAAATACATACGCCATTTAAAAACCAAGTTAGTAAAAATATGTAATTTTTTTCATATTCTTTTTAACTTCTATTGAGAGCTTGATATAGAATTGAAAACATTTTCCCCCAGCCTTGATTCTTCAGTCATTGTATCCTATCTTAATGTTTTTTTTGTGCTCAAGTCTAAATTTATTATTATTTTTCTGGAAATAATAGTTGGAAAAATGTTAAAACTAAGTATTAGAATAAGAAATAATAAAAACCATAATTTTGAATAGCTACACTGATGATTCCTTTTTTATTTTAATTTAAAAAAAAAAAAAATGGTTTGACATCGGAATGGGTGCTGCAGCATCTAATGTGGCTGCATAATGTCTAGATTTATAGGTGCAAACCATAACAATTTTAACGTTATATTTTAATGAAAACTAAATACCAAAGAGGAAGTCCATCTTCATTGTTGTAATCTTATGAGTTATTTTGTTTTTTTTTAAAAAAAATGCAATAATATTTCTATCAAAGTCGTACCTGTTTTATTATAATGTAAACTAAAGCAACATTTCTATGATGAAATAGTTGTTTTATTAATTTTATTTGTCATTATGATTTTAAATAATTATATTTATTTTGTTTTTTTGTTAGGGGCCATCTATGGACCACAGTGCTTGTGTTTTAGATGTTTCTTAATGTCATCTTCGTTGCTTGTCACGATTGGTGTTCTTAGTGGTGGGCTCGGCAGCTGCTTTCTTGTTGGTACCTCGAGCTTTTCTGATGGCCCAGTAGTCCTTCATTTTCTGGCTACATTCATTCTTACGTTCCTCAGACCATTTCCTGATTTCGTCTTTTTGTCTGTGGGTAGCTTTTGTGAGGGATATTATGAAGGATTTAGTTTTAAGAGTTTTATGGTAGTTACTCTGGTCAGCCAAGTCATTTTGATTTATATGGAGTTCCGAAAGATCCTTCTCCACATGCTTCATCCACAAGAACCCAGTAGCTTTGCCCGTGCTAGCAGCCTTGAATATCCTATGGGATAGCCTCTTTTGAGTCCATTCTGGACAGATGTCCGTAAAACAGAGCAGTCGCCTTTCTTCTGATGGCATCAATGAGATTTTCTTGGTGTTTATACAGTTCACGATTTGGTTCATACTATCGGCTTCCATCTGGTCGAATTCTTGGTCCTATTATCCGTCTCAGGAACTTTCTTGTACATCGAGAGCTCTTAGTGGGGTCTTATTATTTAGATATAGGCACTCTGTTGCATAGAGGAATGAGGGTCTGACTACTGCATTGTAGTGTCTTAGTTTGACATTCATTGACAAGGTTTTGAAGCATACAGTTTTCTACAGGCGTGGTAAGCCTTATCTAGTTTGAGTCTCCTGTGTTCAAGAGCATTGTTTCACTTAGGTGAGAACCTCTGAAACCATTCCTCTAGTTACTTAGTACTTTTGACTCTCTTGATGTAGATATTATCACTGACTCTCAGCATTCTAGGGGTATCTTTAATGTTAGTAACGATCTCGGCCTTTCCTATGTTGATCAAAAGACCCGTTTTAGCCGCTATTGAGTTCAGTGTTTGGAGCTAAGTGGTAGCCTCCTGTATGTCATTTGCCAGTAATGTCAGATCGTCTGCAAAGGCTAGGCATGGTATCCTTAGGTTGTCGGCCTTAGTACCCATCCGCAATCCAGTGTTTCCTGGTAGGATTCTTGTCCACTCTCTAATTATTTTCTAGAACGTAGTTAAACGCAGTTAAATAATATGCATGAGATGCCGTCTCCTTGTCTCACCCCTGTTTTAATTGAGAAAAAAACTCTGAGAGCTGTCCTCTAAACCTTACTCTGGATGTGGTGTTGTGCAGAGTAGCTTGCACCAGCCTATTGATCTTGTCGTTTAGTCCTAATTCTCTTAAGGTCTCAAACAGATTAATCCTGTCTACTGAGTCGTATGAGATTTCTGGTAGTCGACAAGTATAGCTACCTATTGTCTGGCTCTTGACTTGCTGTATTGAAGAATGGTCTTCAGATTGTGTATTTGCTCGGTACAGGACCCTCGATGTTCTGAACCCTGCCTGATATTCTCCTAACTCTTTATCCAGCTGTCTCGTTACATGAGGTTCCAGAATCTTGGATAATTATTATTTTATTATTAAATTATAATTTATATTATTATAAATATTATGTATTTTTATACATATTAATATTATTATTTTTTTGCAGGTGCAAATATACCACACTGTCGAAGTCCCAAAAGACCAGATGTATTCTATGAAGTTAAAAGGAATATCTATTTGCTTTTCAATGCTCAAAGCAGCACTTTGTGGTAGCTATGTTAATTTTGGCGTCTTCAGGTTGTATGGGGATGAGGCTCTAGACAATGCTTTAAAAACATTCGTTAAGTTACTTCTAAGTATTCCCCAATCAGATTTACTTGTAAGTAAACAAATTTCAAATTCCATATAATTTTTATCTTGCCCATTATCTTGTGTTTGTAATAATTGCTATTATATTATTTTTTAAAAAAAAATTTACTTGCTTATTTTGGCAAATTACTTTAATTTACTAATATAATAGATACCTTATCATTGCAAGAGTATTATGAAAGAAAGTCCACAGTACTGTATTTGTTTTTGACCGAAGTTATTGTTTTTGTGGGGTAAAAATAAGAAAAATTCAAAACAACATTATATATTTATTTTGATGTTAATATTCTAAATTCAGTATAAATAATAAACTGGAAGATGCTATAGATGTAGGAGGAATTCCGAGAATTAATGGTTTGATACATGAAGGAGGCTAGGAAGTAATTTCTGCGGGATGAAGGATAAAGCCATTTTAACTCCTAATACAGATGTGATATTGAGGAGAGGAGTGGATATTAAAAAAACAGCTTTGATATACTTTTTTTATAAAAGTAGTAAAGTCAAAAATCAAGTAATTAATGTTGCTTCTGCCGAAAATTCCGAAAAGGGCTGTTTGACCCATCATGGTAGTTTTAGTGTTAAATTAAAAATTTTTTGTATTTACATTTTTCAGTATTTCAGTTTACATCTTACATTTTAGATTCTAAGAACTTATTGAACTAACCTTCTATATCAATTTATTAGTACATTTTTTCTTTAATTCTTTTCAGGATTATCCTAAGCTTTCTCAAACATATTATGTGCTCTTGGAATGCCTTGCTCAGGATCACATGAGTTTTTTGTCCACCTTAGAACCTAATGTTTTTTTGTACATACTATCATCAATTTCAGAGGGCTTAACAGCTTTAGGTAAGTATATTAGAAATATTTATATTTCAAAGTTGTGAGAAATTATTTATTTTCATACTGCAGTATAGTCCCTTAATGAAATCGGAGAGCTGGTGACACATTTAGAGCACGGATTTGACCCGACTAGCCTTATATTTCAAAAGTTTTGTTTATGATAGTTGTATAGAGAATGGCTAGTCTGCCTGGTATGTACAGGTGGAAAGGTACTGCCCATGGTAAAAAGTAAGGTAAAATTTATGGGCTTAAAAAGAATAATTGACCACGTATGAAATAATATAAATTGTATTCTATTATAAATAATAAGTGTAATATATCAATCACAGATCATTTGAATGGTGAGACATGGAACCAGATCATCCCAAAGATTAAAAAAAATATATATATATTTTTTTGACCCAGGTTGAAAATTTAATATTGATGTGTGTGTCAAGTACATTTTTGAAATAATAATTGGCCTAGTTTTCCTAAATGGTACCGATATGTATGCAAGACTTAATGAATATCATATGCATGTATTGTACTTTAAATTATCTCTCCCATAAACACTGCCTTTTTTTATGAATGTAACTCTCCTGTATATTCATTTAGTAATGTTAATTCTTAATTTTTTTTTCTTTTTAGATACAATGGTATGTACAGGCTGTTGTGCAAGTTTGGACCACATAGTCACGTATTTATTTAAGCAGATAACTAGTAAAGGTAAATATTATTATATTTTTCTTAACATTTTCTAGTTTAATAAAATTTTATGCATACACAACCATTGAAGTGGAAGGGCGTAAGAATGGTACCTAGTATCAAGAGTAATTATTTTATTTTCAGGCTCAAGCCTCATTAAAAGATATCTAGGAAGCAATGTATTTCAAAACTCAATTATTAGTTATCCTTCCAATTATCTATTAAGTCATTAATAATACATAATACAGCTGATTTTTGGGAAAGTAAAAAAACGTAAAATTTCAAACTATTAATCTAACATTATAGATGTTCTTAATAAAATTTTATCTCTACTAAATCCTGTCTATTCTCCTTTGTTTAGTTTAAATTGAAGAAAATTAAAAATGTCAGTTATTAACAAATCTAACTCTATTAGAAACTAAAACTAAATTGTTTCTGTTTATAATTCTCTTCTCATGTAACAATTTATTTGTTCTGATAGGTAAAAAAAGAAGATCTCTCAATCAGACGAACCAGAACGATATGTTTTCTTCAGGTACTAGAGTTACATCCCGAAATTCTTCAGCAAATATTAAGTACAGTTCTAAACGTTATAATGTTTGAAGATTGTCGAAATCAGTGGTCGATGTCAAGGCCGCTTCTTGGACTGATTCTCCTCAATGAAGAAGTAAGTAATATAATACAAAGGAAATATATTTTATGTCAATTCCCAGTAATTAGTAGAAGGGTCTTCGTGGACGAGGTTAAATCCCAGTTAAATTAAATAATAATGTTTTAATTAATTAAAAATGAAAATGAAAATGTTGATAGTGCCAGAAGAGAATATCTACAACAAAACTACTTCAATTTATTTTAGTAAAGGTATTAAATGTTCAAACTTTATTATTCTGGTAGACCTGCATCTTAGTTTTTTCTTACCTTTTTGAAGTGAAACTTCTTTTGGTCTAATGCCCACTTTTGGGATAGGGTAAAAAAAACAAACTAGCATCACATACTGTACCGTACCAAGACTCTAATTACTGCCAGAAAATTGTATTTGATATTAGGAGAGTAGGAGCAGTCAGGAGCTCAACTCTTATGATAAATACCACTATCTTGACTAGAAGGAAGGTTGTTTTTCCTTTTTTCATAAAGTGATAAAAGTATTTAATTAGTAATAAAAATAAAAATACCTTAAAACATCAGCTCTCATAGTTTTTTTGTTGCAGAATTCACTTAGAAAAAAGTTTACTCTTCCAGCATATGGTCCTAAGCACACCCACTTTTTTTTTTTTTTTTTTTTTTTTGAAATTGTGAAAATTATTTTTTTATAAAAACTAGTTTGTTGCACAGTTCATCACGGATGTCTAAACAATGATATAGGTCTTCTATGTAGTTCAGAGCTGTGTTGTGCTTCAGAAAAGAAGTGATGCTCTCTTTTCTCTTGTCACAGCTCTCACTTCAAACTATTTGTTCACCAGTGCCACATTTTCATTGTAGTTGTCTCTTGGGGCTTAATGTCCTTTTGTATTTTAACTAGAGCAGCAAAGATGGGTTACCATTGGCTTATAGGTTATCATCCTTTTCTAGCCACAGTAAGAAGTCCAAGATTCATTCTGTGGGTCCCCCATGAAATAAATTTTCACCCGCCTGGGTGGGAACTAGTATATTTTATTCTGTCTCATTATTTTTAATTTTAATGTCTCCTTCATTTTAACATAAATACTTTATTTTAATATAGTTTTTATATTAATGTTGCAATACCATGATTTCAGTATTTTAACCAGCTGAGGGAAAACATCATTAGGAGTCAACCTGCAGACAAGCAAGCAGCGATGGCCCAGTGGTTTGAAAACTTAATGGACTGTATCGAAAGGAACCTTTTAACTAAAAACAGGGACAGGTAAAATTTTCAACATTTGTTTTAATCCATAGGTCATATATTTTCTACAATTAGTTCAAATTGTTCTATCTTTCATGGTATGGTATTGATTAAACCTGTCAATATACCTTGTTTATCTATCACTTAAATATCAGTTTCGGGAGTGATGTTGATAAAACTTAATAATTATTACAGAGGAAATGAAACTAACCTTGTTGGAGGAAGGGTATTTGAACAAACGTGGGACCAGAAAAATCATTGGAAGAACTATATGCGCTTGTACATAATAAAAGATGCTTTTTCAAAAAAAATAAAAATAAAAAATAAATAAATAATAATAATAATAATAGGTGATAAAAAAAATATATACCTACTTTGATAACTAATTTTTTCTTTTTTAATATCAATTATTTTAAGTTTATTGCTTGCCTTTTTAATTCGCCTTTATTATTATGTCTTATCTGGTGTTTGTTGAACATAGCATTACCTCAGCTGGCATCAAAAAAACAAAATAGCATTTATCTTGATTCTAATCACTTTGACATAGGGTAAATCACTATTTATGGTCATAGTTATGTGAGTTGGTCGATTTAAAAGGGAATTTTTTTTTATACAGTTTGTAAGATGTTGGGTTACATAAATAGATTCTCAAAAGTTTATTCTATTGAATGTACAGCTAACAAATATGCTAAAGCTTCGTTTCAAATAATAAATAAATAAATGAATTTTTATAACTTTTTACAAAAAGGTACAGTCATTAGATATAGATATATTTAGTCTACCTCAAATTCGCACGATCCAGGCTCCTCAGAAGAAGTTAGAACATTGACAATTTTACACTTGTCACAGTGTTTTTCCATGGAGTTGCCACGGCTGAGACAGATAGATTTTTTGCAATGAAGACATTTGATCTTGGTAAGTCTTCTAATACCTGATTCAGCAGTACATACCTTGCACTTATGTCTCTTGGGAGAGGAGAGGGATGATTTTTCTCTATTATCATCATCGCATGTGGGGCGGAATCACTTCAGACAGATTTGAAGGCTGGAGGGAATCCCAACTTTCTTAAGGCTTCTTCTTTTTTAAGCTGGAAATAGCTGATATATAGCTCTGGAACCATAAGCTCATGGGCCAACTGTTTTAGAAACAACCTTAACAGTCTATTGCGAAGGTAGACAATGAGGGAGTTAATCCCAGCCAGATTCATCATCGTGTAGAAGATGACCATTGGCCAACACTTGTTATTTCAGACCTCTTCATCATCAGACCCATCAGTCATTCTCTGTACCTGAATCCTATTTTCTTTCTTCCACTTCATCTTCTGAAGTGATATCACTGTCTTCTCCTAAATCCTCTATCGCCAGTGGGTCTTCATCAACATCATCAGCTAACATTATGTTCCTGACCTCCTCAAGATCCCTCTGGTTATTTAAGTCAAACATCTTCTGGGCCATATTAGTAAAATATCTGAAATAAAAGATAGAAACTACAAAAAATTTAGTATACGAGCATGGTTGCAATGTGCGTGCGAGGCTCACTCAAAAACAATTTCAAAAACCAATGCTATGAAACCATAAAATCTACAAATTGTCCTTATAGATTGTATAAATATTAATATTTAAGATGAATGTATGAAAAAAAAAAAAAAAATACCCACGTTCCAAAATATGACGTCTTCGGTCATAATGAGCTTCTCAGGCCAAGTGAACATCAACTGCTCATTCAAATCAGTAGGGGAAGCTGAGTATGGGGGTTCGAAAGGGCGCCAGTAGTTAGGAGGGTATTAGAGAGATACGGTTTGGGCACTGTTAAGTTAAGAGGGGGGGAGAGTGAAGTGTTGTCTGTGCTTCTTAGATCAGTTATGAGTGATGGAGGGTTAAATTAATTTTTGCTAATGGATTGAAAAAAAAATTATCTTTATTTTTTTATTTTGTAATAGGTACATTATAAAAGTTTTAAAATTATATAGGGTTTTTAATTTTTTGTTAAAGTTTTCAATGATGAAAAAATGCTTGAAATGTGAAAAACAACTAATTTTTCTACCTAAAACACAAATTTGACAAAAAATAGTGCTTGATTGAGATTTTCTGATTTTGGATTCATGTTCAGCACACTTCAAAACATAAAAAAATCATCATTTTTGTTGAAGGGAGCAGAACAGTGTAATATACGTTATATATTTATGATTATGTTTTTCTTTTTTTCCAGATTTACACAAAACCTGTCGCTGTTTAGGAGGGATATCAACGACTCCCTGAAGGGTCCAACCATGGCCACCACAGGATCTGTTTCCGACATGATGACGTCATAGTCCAGTCCCCTATACTTATAACTTTTAGAGACTGATCGGTTGTCCATTTAACGACTGTAAATTATTTTTTACGCGTGTGTCCTCGGGTCATTGGCATGTAATTTCTTTTCATTTTTTACCTATCAATCCTGTATATATTTTGTTGGAAAGATAATAGCGAATTGGATAGGTTATTCTTTTACACCTGTAATTGGCTGGTATGGTAGAGAGGCATCCATAGCATCCGTTTAAATTATTACTTTTGTATGTGAGGTGTCAACTGCTTTACTTCATTTTTATTTAACTTCAATAGCAATAGCCTATCCGCCTGTATTTTAATATTCCACATTGGCTGCATCGAATCATGCAAGGGAATGTGAAATTTGTACAAATTTCAACACCATTCTTGCTCGACCTATTTCTTATTTAATACTGTATTAAACAATAATATATATTTTGATTGATAATTAGGAAAGAGAAAAGTTATTGTAATTTTTCTAATGGCCATGATTTAAAAAAGAAAATAAAAAAAAAAAAAAATTTGTTATAGAATTTTATGTATAGAGTTATGTGCATATGTAAATAACTTTAATGAACTGATTACAATGTTCATTTGTGAAAATTTTAATTATTTTTTCTAAATAAATTTGTTTTGAAAATTGTTTACTCAACATTCTAGTTTATAAAAGAATCCAGTCTTATGTTCGATGTTTATTTATTATTAAGGAGAGTTGAAAATTATTGTGAAATCAAAGGGAGATGTTCCCATAGTCTATTTAGACTGATGAATGTAAAGAATGATTTATATTTGTAGAGCCTGATGTAACCTATATTTTGTATTCTGAAAGTCATCCTAAAATTATCACTGATTTTGCTATATTGCATGAAGCATTTTTGTATGGGAAAAAAAAGAATAAAAAAAAAAAAGAATGAAATTCTATGATTCATGAATTCATTTGTAAATATATCGTTTATTATTGTATTGAATGCATTGCCATTTTGCATAATACTTGCCTATAATTTTTATTTTGCTCAGAATTAAGTAACAGTGTTACATTTTCTTCATCATTGTGTCGAATTAGACTAAACGCTAAGTTCTTGTTTTGTTTATTTTCCTATTTAAGAAAGATCATCGCAGTCTCCTTTTTGGACATTCCATTGTTGCAAGGCACTATATCTCCAACATGCTCATGAATTGATGTCTATGAAAATCATGTAATTTTTTTTATTAAATTTTTTTTTGTAAATTTTTAAGCCTTGAGGGCTGCCATTCTCCCTTTTCTATTCATTACACGGGGTTTCTTTTTTGTATAGAAGATTTAGTATTTAATGTGTATGATTGTTATGTGTTGATAGTCTATAACTATCCCGATTATACGTTATTTTTAAAATGAATTGATGAGTTCCTTTTACATAATTTTATTTTATTTTGATTGATGCAATCAGTCATAGAATAAATATTCCAAGAGAACTACTATGTAGCTTTACTGAAACCCATTGTCAATATTGTAATTTTTTTTATTGCTATTTATTACCTACCAAAGACTATAGTTTTTCTAATACTAATTGTGTCTAAATTTAAATTATATATACTACAAAAAATTGGTTTGGTAATGACTTCTGTATGATGTTGCTTATTATTTTTGATCTTATTGTTCTGGATTCTAGAAGCCAGTATCGTTTCTCATCTATCTTAAGAGTATGACAGATAAGTGGTGTAAAACTGTGATATATTGAAGGTAAAAGTCGACAATTAATTATTTTTCAAACATTAGATGTTTGATTATCATGGAAATGTATGAAATGAAATGTTTAAAATGGCCTTATTTTGTGTTCTTATGTCATTTTTTGTTATTTGGTTTTATTTATTTATTATTATTTTATTTTATTTTTTTCTTGTGAGGACACGAATTTAGCAGATAACTGATATTTAATATTTTAAAGAGTAAATATTAATAAATTCTTCAGTACCTGTCCATATATTTGAAAAGTGACATAGGAACATGATTTAGGTCATGGATTATCATTGAATTGTTCTTCAGTACAAAATTACAATAATATTTTTAATGTATTTAATTTTTTTATTTTATTTTAGTTGACATCCTTATTTTTCCATTCATTTTCCCCTCTTAGATTCCATATTTTTTATTTATTTATTTTAATTTTTTTAAGTTAAGTTTATAACTGATCTGATAGTCAGAGAATGCTCAGGTGATCCACACCGCACAACTGTTGTTCTATTTTTATTTTAAAGTTTGTATATTATCCCCACTATGTAAAACTAATGAATGTGAAAAAATTCATTTTTTTATTTGGTTTGTTTACGCTGTATTCTACAAGGCTTACCTTGTGGTAAAATGCTAGACATTTGTAAAAGTGAGATTACTGATTTCGGTCTTCAAATTGCCAACCAGATTTGAAATATTACTATAAGTATTCCAATAGAAGTGGCAATTAATTCATCAACCCTAATTATTACCATAAGGCCTTGTAGAATACATCAGTGAGTGAAAGGAATAAAAAAAAGCGATATTTCATAGTTGTTAGTTTTACATAGTGTTGGTGATATCTACAGCATTCCTTGTTATGTGTATATGCAATGTACTTTTTGATCGCTTCAGGCAAATCACAGCTGTTCTCACTGCTTGCTTATGGGATAAACTAACACCCAATGAAACCTTGTCAGGGAAGTCCAAATCTTTCTACTCAATCCTTCAAGATTAAGATGTTCTGATTAACTGAAATTTCACAAAGTCATTAAACTGAACATTATTATGTAATCCAGTACTATAACTTTTGTACGGTTTTTAAAACAAAAAAACATTATCTTAAAATAGGTCTAATACAACCTACCCTGCTCATCTGAACATTCTACAGTGGTAAAAATCAATCCTATAGCTTCATTAAAAATTAATTTTACAATAGCATCATATTATTTTGGTATTGTACATAAGGCAGTATAAAACATTTTAATTTTTAATTACTTGCAATAAACAGCTTATGGAGTTACGTAATTAAAATTATAATTTAAGTTATCAGATACAAAGTTTTAATGCAGTTAAAAACACAAATAAATGAAGCAGAAATGTTGAAATATTATGCAGATCTAATTTCAGTAGAACTTTGCTAGTCCAACTCAAGGTAATCTGACCCTCCTGCAGAGTCCGGTGGTGCGGACAAAATTTTTGTGGAATCTCTGATAGTCCAGTAAAATTGTACATTTTGGTGTACCCAATAACAAAAGATTGGGAAGTTTTGATTTACTTATATATAGTTAGTGTTGTGCTTGTGTGCTAAAATTCAAGTTTTGGGGACCTTGAAGCGATACTGCTCCCTAATTGATAGCATCGAAGCGTCACAACTTTCAACCTTTTAGGTTGAAAGTTTCACCAATAAATCTACTGGATGGTTGCTTCTATTGTATTGAGAAACTATTGGTTATAATTTTTTAAAAAATAATTTTACATTCATTTAATGTTAGGATAACTGTAATAGGAAGCATGTGATAAAATTAAAACAAAAATATTATTTGAATGTCTTTATTTAATTAAAAAGTAAATCTACAAGATATTTATAAAATTGGAAGCATTACATTAATTTTAAGCATTTCCAAGACATAAATAATAAATTATACAAAAAGAAAATATATATTTACAGTACACCAAAAATACTTGGTTCCTAATTATTACACAACCAATCATTTATATAGAAAATTTTTGTACTCTATAATCATGGTGTTCATTAATAAATCACATTTAAATATTACTAAAACTTAGCCTAGTAAAAATAAATTGGACTGATAGCTTAATTCTTTGGCATTAAATATGAGCTGAAAGTTACTATAGGACTTAAATTTATGTTATAGCATTATGTAAGACTAATGAGAAACTTCTTAGAGAAGATCTAAAGGGTTGCTTGGCACTCCGGTTACTTCGCAGATAGTCGCTGCTATTCTACGAGACTGCTCAAGGACGCAAGAGGATGTAGCAAGGCCGATGTGAATACAATAAAGTTCAAAACATCTCACTTTGCTGCTCTGACTTTTTGGGAAGCAAGTTTCAATAAGGCGCCTAATAATAATGATAATGCAAATTATTTATTTAACATGATTTTTAAAAAAATATATATATATATTTATGTATGTAAAAACTTACTGATAAAAGTCTCCATTAAAAACTCCTGGGAGGGGTAATGTTTTTATTGCTGTGGCTGGACTAACTTTAGGTTTTATGGCTGATCCCTGTAAGTACAAACATTATTCATTAACCTAACTTCTGAATTATTGTAATAAATTTAGTTACTACAGAAGAAAAAAAAAAATCTTTACATATATAAGTACATATGAATACATAGGTCAATCACCTGGCTATGATGATTAATAATAACTTTATTTAATAACAAAATAAATGACAAGTCTTGTAAAAGATACAACTTCAGGATACTATTATAATATCTATAAAATAAATATTCATATTTTACATTTGCTCGGAATATTGAAAATTCAGGAGGTAAAGAAATATATGATATTAAAAGGAAGTTAGAGAGAAGCATTTTCAAATTGATATGGGCAATTATTTAAATATATTTTATATCTAATGATAACAAAGAAAAATTTCATGAACTTAATCAACACTGCTCAGTAAAGAAATATAACATTAATTTGAAAAATCAAGCATTGTTTCTGCAAGCCAAACATCAAATAGTTGAAGATATTATGTATTTGCTATAGAGCCCAGTCAATAAAGGTTTCGTGTCGCAACTAATTAGGGGAAAGCTGAATTTTCGCAGGGTGGTGGTACATAAAGTACACCCTAAAAAAACACAAAATCCCGACCCCCACCCCTTCTGCAACATTACAAGTACAGAACTCTGGTTATATGCTGACAGATCGAAACCTAATTATGCTATCGGAGTGTTATTTTTTTTATTTTACTCCTAATAATATTACAAACAAATTATGTTATATACACTTTTTATGTAGATAGCTTAGTTTCGCCATAATACTTAATCATATACAGAAAACTGCCACTACAAAAAACAAAAAGTAACTTCAACAAATTATAGATATTTATTATTATGTTTTGCAAAGAAAAGTGTTAAACAAAACTTATAGTTAATATAATTAGCTTTAAAATGATGTGTCTCATAACGCATAACATTAAAACGATGGCTTCATAGAGAGTGTTGAAAGAGTAGTGGACACCAGTCCTAGCAGGGCCCTTCTGAGGTGCACAAACGCATATACTGCTGTTCATGATCATGAATACTCATTTAATTGAAATGCAGCAACAATGTAATAACGTTTATTTTTAGGTTATTACTTCCAAAGTGCATTTTTTTTGTGCTATAATGGTCTATACTTTACTTGTATCACTTATATAGTATGAAATTTAGCATCAAAGATTCAACTCCAAAAATCAAAAGATCTGACTACTGGATATTGTTCACCACCCTTAGCTGTCAGTGTGATAAAAAGTCTTCCTCAAAATATCTTCGGGTTTAGGGGAGAGGGGGGGCGAAGTCGTATGTTGCTGGCAGTCTGACCTCGGAAAATGTTACTTTTTAGCACATGTATACATAAAAAAGCAAAGCAAATTTGCAAAAAATGTCATTTTATTCCTCTCTTTTTCATATCATAATTTTAGAGCTATGGAAGAAGGAAAAATAGAAGATTTTTTACTTGAGGTAAGTCGCAGTTCTCCGGAATAAACACATTTGTCGGTACTCATTTGGCTATAACTCCGAAAATATTTGTCCGACTCAAATTTCTCTTACTTCACATGAAAGCTGGTTAAATTTACTATAATAACTCAAATATTAAATATTGATCTAGTCACGTAAAACATCCGATTGAGAAACCCGTACTGTTGTGAAAAACTCTTATTTTTCGGCACATTTATTACAATAACTTCAGAATTATTTCTCCGATTCAAAATCTATTTTTTCCATCTGAAAGGTGGTTAAATTTACTATAAGACCGTTTATATTATTTTGAGTGAATCTCGTGAAATACCCATGACAGCACGCTGAGTACACCGTACTATTTCGGGATTCACTTTTTTTTTTTTAAACATTTATCGCTATAACTCCAAAACTATTTGTTTGACACAAAATTTATTTTTTCCATATAAAAGCTGGTTAAATTTACTACTAAACCTAATATACTTAGTTCTGATTAAATTCCGTGAAATACCCACGCCAAAACGCTAAATGTGTATGTTTGGGAAAAATGTGATGATTTTGACATGTTCAATAGAAATTGAACCGGAATTCAATCAAAATTGATATTTGAGTTATTGTAGTAAATTTAACCAGCTTTCATATGAAGAAAGAGAAATTTGAGTCGGACAAATATTTTCAGAGCTATAGCCAAATGAGTACTGACAAACGTGTTATTCCGGAGACCTGCGACTTACCTCAAGTAAAAAATCTTCTTCCATAGCTCTAAAATTATGATATGAAAAGAGAGGAATAAAATGACATTTTTTGCAAATTTGCTTTGCTTTTTTATGTATATATGTGTGCTAAAAGTAACGTTTTCCGAGATCAGACAGCCAGCAACATACGACTTTCACCCCCTCTCTCCCCTAAACCCGAAGATATTTTGAGGAAGACTTTTTATCACACTTACAGCTAAGGGCGGTGAACAATATCCAGTAGTCAGATCTTTTGATTTTTGGAGTTAAATCTTTGATGCTAAATTTCGTACTATATAAGTGATACAAGTAAAGTATAGACCATTATAGCACAAAAAAATGCACTTTGGAAGTAATAACCTAAAAATAAACGTTATTACATTGTTGCTGCATTTCAATTAAATGAGTATTCATGATCATGAACAGCAGTATATGCGTTTGTGCACCTCAGAAGGGCCCTGCTAGGACTGGTGTCCACTACTCTTTCAACGCTCTCTATGAAGCCATCGTTTTAATGTTATGCGTTATGAGACACATCATTTTAAAGCTAATTATATTAACTATAAGTTTTGTTTAACACTTTTCTTTGCAAAACATAATAATAAATATCTATAATTTGTTGAAGATACTTTTTGTTTTTTGTAGTGGCAGTTTTCTGTATATGATTAAGTATTATGGCGAAACTAAGCTATCTACATAAAAAGTGTATATAACATAATTTGTTTGTAATATTATTAGGAGTAAAATAAAAAAAATAACACTCCGATAGCATAATTAGGTTTCGAGCTGTCGGCATATAACCAGAGTTCTGTACTTGTAATGTTCCTGAAGGGGTGGGGGGGGGGGGAAACAAGAGGGGTGGTGGTCGGGACTGTGTTTTTTTAGTGTATACTTTATGTACTAACACCCTGCAAAAATTCAGCTTTCCCCTAATTAGTTGTGACAAAGGCTAATTTCTTGCTTTCATTGACTGGGCTAATAGGAAAATTAAGAAATAGGATTACAATTTCCAACTCCTAAATCCGAATCACTGAAAAAATTAATGTGGCCATTGCACACACCATTTTATTATACTTTTTGTTATGGTTATAGGATTTTAGTTTTCACTTTATTCAATGTTGTTTTTTTCGAACCCTAATTTAATATTAAAATTCCTAATTTACATCCTGAGAAATATCATCGCAAACTCCCATCTACAGTGTTTAGTATAAGGTTTTGGTTGTAAAGTAAGAAATGAAATTCTGAACCTTTGGAATACCTATCTTCTTAAATAATAGTTAAAAATATGAATTATTGTTTGTAAATAGTTTGAAATCCAATTGTTTTTTGTGGATAGTAAATACGATTTTTCTGTTTACTTATTTATTTCTTGGATTATTACTGGTTTTTTTTTTTTGTTTTTTTTTAAATAAGCTTTGCTATCTCATTTCAACTCTTGTATGGATTATTTTGTATAAGCAATTTATTTTTAACCGAGAGTTGATTTTTAAGAACAGGGTCTGGTACCAAGAATTGAAAAAAAATTAATACTGACACACCACTAGTAATTTTAAATAATTAGTATTTAACAAATACCTTAAACATAAAGTTAATAAAATCTGGACATCTGACATGAGCAGAGCATTTAGCAAGAATAAGTGATATTTGAAGTCCCCAAGCTTCTGAATGAAAAGACCTTTTTACAACGGTTTTCGACACCTAATACACAATTAAAATCAAAATCCAGAGAAATATCAGTGTATCCTTCAATCTATACTGTTTATTCAAAAAATTTGTTTGAACATTTTCGCCCCCTTTATTAAAAAATGAAATTCAAAACCTTCAGAATATTTTATTTCTTATATAATGGTTTGTAAAATGAAATATTTTTTGTGCATTGCTTGAATGAACTGCGATTAACTTATATATTTTTCTTTGATTCAATTCAGGATAAAAGTCCTAAGTAAACTTGTATATTGAGGGGGGAAATAAAATAAAGGCGTCATATAATGTTGACCTCTTAAGTATAATTTTGTTCTAATTCCCTAGCTCCATGAAACTGAAAGATTGGTTTACAGAACTTACTTACAAACCACCAGTTTTCAGTAGCCACAAAAATTTTTTTTAGTATTGGAAGTATTTGATTTTGAAAGTTAATCTATCATCATAAGTAATAAAGCAAATAATAAAATTAATATAAACTTCTTTCATAATTGTGTATGACAACTTACTGCACCATCCTCAAACCAGAGATAATAAGCGTAAGAGAATGTGGTGTCCCTCCACATTAGTGCAAGGTTGCCTTCTAGTAAATGGTGCCGGCTAAACTCAACCATTGTCCATATCTGGCAAAAAATAAAACATTTTTTCTAGTTTCTTAGGTATAATAATAAATATACAATAACAATTTATCAACATAATATTCAATTGAGCTTGTAGACAGAATGTTCTTATCCAGATTAGTAAAAATAATTTCTACTTGTTTAATCTAAAAATTAGTTCTTGGGCTCTGCAGATAAATATGTTTCCAATTCTTAATTTAAAAAATAACATATTTTGAAACATAATGTATACATTTAAAAATAAACATACATTAAACTCTAGATAAATTTCAGTTCAATGAAAAAGACTCAGCTAATTAAATTAATGTTCAGGTCCATTCATATGAAGATTAAGCGAAGGCATCTAGTTTGCCTAAACTTTATAATTTGAAGCCTCTCATTTCTATGATTGGTTTGAACATGCACTAACTGGTCTTTTTGTACATCCACTAATTTAAGCGAGATCTAACAAATTCTATTCCATTGGACTTATAGTGTTGTAGTGAACTGTAATGTTAACCTTCAAAAATTTCATTCATATTCAAGGTTAATTAAAAAAAAATCTTGGTATTAGCACCAATATTTCCCCAAAAAATGCTAAAATGCTGATCTGTCATGATGAGGAAGATGGTGAAAAAAGATAAACTGCCAACTCCTTTCAATTTGAAGGAGACCTAATTCCATAAGTCAGAAACAAATGATAAATTTGTATCAGCTCTCACTATCCTAGCCAATTCATTGAATAATACTAAATATAAGTTATTCGTTAAAAAGACATTGCTTTTATTCAAAATCCTGAGGAAATAAGTGAGAATTAAAAACGATAAAATAAAGCTCATAATAAAAGCCCATGGAAGAAGTTTAAAAACTACAGTTTGATCAGTCTCTATCATAAGTCGAAAATCAATTTATGGTATAGACAACAGCATTGTAAATGAATAATTAATAACATATTTAATATAGGATAATTAATTACCTTTTCTTTTGTCAATTGCGGTAAAGGAGGTTCAGGTGGCTGCATTTGGAGAGAAGGAGCTGTAAGCCGATGATTGGTTCGGTCCATGTAAAGAAAGTGTACAAGGCCAGGAAACTCTTCCAAATACTTGTTAATGCTCAGGGAATCACGCGTGAATTCGGTTAAGAATTATTATACTTGGTTATTGACAATGACCACATACAAAGGTAAAAGCAAATAAAACAAAACACAAAACAACAATAATTAAAGTTTTCGGAAAATAAAAAAATATTGGTCTGAAGAAAATTTGTATCTTATAATTTTATTTTATAACCATTCATTTCAAATAAAAACCTAGTGATAGCAATCCAGTTTATAACTCGCTGTTGGTCCCAGTTTGAATTATATTGTATATTAATTACTTTGAATTATTATTATTGAACGCAAATAATTTTTGAAGCATTTGAACAATGAAATTAATTGAGAAAATGAGGCAATAATTAGTACAAATTGCTTGAAAAATCCAAAAAGATCAGGGAATCAGGCCTCAACTGAATTATATACAGCTTGAAATTAATGTATAAAGTTTGAAATCATAGAAATTTTCCAGTTGGCCTCTTCCTCAGAAAATTATTTTTCCATTCATCTTTTAACCTTCCGTTAGTCGCATGCCCAATATGGACAAGAGTTGTCGCGTGGCACCTGCGGGGTGTTTTACCTTTCTTTGATAAAAACAACTTAAAATGTATTCTATTTCTGGTTTCAAGAGTATAACAAAATATATATTACTTCTTCAGGGAAGCAATTCTAAAACCAAAATAATACTGAAGTAGTAGCGTGCACCTCACAGGTGTTTGTGAATTTATGAAGATTATTTGCAATATATTTCATTAAAAAAGATTTACGAAACTCTTTATCTGAGTACTAAAAAACATATAAAAGACAATGAGACAATAACAAACAAACAAAAAAAAGAAAAAGAAAAAAATTATGTATTTAGTTGCCTTGCACCTCCTAGCTGTTTTGATATTCTGTGGACCAGAAAAGTTCAGAATGGAATCAGATTAGGTGCTAACACTTGAAGGGAACGCTGGTAAAGTCATACCTGGAGTCTTGCTCCCCACAAGCTTGCTATGGTCAAGATAGGGCCAAAACAATTTCATCATGCACCTCACAGGATCAGGCGACTAATGGAAGGTGAAATGAATAAAAATTTTATACTTCATAAATTCTAAAACATTTTATGTTTAAAAAATTAAATTTGAAAAAATACTGAATGATCAGAACAGAATCATTTTTAAATCTCAAAAGAGATTGACAAAATATCAATTCCAGATTGTTTTTAAATTCGAGGAAAGCCGATAAGCAACATACAACTTGAAAACCAATATTTTTTTACTTAACCTATTACTTTATTCAAAGACAGATTCTTTTAGTTCCCAAAATAATAAAAAATATAGAGTCAGTGTCTAATAAAACAGTCCATAAATGGAACTCTCAAGTCTTTGTTGAGAACTTAACTAAAATATTGATAAATGTTGACAGGGATAATTTTCTTGTAAGATTTTTAATTTCATACAAACAAATTTTTTTAGGTTTCAACCTGTTGGAAAAACAAATTTGACAAACTGTATTTAACAATTAGGCCTTGAGTAAATAAGTGATTGAACTTTATCTTGTGAAACAGAATCTCATTTTTTCTTTCTAGCATGATGTGCAAAAGATTATCAATTTAAACAACACAATGATGTGCATATTATGTACTTAATAATAATATTCAATATATATTCAACCACCATATTAACCAATAACTGTGCCAAGAGACTGAGACAGCACACATGTTGGCAAACAATATTGTATTTAAAATGGATCTTAAAAGATAAGACAGAGGAATCTCAAAGTGAGGATATTTCAATAAACAGAGGAAGAAAAAACAAAACAATATAAGGTTGTAAAGAATATCTGTAGTGAACATGTCCAGATCAGTGATTGAGTCCTGCCATTTTGTTGTGAAAGGGTTTTGTTAAAGTAAAAAAAAAAACAAAAAAATAACTGTATAGTTGGGATGTTACAGACTTGCTATAGTATGCTGTTTCTGTCATATGGTTAAACTTACAATCTTTAACAGAACAAATATAAATAAATAAAACTCAAATGTGTCTAATTTTTGTAAAAAAGGTTTTTTAATGTTTTATTCATTATGTGTGATTTAAATATCAGTAGATTTGGTGCTTCTATTATTTTTTTTCATGTTAACTGATTGTTTTGAAGTCAAACCTCCTGTAATTTTATTTATTCATTATTTATTTACAAAAAACAGTATATAATCACTCCATTCATTCAAATAAATAAAACTTTCTTTCTTAGTAATAAATTACCCTTATATTTAACATACTTGTAGAAGTATATATTATACTTTGGTTTTTTTTTAAATATTCTTTTGGAATTAAAAATGAAAAGTCATTACTTCTTCATAGAGAAGATGGCTAGAATGTGCGGTCTTTAGTGACAACTATCTCCTCCCACCTTTAATTACAGTCCATCAAGCTACACCATTATTACTTATATATATATATAATATATAAAATAAATAAGACAGTAAAAAAGAACCAAAGTTACACATCTTATCCAATCCCAATTTAAATATAGATCTGCTGAATCAATTTGAAAATATTATTCTATACCGTAATAATATGTAGGGTAAATACAGGTTTGGGGGGCAAATGGGTAGGGCAACGGGAGGGCTAGAGAAGGAGATAGGTGCGGGGATCTCCTGACCTCTAAGCGAATCATGCAAGCAATAGTGCCCTACTCACTGCAAGCCTGATTCTAGCTCTCCTTATCCCTACCAACACCTACTGTCACCTCCAAGTGGTGCTATAGTATTTTTTACTTTAACAAAACCCTTTCACAACAAAATGGCAGGACTCAATCACTGATCTGGACATGTTCACTACAGATATTCTTTACAACCTTATATTGTTTTGTTTTTTCTTCCTCTGTTTATTGAAATATCCTCACTTTGAGATTCCTCTGTCTTATCTTTTAAGATCCATTTTAAATACCATATTGTTTGCCAACATGTGTGCTGTCTCAGTCTCTTGGCACAGTTATTGGTTAATATGGTGGTTGAATATATATTGAATATTATTATTAAGTACATAATATGCACATCATTGTGTTGTTAAATTTAAATAAATTAAATAAAATGGAAGGAATTGAGGTTCTTAAAATGAACTCAGACCTCCAGACGAAAAAACACATTGAGATTACTTTCAATGTAGTAATAGACATCGGGAGGCAACATCAAAAATGCAATGGCATTAATTGCTACACCGACGGCTCCCTAACCAAGAAAGGGTCAGGAGCAGGAATATGGAGATTGAGCGATAAAAAGAGCACATCTCTCCCTCTGGGGAAATATACCTCAGTATTTCAGGCTGAGGTAATGGCAATCTGTTTCTGTGCAGAACAACTAATTGAGGATAGAACACAGAACAGAACCATAAAGATTTACTCAGACAGCCAGGCTGCCTTGGGGGCTCTGAGAAATGTCATAACCAGATCTAAGCTGATGGAGGATTGCAAAACATACCTCAATAAGCTGGCTGAAAACAACAGTATCTGGGTAGAATGGGTCAAAGGCCACTCTAATAATGCAGGGAATGAGAAGGCTGATGAACTGGCCAGACAAGGTTCGGACAGCAAACCTATTGCTCCTGAACCTATCTGTGGAATAGCATGGAGCCTAGCTAAAAGTGAAATTGCAGGGCTCTATAATAGCCTCTCGAAACTGGCACATGGAAAAACTGAGACAGTCAAAACTGTTTCTGGGGGGGCACTGCAAGAAAAGAGGTAGTCAACTCCTCAATCTTGACAGAGCCAAGCTCAAATACCTGACAGAAATGTATACAGGGCATTGCAGATTGAACAAACATCTCTGTACAATGAAAATCAAGACCTCACCGATTTGCAGATTCTGTAATAGGGAGGATGAGACGCCTTACCAAATCATATGTGAATGCGAGATATTGGCAAGGAGGAGATTTCTTCACTTTGGGGAAGAAATCATCATAGATCCGAGTGTGGACATTGACCCTATTAGCATAATAGGGTACATGAAAACACTAGGACTGTACTAAACAGTACAGGACAAACGGCATAGGCACAATGAGCCTCTTGGCTGAGGTGCCACCACAGCCGGTTTAAAAAAAAAAAAAAAAAAAAAAAAAAAAAAAAAAAAAAAAAAAAAAAAAAAAAAAAAAAAAAAAAAAAAAAAAAAAAAAAAAAAATACAGGTTTATACGTCTGTATAAAAGCAAGACAAATATTTTTTAAATACCAGCAACATTATTAACCATATAAATTTCATTAAACTTACACATACGTATCACAACACTTTTAAAATGCACAAAATATTTATTTAGTGTTGATAACCCAAAATAAATGAAAATCAATTTTGTTGGATGACCCATAAGTGGCAACAATATAGATACATTCAAGCAAATCCATTTTTTTTTTTTTTTCCCTCCCTTTTACTGATCATTCATCTAACACCATTCTATCTATGACACCCCAATATAATTAAGATTTTCACCTGATAATCACAGGATCTATCAAAATTCAATCTAATGCCTGCTAAAACTTGACGTGTAATAAGGCTTTATATTTAAAGAAAGGAGTCACTGTAGTCTTGTACATTATGTGAAGGTGGTTTTCTTGCTGAGAGTTTTTGTTTGTAAAAATGACAACTAAGACACGATGAGAAAAAAATGTAGCAAGAAATTAACAGACATAAATTAATTATACATAAGGAATTTAAAGCAACCAAAGCTATGAAAAGGATATGATCCAAGGGAAAAGTTGGTGACAGCTTTGACCTTGAGGAAATCAGTGAAATGTGACACTGCAGTACAGACGCAACGAGCGATAGCCTGAGCCGCCGGGCGCCCTCTTTGAACTGGAGCTTGATCTAATGATGTTGCCTGAAGCAGATCTCTCAAAGACACTCCTAGTCTAGAGGCGCATGAGCTAATAGCCATATCATGACCCTCGTTGCACTGTCTGAAATATTTCAAACAAAATTTTTTTTTTTTAATTTATAGACTAATAAAATGAAAAAAATATATACTGTATTAATGAGAGTATATACAATCAATTGGTCTACTACAGAATTAGAATCAATGGACCGATACCTTCGAGTTCAGATGGTAAATGCCCAAAAGTGCCATCCTAAATCCTTCGTGGCGAAATTTTATTTTTCCAGAAAAATTGGAGGTAGAGACCTAACTAGAATTTTTAAGCCATGCTGTAAGCAAGAACATCTCCGTGATTACCTCATATCTAAGGATTCCGGAGTTGCCTCCACCATTGTAGCATTAGATAAAAAGGTCACTGCTCTGTATCTGACATCAACAGAAAACCCTTCCACACCAGCCCAAGAACATCTTCTAGATTCTTGAAAAACTAAAGAATTACATGGAAGATTCTACAACTGCATGACAACCACTGGGACTGATGATGATACCTCTCTTATGTGGCTGTGTAAGGGCATACTATTTCCAGAGACTGAAGGATTCCTATTAGCGATACAGGACCAAGTGATTGATACAAATGTTTATAGACGTCATATATGTGGCAAAGAAATTAATGTACTATGCCAGTCATGTAAAGCTGCAGCGAAATTGATCCAGCATACTCGTATATCCTCAGGGTGCCAGACTCTGGCAAGTAAAGAATATTTGCTGAGGCATAACAGCTTTGTCAAAATAGTTCACCAAACTCTTGCCAATAAATACGGAATTTTGGAAACATTGGAAGTACCTTATTACAGGTATAATTAAACAAAAACAAAAAACATATAAAACTATACTGTCATCAAGCTATTTTGACAGATCACACTATCCCTCACAACTGAACTGATATTTTACTTATTAACAAAGAAATGAAATCAGCAGCTATAATCGAAATAGGAGTTCGAAAGGATGATAATGTACATCACACGGCTGCTGAGAAAATGTGGAAATATTCGGATCTTGGCGAAGAGCTGAAACACCTGTATCATCTTGAAAATGTGAGGGTGTTTCCATTTATCATTTATCTAGTAATGGCTTGATCCTGGAGATTATGGTCAAATCAATTAAAGAACTGAATCTTACAAATAAAATTCTCCATGAATCATAGAAGACAGTCCTTCTAGGAACAGCCAGTATCATCAGAAAATTTTTAAACAAAAAAAAAACTGAGAATAAGAGAGAGATAATAATAATAATAAGTCAAGATGTAATAAGAATTATATAGGCTGTTCAGCATAGTACTACAGTAACTTTGGGGGCCAATTTTAGGCATCATTTTCAACAAAATTCCATGTGAACTATGACTCTATTCTCAACCATTATACACCAATTTATTTTAGTTTTTTATTTGTTAATTTTCTTTTTCTTTCAAGAAATATATATTTTTTTAACAAATAATTGTTTTATTAGTATTGATCCTTCTATACCATCATGCACACCTCAAGTGAAATAATTGTCTATATTTCCCAAACTACAAAAGCTAGAGCAACTGCAATATTTTCATTAGACAGAAGATAAAATTTCCTTTAAAATAAGCTTATTAAGACTTCTAAAGTTTTCAAAATCCAAGAGGAGTTGGTGGAACATATTTATGCTTGCTGCAATACAATATGGCAAAATCATAATGAACTTCGCCAAGCAGCAGATGGAGTAAAATGAAGATAGGTGCTGTGTATAGGAGATGAGGGTTATTATGAACAAATATTGTAAATTAAATCTGTTAATTTTAATTTCAGTGAAATAAAATTTAATGGGTCACTAGATGACCCAATGAATTTTGAGCTTCCTACCCTAGCTAGAATAGGTAGGTAACCCGTCCTTTCTGCCCTAGTTGGAGTCCATAAGGACGTTGTTATAATAAACAAACAAGCATACAAATTTAATTAAAGTACCATAAAGTTTTTAAATTGCAAATATCAGAATAAGATAAATAGCTTATTGTGATTAAATTACTTTTCTATTGATAAAACCACTTAAAATTTCCGAGTATTCTCTTAGTATTTCAGAAAATGCCATTGTTATAGCTCCCTGTTTCTTTTGTAATTAATAAGCAATTAAAGATGTATTATAAATTTTAAAAATTATCATGGTATACGTGTACCACTCTAAATGTGTTCAAATGTAAAAGTTTTCTTTTTTAACAGCGCATGTTTCTAGCATATCACACATAAGCAAAAACACTGTCACATTTTGAAATTCATCAATTATAAGTTTCACCCACTATCCAATGAAAGAAATAAACCTTGATGAAGGACAGTGTATTAAGTACAGTTCCTCACAGTATGCTGGGGACACAAAATTCAATTCAATTAAGGTTAGAAACTGTTTATTTTAAAATGATTCTGAATCAAAAGTGCTTTTCCCAAAAGATAAGAAATTTGAGTTATGACAGCGTTCTTGCTGGCATGTGATAAGTAATGTATTTTGAGAAAATGCAGTAATCAAAATTTTGAAAGGAATTAGAAATTTGTTATTTCTTATATTTAAAACACAATGTTAAATACTGGATGTGACTATTTTAAAGTAAATTTAATCTTATTTCTAATGAGCATATTGAAATTCCTCTAGCTTCAGTAGTTAGGTTAATATAGACAATTCTTTGTCAGTAATTTATTAAAAAAAACATAGAATTGAAATAGGTATAAAATGGATGAGAATCGAGCCATAGTTTATATGGAATTTTTTGCAGCAAATGATGCCAAAAATTGCCTACCAAAGTTACCGCAATCTCATGTTGAACACCCTGTATATACTTAGTGGTATACATGAAATAAAATCTTTTACTAAATAATTGAAAAAATAAAGTTACAAAATAAACTCAACATACTTTTTGAGAAGGTCCCATTTAACATGAAGTACTTTAATACAAGCATCCAAGCGAGGTGTTATATCAGCATTTTTTATTTTTTTTATGACATCCAAAAGTTTTTTCATAGCTGATTCAAGGCTTTCCATTCCTCTTTTCACTCCTTCCTTTTCATTATAAGAAACAGACGTAATAACATTAATTGCACTGAGAGCATCGTTCAAAGCCATATTGAGAGATTCCCATTGTGTCTACAAAATCAGGAAAAACAATCAACATTTAAAAGAGACTAATTATATTGACAAAAAAAAAAAAGAAAAAATTATCTTCAAAACTGACTACCTGATAAAGCAGTATCAATGTTATGCCTTCAGCAATAGGTGCAATATGAATGACATAAGGACAAACTGCAATATTATTGTTAGCTGAAAGGAGGACTAGATCACTAAATAGGTTATCTTCTGGTTTTTCTGCAACCTGACCTGGAAACGAAATAATTTTAACTAGTATATAGAAACAATCCAAGAAATACTTCAATAAGTACCAGAAGAAAATTCAATTTTCAAACTAAATTAATAATTTTTCAATAAATAAGAACTTTATTAATGAATCATTTCTGAAAAACAAGTATTAAATCCTAGGAATAAACATTTGTAAGATTAAAAATCAATACATCTAACGGTCCAAATCGATATAAATTTAATAATTTCAAATAAATAATGGAATGAGTAAGAAAAAATGACCATTTTCTTTAGGTTTGTCTTTTGAATCGTAATTTCTCTCATATTTATGTTTGGGAGCTGTAAATTGGGATAAGAAGTTGTGATAACAGTTTGGCATTGATCCGGGCTCAGTACTTCTTTAGCTTTTATTTGATCACAATTACAGCAAAGAATGAAATTCTTATCATTTTGCTCAAATATAAGAAACAGCTGTTTTCAACTGTTGAGGCTACTTGTTTAATACATGATTTTGAAGATGAATACTTTCTAAATAAAAGGATATTGTGAACATGGTTCCAAAAACTTAATGAAAGTGATATGAGCCTCAATGGATATCAGAATGAAGGCATGTTTCAGTATTCAGTGAGGAGGCTCTAAGCACTGCTGTCGAAGCCCAACACCTTGCAGAAATTAGCGAGTTGCTTTTTCAAAATCTGACCTATAATCATTTTGCCAAACATAGGTCAATGGTTAAGTGGTCAGGTAGCTCATTGCCAAGGAAGGGTAATTAACAAAAAATGACAATGCACTTTTATTGCAGAATTACATACTTGAAGGTCTTTCCATCAATTCAGAGTTTTATTCTGACCAACTGCAAAGTATGTGTGACGACTTGGTTCAGTGATATCTTGTTTCTACAAGGTAACACCCCATTGCTCACTCCATTCAAATGAAAAAATTGCTGATTAGGATGGAATCAAAGTAAGAAAGCTTCTCTCTCACCCAGCATATAGTCCAAACATAGCATCAGACTACCACCTGATCATGTCAAGTCTCATTTTCTTCACCAACTTGAAAACGTACTTAGTGAGTTCTTTGAATCAAACCAAAGAGAGTGGTATCATAATGAAAATCTACAGCTGGATTCTACTCAGAAATTATTACCTTAATTTAAAAAATGAATGCAATGAAGATTTACAAAATACACAAATACTTACTGCATGGTTTGATCATAGATTGTCTTTCCAAATTTGGGCTACCTGGTGGGCTTGGTCTATCATCACTCAAAGCTTCTTCCTCAACACTAATGCCTTCTTCGATAGAAGAATTAGTTAATGTCATTTCAGCCATAAGACCCAAAAACAACAGGTCACTACTGCTAAGCTCTCTTGCACTTTTACTAAAAGTAATTAAAATATGCATAAAATCCATGAAATTGCATTAAATATGAGTAAAACATATATATAAGTATACTTTAAGTACCTTGAGTAAAGACCAAGAAACTTATTTTCTACAAATATAACAGCATGAGATTTACTGTAATCCAAGAGAGTTTTTATTCTATCAGTTGAATCTTTCAAGGCTTTAATTGTTGTTGTGTTGACATCAGAGTTGACAAACAGTTGCTCCAGTGCTTCCAAAAGAACAGACTGATCTTTAGAAACTAATGTTGCCCATGTATCTATCAGCCTCATCACTAACATACTACGACTTGCATTTGTTTTGAGTCTAGAATTAAGAAGTATACATGTAATTAACTTTTTCAATTCATTTATAAAAACCAGTATTTTATTCTAAGCTTAACTTACACAGAAACATCAGGGCCACATAAATGTTGTACAATGGAAATACATATTCCCAACATCCTTTTCAACCAATGAATGTCTTCAAAGGCCAAGTTTACGAACAGATACCCCATATACTAAAACAATATGACTAATAAACTTCTCGTTAAAGTAATTTCAAACTTTAATTTTATTTCTATTCAATGTACCTCATCAAAGACCATGTTTATCCCATCTTGACATTGAATAGATGTATAAGAGTTCCCAAATTGGGAACTCATTATTCTTTGGGAGGTAACTATTGGTGAAAATAACTGCATGACAAAATTCAAGTTGAAGTCTTCATCTCCATTCTATAAAGATGATTATGTAATCAGTATAGAGCACAACATAATATTGTCAATTAAGTACAAAATACTGACCTCAGGTTCAGGGCATCTCAATCCATTTTTCTCTCCCAACTTTTCTATATGCTTTACAAAATTTTTATCACATTTAGAAAATACAATATCATTAAGATGGTCAAATACAAGTATACAATGCATGGTTTTTTTATTTATGGCTTTGACCAACAAATATTATAGAGATAGAAAACTGTACGAAGGCAACTGGTAACTGGACAAAATTGAAATTTGACCTAAAAACGCACAACCATCTTCATTTAATATTTAAAACTTGCGCAGCTAACGGTAAATCAACAGATCTGACCAGTTGAGTAACACTGTAACCTCCAGCATGTTGCTACTCAGGCACAAGGTTGATGGAATCTGTCATCTATCAGAATGCCAATTATTTATCTCGAATCTTTAATCAAGAATAAAAATGAACAGGAATATAGTAACTTTATTTACTTAATTATAAAGTATAACTTATTTTATCTACAATAAATAATTGGAAGTGTTGGAATTTGACTGTGTTATGAAATGTGTATTTGTATTTAATATTGTTGTTTGAAATGTGTAGGAATTAGGAAGTATGGAAATATTTTAGAAGAGTTCCTGTGGATAAAAACTTTGTTATTATCAGCCTTCTGATGGCCCCGCGTTGAGCCGACAAGTTGGCAAATATATAAAAGTTATGTAATAGCCAAATTTCTGTTTAAAAGTTCACTAATCTCTTCGAACACAAGTGCCTCAAAATTAAAAACTGTGTACATTCGGAAGTTGTTATATTTTAAAATAAGGATTTGATTATTTATAATAATAAGATTTAGTTTATTAAATAACAATTAGGATTCGCAACTATTTCTTATTTTCCGGGACAGTACCATTTTTTAAGGCGTTGTAATACTTCCAAAATCTAGTACTGGACATCATTTGTCATTTTTTTTTTTTTTTTTTTTTTTTTTTTTTTTTTTTTTTTTTTTTTTTTTTTTTTTTTTTTTAATGATTCTTATAGTTTGAAATATTTTTTCTCGTTATTTAACATATATGACTTACGATTGGTGAACACACCGTCAGAGTGGACTCTTATGAGAAAAAATGTGAAGCATAGGAAGACCATACAAATGGTATGGCAAGTTGGATTGGATGAAAGTTTCCAGGGGCATAAAATGCTTTATTAGTAAATATTCGTATTGTTTCGACTTTCCTTGTCCCTCTATTATTTGATAAAAATATATGCAGGTATATTATTGCATTATATTATTTTTTTCCCTACTCCTCAAATTAGATCCGAATCTGAAAATAATATCAGTTTTTAGTTTAAAAATTTTCCTCACCCATATTTTTATTTCAAATTGCATTGGAACCCTAAGATTGATGAATAATCTAAAATTGATTTCAGGTTTTTGTTACAAAAAAAACTCCTCTTACCTATAATTTTTGAAAATGGTCTTATTTGAACTTTATTGTGTAAAAATTAACAATAATAGAAATAGATCATTTTAAAACGTCGTATTTATATAATATAGATGAGGAAAATTTTTAAACTAAAAACTGATATTATTTTCAGATTCCTAATCTCAAAAAACATGTAGAAACTAAATTTTGTCAAATCAAAAAATGTTTTTTTTTTTCCTTTAAAATTTTGTATGATTTTTGAAGGAAGATGCTGTCAATTTCTGAAAAAAATGTAAATAATTTGCGTTATCTCACATATTTCGCCACCGATTAAAACCAAATTTTAAGGTCATCTAGAAGCCGTAAAACTGCATAGTTTAGTCCAAATTCGGAGGTCGCAGGATTTCCCCTTATTGAGATTTCTGAAGTTATAGCTGACCTCGGATTTTTTCATTCACATCAGTTTTTGTCCACTAAAATCTGGAGTAATGCCAGTGTTATATGTTTGGATATAAAGCAGAATGTATGCTGATTCTAGTGATGCTATTACTATTGTAACGGTTGAACACCGAAGTTGTTATGGCCGGTAAATTGTTGATGAAATCTCAACTTCAAAATTTTAACCTCCTCGAAAGGGGTAAAAAATCAATGTTTTTGATTTTGATAAAATTTCACATATAAGGGTTTTATGGTGCAGTAAATCGAGATTTGAGGTAAGTTGTTCATGAAAAAAAATTTCCACTGATTTACAGCGGATATCCTTGGAATTTTGTAGTTTTTTTAGAGTTTTTGAGCACCCTAAAGCCGGGTGATGTCTTGAGTGTAACGAAAGTATTTTATATCAAATAGAATACATAACTGCAATTTAAACGGAAATAATAATTTCTCTATCTTGACTGAGAGCTGAGAGAAAAATAAACCTAGACCTCTATTAAATGCCTGTGTTCCGTGGTGCTTAATCTTTTTTACATTACATTGTCCGATGTAGACAATAATGATATTAAAAATTACATTTTTGTATTATTAATTATTTTAATACTCATTGTTTTGCAGTAAGCAATGGACATTCACAGTTCTTAGGTTCTATGTGCACAAAAGCACACTTATGATTTTTCATTGAAAAATATTCAAATTTTTATTTTTCATTTTGAGAAAAATTGTGATTGATTTTGAAATTATCAATAATAACATTTACCTACATTATTTTTGAAGAAAAAAAAAAATCATGGAACTCAGTATTTTTTTTTTTTTAAATTACGCATCACCTTTTCTTACGTTTGCCAATGTGTTTTATTGTTATTGAGTATTTTTAAAATTTTTACTGCACGAAATCCGGCCTCTACTTGTAATTTTATCTCTTTAATTATTTGTTTATCCTCTTCTTATTTTTACTTCTGAATAAGTACTTTTCATAACTAATATAATTTTGTAATTCATGAAGTAAAGTGAATGAAGGAATCAGAGAAAAAATATTTACAAGGAAATATGTAGGTGCTGCTGGGCCCTCAGTTAAATATTAAACAATTAGAGCCTGTTTTTTAGTTGCTCAAAAATTTATTTTCTAACTGTACTAAATGGGTTAATAAATTTCATAGACTTTCTAGGTCTTTGCTGACCTCTATCGACAGTTCTATTATTTATTTTTCGTTTCCTTTGATATGGAGTCGTTATGCAGTTTCTGCTTATTCTGACTTTGTTTTGTTACTATAACTATCTCACCACTTTACTAGTTTTGAAGATTCTGTAGCTTACGGAACAGTATGACGAATAAAGATACCAGTAAATTGAAGCTGAAGGAAGTTGAATTATTGTAGTCAACAGGTTTCTCCTTTCTTATATTTTCTTGAAAAGAAGCAGTTACCAACCAGCAAATTATTTATCATCAGAGCTAGATTGAAAGAAGTCACTGATAGGTTCGCTTGTCTTGTGAGGAGATGGTGCGAGAGGCCGCTGACGAAACGATGGCCATCCTCCTGTGGGGAAGACTGGTTGTGCTCATCCTATATTTTTTTTTATACTGAACGGAAGAAAACAAACGCCTTAGTGAGATGAACTATGTTTTAGGATGGTGGGAGAAGGGAGGAAAGACGAGTTTTTCGTGCAAAGTTCGTTGAACATAATTAGGATATGATAATATCGAAATATGAGTTACCGTAGTCCGCCGAGCATACTGTGTAACCCTTACCACTGAAAGAAAAGTTGCTGAAGGAGAATGGGATTTTCTTAAATTGGCTCAGAAAAATATTGTTTTCTTTCTGGAGCTATTTATTGAAATTGACTATAGTAAAATTAAAAATAACTCAAATAAGGCTGGGAATACAAATGCCAGCTACTATCCGTTAAATGGCTTGTGTACGGTAAATGGTATGCTAGTAGATCGCACAACATTTGATTTTGCATGCTAGTTGAGTGGCGAGGGATGAATTGCGCATTCGTGGGGAGTCACACTTAGGTTTCATTAGGGTGTGGCTCTCACTGCTCACATTCCAATTACTAGCAAATGTATATTAATTGTGCCAGTTATTGGCGAATTCCAGCAACTAGCATAAGAGCTATTCTCCCAATTCGCTGGCATATGTATTCCCAGGGTTAGTGAGAATAGTGAATTTAATGGTATGATGATGACTTATAGAGAAACTATTCAATAATAGCACTCCATTATAAGTTCCATAGTAGGTCCCGAGATCATTTTCTTTTCCGGAAGAATAACCTTACTGAGCAATTGAGAAGGAGCACTTATTGAGAAGTGAACTAAAATACTATTGAATTTAAGTGGTCACGTATTTTAATAAGAAAGGATAGGCACTGGTCGCGCCTTATCCAGCATATGAGGCTTAAAGTCATTGGGGATTTTTTAATTTCTGATATAATTGGTATTATTAAGGGTTTTGGATTGGATAAAAGAAAACTTCGATAATTTCATTCTTGGCCGTGAGTACAATTGAAACTGATGATGACGAAGTATATAAGCCTTTTTCTAATGTAATGGAATATTAGCATATTTGTCGAGTAACTTTTTTGTTTTTGTCTTTCCAATCTTTTATAAGGGGTCAATGAAGTTCGCTGTCGAGATAAAAGCCAAAAAAAAAATATCTTTTCGATATTTATCAGCGGTAAACTGTTTAAGGATACAGAAGGGCAAGATGTTTCCGACATAAAAGTTTTTTTCTTTGATCGGATTTGTTTTAACTCTCAAAGAGTGATATCTGGACAAATATGTTTGGGATGCAGTGAATGGATAATGGTTGACTGATAAAGTTTTCTTCCAGTATGATGTTAGCATGCAGTAGTATGGTTATTGAGTTTGTGTAAAAAAAAAAAAAAAATCTAGTCAAAACTCTCTTAAAGGAAAAATCGATGTAGACCTTCAAATACAAGTTTTAATGGTTTATTTTTAGAAATGGCTGAATGATGAAGAAATTTCTACTTCTTAAAAACTTTTACTGACTATTCCACGAAAATAATCATACTAGAACATTTATCCCCACTCATGAATTGCAAGGAAAGCCCAGTGATTTTACGTCACAACACGTTTTTTATTCGTATCGTTTTCCTCAAGCTGCTCTTTTTCCTCATACAAAGTTATAATTTCATAAATGAGGAGTGCGTGCAATATTCACTCTTAGTTCGTTGTTTTTATGAATACTTTAATTATGAATTGGTTAGTCTCTTAAAAAATAAGCAATAAGTTTATTTATTTATTGGGTGCTGGTCGAACTTTCATGTGATTTTAAATTTAACTGAAGCTAAACAGTGTTTTTTTTTATTAAATCTCGCTCTTGAGTTTAGATTATGGTTATTAATGGCTTTCACACAAAAATTGCCTTGGAACATGTATGAATACCTTCTTTTACTGTTTAAACAGCATGAGAGATCGAAAAAAACTTTATGAAATTGGAATTAAGGAAGGTGATCGAAAATGTAAGTATTGGTATCATAGTCTACGCCATTAGAATTTTGCCAACCATCTAATCTTTTTTTTACTAAATATTTTACAAGATACAAAATAAAAACCCAAGAATGCCTAGGAATAGAGTCAGGAAATTTATGAAAATGGTGGCCAACGCGCTGAAGCAAAACCAATATGAAGTGAAGGCGAAACATAAGATAAAATCCTTCAGAAATATTCAAATTGGGGATTAAAAGCCATCGTGTAAAGTACTACATAAATGTTGTAGAAAATTCTGATGGACAAGGTGACACAAAAAGAATGGACTCCCTTTAATTATTTAAGATATTTGTTGGATTCAATTCAAGTAAATGAATTTGGTATTTTTAAACAAATCTTTATGATAAACAAATATTATTTTTAACTTTATTTATTTACTCACACCTTTCGAAATATATACCGAGAATCAACAGAACGTTTGGCATTATAAACAAAATGTGGAAAAGGTGAGATGTCAGGCATTAGGCAGAACACTGCCCAGCAGTAATTCTTCCATGACATTAATTTACTTCAGGAAAGTTAAGAAAGTACATCTCTCATCCACTTTCTTTTCAGTCTCCTTTTGGTATTTTCAGGCATAAAAATGGTAGCCACAGCTTCTATTAGTTTGCTTCTATGTCCTTGTAAATTTTGAAAGAATCATTTGTGGTGAGTCCGAATGTATGCGCTATTTCTTGGTGTACGTAAGTCAGTGTGTAAAGTTGTTTTGACAAGATACCAAGGAGCTTAGGTGATAATTCTAAGATTTTTGCTTTAAAAGTCTTTTTTGCACTTCTAAAAATCTGAGAAGCCTAAGTCCAAACAAGTAAACAAAAAAAAAAACAAAACAAATTGAATCCTTAATTCGTTTCCATGAAACAACGAAAAAAGGCATAAGTGATATGGCGACGGACTGTGTTAGTTTCAAGTACTTCTTGTAACTTCTGCCTGGAAGGGTTGAAATTTATTTAGTGGTGGGCTCACAGAACGACTTTCAACCACCCACTATGGCTAGAATAGCGTATTAGCCTGTATAATAGGCCTTCTATTTAGTATTGTCTGGATACCTATATTTTTCTTAGGTGATAAGAGTGTCAATGAAAACATTATTAGTTTCCTAACTGAATACATAGAGGTGAATTTGCATCGCTAAAGACGACTGACTGAAGACGCTTGTTCTTCATTGTTCCTCATTCACACAACAACAGATCAATAGTTCAGCAGTGGTTGGGAAACAACCATGTTGAATATGAATGAAATGTTCAAAGATTAACTTGCCACAGTTAGGATAAGTCTCCAACCAGAGATTGAGAAATATTATTTGTTAAATCTCTCATAAGTAAAAGGGATATAAACAGGCGACATGTTAGAGCGTGTTGAAACCAATCACAGAACTAGAGAAATTGAAATTACACAGAGTGAGGGAGACCTGACTTTAAAATATAACTGGTGCTACAAGTTAAAATGATGTAGAGGACCAAAAATTGATTTTTCTTTCTGTTTACTATTGGCTCAAGGGAGTGAGAAAAAAAAATTCCTATCGAGATATTAAAACTATCGATAGTAGGTTGTATTATTCTAGATACAAACTTAAATGCAAATTAAGAAATTCAAAAAGTTTCCATTGCATTTTATTTAATATTTATGGAAGTTTGTGATAATCTCCACAGGTCATCGACATCGTCACATTTCAAACGTTCAATGTGTGATTTCATATTTCAATTTTCCCGCTTTCGCTGTATAGTTTAGATTTCCGCCGCTAAACTTCTCCCACCTCCGCTTCTAGTTTAATTTACCGCTTCTAGAAGGCTCTTTCCTTTATTCTTTTTTAAATTATTTGACTACACTTTATTTCATTTGCGACACCTCTCTGAAAATAAGTCATCTATACACATATTCCATATGTTACCCCTTATTTTCCTTCCCCGCTCAATAATATCGATTTCTTCATTGACTATTCATCCATTACAGTATCCATTTTTTTATGTTTTTAAATTTAATTGTTATGTATAGTTTACGTTAACTTTCGTTTTGCTTTCAAATTTTATAACACCTGTTCCATTTTTATTTTCCTTTTCTCTCAACCATTCCTTTATTGCAATCCGCTATCTAATTGTTATCTTCATGTATTTATTTGTCAACTATTTTACACTTTATTTATGTATTCAACTTTAACTATATCCACTTATCTCTTGTAGTAATATCTTTTTTTTCTTTGTAAAAACAAAATAGTTAATTTATTTATTTAAAAAGAAAAGAAAAAAAAAAAACTCTTTTTTTGTCATATATTTTTGTTTGTTTTTCTTCTATCCCTGAAGAAGGCTTACATTGAATACCGAAACGTCGGCATAATAAATTAAAATATATATTTTAATTGTGTTCCCATGACTGCAAACACCCACTACCTACATCTCCATTAGTTCCACAGTCCTAATCATCCCATCCTAATCAATTCAAACGTTTATTATTTATTATTTGATTTAGTTCGAACACTTATGACTAATGCAACTGATACATAGTGTAGCAACAAAATGTCAGTTATTATACATTTTTAGAGTATTATAATTCAGTGTATCTTAAAAATATATGAACTACAATAGAATACAAGTGGTCAACTAATAATAATACACTGACCCCAAATCAGTCTAACGCCTTCCCAGCTGATGCAATCTTCGCTACGGATGGCCGTTTGCAATTATTATTTAGCTGAAACAATAATCAATATAAATGAATTAATATTTAAATTTTAGAATGGCGGATTGTAATTAAGGTTTTGATAGCTGTATTCTCGATATCGCACATTGGCCACTTCTGTCTATGTGGGCGTTCAAAAGTCGAAAATCTATCAAAGAAATTTTAATTTTAAGTTAGCTATAAATGATCTTGAATACCTATGTGATATAAATCAGATAGATATGTGCAGTGGGGGAAGTGGCATCGCAAGAATAAACACGATTCTGAATGACACAGGTTGGTATCTCCTCACATCAAGATATTGTCTCTAGTCAAATATGTGAATTCTAGGTGTTAGGTGTTTTTATTTTGATTTCCCTTGCGGAACCTCGAATAATAAGTAAGTAAGCTTTATTTGGGACCAATATTAATGATTTGTTTCCAAATAGTAATACCATTTACGATTAATGAATATTTACTTAAAAAATAAAATAAAATAAAAATGTCTGACTTTGATTGAGAATTGTTGTGGATTGGTCGAGTTACTTGCATTGACCGATTCAGTTATTTCATGAGAATGGTATCGTTAATCATTCAGCTATTTGCAACTCTAGGTTTTGTGTTCATGTCAAGATTTAAAATGAGGTTAGGATCGTATGGAGTAATTTCACGTTAGGAGTTGTGAAACAAACAGAAAACTCTTGCAGTTTTACACTAAATAAAAGAAAAGGTGATTTTTTCAGACTACATTTACAGTGTTCAATGTTAACATACAAAATGTTTGTGTAAATATAAGAGGTTTCTTCGATGAAACGAACTTTTTTTCGTTGTAAATGAAAAATGGCTTTGTGAAAAAAATTTTACTAAAGGGCTACCATCTAAAGATATAGAACTGCTTAAAGATATAGAAGACCAATGAAGCCATTTTCTAGCTGCAGTGACATTGCTCAACGAAGAAAAGCTAGTCGCTTTTTACCATTTCGAGAATTTTATTTTTATTTTTTAGGCTTTAGCTAGACGCCATTGGCCAACTTTAAAATAATATGTATTCAAAATAATTGTTTGTTTTTTTTATCTTAATCAATGAAAGTTTATTCTTTTTTATAATTTAATGCCAGTGGATTTTATAAAATAGCCTAACGCTTCTATTACAAAATTAGGGTTTGATATTATCTCTATACAAGAAAGGTTATCTTTATTTATCTTATTTTTAATTTTATTTATAAAATGATATCGTTCGGCAGAATATTTTATGCATGACATTACTATATGTCTCGGATCGTCTTTAACTTCGCACAATTCACAATAATCCGTATCATTTCTTTTAATCTTATGTAAGTATGTAGCAGAAATATCATGGTTTATTCTCATTCTACACATTGATCTTATCCATGATCTGGGAGCATAACTTACCAAAACGTGGTTCCATCGAAACCAGTGGGCAGTGGGAGTTATAAAACAATCACAAATTCCACTCTAAGGAGTTAACGCGACAACAGACTGTGGTCAGGTTTACTAGAAGATGAATTTGAACATGAATGAACGAACATGAATTGGTGTGTGGAAAATTACAACTTTGGGGAAAGCAGTGATGAATGTGAGTATTCTGATACCGAAGAAGATTTATGAAAATTAAATTTTCTATTTTTTTTTGTTTCTGTAATTTTTAAAAATACGACAATCAGTTTCTGGATGACTAAAAATTTATTTGAAAAAATACTGTTTTTTTTTATTTTTTTTATTTCTTGCATCATGTGATGACCTCTTCATTCCGTAAGTTGAATGCTTTACAAATCTCAAATAATAACTAAATCCCTAGAGTTAAATGAGGACGTGAAGTGACATCACCGAAAATAAAAAAATAGAGAGATAGAATCGATAACAATTAATACAAATCCTTGAAAATTATAAACATGTGTATTACGTAGCGGGCATAAAAGTATTAGCGATAATTGGTTATTAAGAACTAAAATTGTTTTGTTTTTTTTAAGGATTACGGTTGTTTTTGCTTATTTTTTTTTTTTTTTATCAGGTCGTTAAGAGGTGAATAAAAAAACTTTTTTTTTTATTGGATTATACTTTCTTCCACTAGCACAAAGCTTATGGATTAAGTAATTAATCCATGATTAATGAGGTTTACTTGAAAAATGAATAGTTCTAAAATAAAAATAAATTTTACAATTTATCAGAAAAATAGGTTTAAATTCCTTTGGGATTCTCTCCTTGTACAATATGTCATAAAACGCATATGTATCAGGAATATAAAGCTAACTAATTGGCTGGTAAAATAAAAACATACTGGGATAAAAACAATTGCTAATATCACAATATATATATATATATATATATATATATATATATATATATATATATATATATATATATATACATTTTCCATTAAATTTCTGATTAGGAAATTACCGTCAGATTTCCGTGCTCCACGATCCGTGCTCCGTGCCAACAGAGCTATAGCCCCCCCCAGCCAAACGACATATCCATATAAAAAAAGACATATCAAATTTAAGTGAATTATAAAATATGAAGTAAGCATAAAAGCCGCTATATGTTGTAGTGTAAATTATATTATAATTAAACCACTTTTCTATGCTGAAATAATACTAAGAAATTTTAATACTTGAAAAGTCGTATATTAAAATTTATTAATTTTTTTTATATAGCTCAGGAAGCAGCTGTCTAGAAACTGTTATAACTTACACAGTTTACAGTTTAAACAGAAAAAGTTTTATTTTTGACAAATATTTCAATCAACTGGTATATTCTATATCAATATTTCAAAGATTTATTCGACTCGGGTATTCTTGTTAAATAATTATGTATACATAAACTTTTATTTTCAGCTGTAATACAATATTACAATCAGGAAATATAATATAATTATAATTAAATATAAATATTTAGTTAAATAAAACGAAATGCTTAGCGAACCGGAAGGTTCAAAACCAGCCACCTCTGACATGCAATCCTTCCATCTGCTTCTCGGTCTACCCCTCGGACGTTTACATGACGGCTCAAAACTGATTTACTTTTTTGGGATTCGATTATTAAATACTACTTTACATGTACATATTAACCGTCGCGATACTATTTTCTGAACTATATTTACCGGATAAAGCTCCCGCAGTACCGCACCAGTCTTCTAAATTATACTGAATGTTCATAATTTTTTAGAGCAAATATTTCACGCAGTACTTTATTTTTAAAAACATTGGTTTTGTTCTCTGTGAAAAGCGAATACTTTTCTCATAAATAGAAAAGTATTGGTAGAATAATAAGTCTTATTTATCCTAATTTTAAAATTTCTGTAGAGAATGCAAGAATAGTCCAGGCAATCAGTGGTGAAATGAGGGGTGTAGAGTGTATGAAATTCGCCATTTTTTTGACCTCAGGTTTTTGTTAGGAGTATAAACATACTAAAAGTCCCCGCCCCTGGAGGATGAGCTAACGATGGGGAGATCCCATATTTAGGTTTTTCCATTATATGTCGAAAACGGTGTACTCTAGAAAAATATGTTTCAAATAAAAATTAAAGCTTATTAAATTTTCTATAAAATTGTTTATATACATATTTGTTGAACTTCTAACCGTTTTCTAGATATACGTCCTTATAAATAGATAGTTAAAAAAAAAAAAAAATAATGTTTACCTCACTTTTTGTCAAACATTTGCTTCAACTGCCAGAAACGTGTATGGAATTAAAGTAAATTTAATGTTCTACAACTTTGAATCTGACATTTTTTCTGAGAAATGATCGTGGAAGGCAAACAAAAAGTGAGGTGAATATTATGTTTTTGTGAAAATAATCGATTTTCAATATCGTATATATCGAAAACGGTCGTAATTTCGACGAATATCTACATAAACAATTTTATAGGAGGTTTAATTAGCTTTATTTTTTATTTGAAACATATTTTTCTAGAGTACACCCTTTTCGGGATATAATCGCAAAACCCAAAAATGGGACCTTCTCCTCTCACCGTTAGCTCACTCCCCAGGGGCGAGGACTTGTAGTATGTTTATCTTCTAACTACTCCAAATGAAGCCCTGAAGTAAAAAATAATCGCATATATCAAGCACTCTACAATACCCTTTTTGACTGGAATAGAAGTAGTTTTGCATACAAGAAATAGCAAGCTTTTTCAGCTTTTGTTCTTTTTTTAATTAACTAGTATTCTTGTTAGATATAAAAACTATAGAGTTCCTCGTGACGCCGAGGAATCCCCAATTCCCGAGAAGTACAAGGGGTGTATCAGCTGAGCGGCGGCTGATGCAAGAGCTCCCCACCTCCCCGCACCCTCCTGGTTATAGTTGGCGTTGTGTCCGAGTTCTCTCAGTTCGTCTTCGGCAGCCCAGCAGTCATGTTTCAAGCTACCTTCACCAAGATCCACGAGGCCCACAGGCCATCCGACATCATCGGCCACACGGTTAGTATTTGGATAATGGCTCATTAACTAAAACTATAGTCGGAATAAAGATTGATAACTAGGCAGGATTTGGACGAGTCATCTGTAAGAATCTTATCTAATTAAGAGGTGGGTTTTATAAACGTTTCTTGTCTGTCCAGTCTTGCTCCTAAATTCACAGTATATACTATTTATGATTGTAGTTATTAATGTGTTAAAAAAAAATAAACAGAATGAATTATATATTATTACTGAAGGGATGTTTCTATTATAATATATTGGGGGAGCATCATCTAAAATTTACAAACAATTTTCGCAGTATTTATCCAGACTATTGACTAGATATCCCAAGAATTTTGATGAGTATTTATACTTCGAGAAAACGAAATCTGTATGTCTTTAAAAGTTTTATTTATTGTTTTTAAATTTTATTAATTCTTTTTATAAAATACTTCAACACGTTCATTGTATATTGAAGATAGTTCATTTATCCCAAACATCTCTATTATTTGAGGTTTTCATATTGTAGGCGATGTCTATGAGCCCTGCCCGAAAGTCCCTTTTAGATGACAGAAAACTGAAGAAACAGTAATGCAAATCTAATGTTTTTTATTGATTGATTGACTTTGTTTTGTTTTTTTGTACAGCTGACTAATACAGCAAATCTTGCTCTTAACACTGGCTAGGATAAATAATAATAAACTTGAGATAAAACCTTATTGACTGTTTAGGGATATAAGGCTGTTAAATTCGGAAACAATCACAATGAATTTATATATCATTGCTTATAGACCAGTGTATGAATTTAATTTAATGCTGCAAATTTTTCGCTCTCTCTTTGGTATGTTAAAAGTCTTTCTTATTATTTTTTTTTTTTTCGAGGTCGACAGGCAATTAATTCAATTTTCTTACCTACAATCTTCTAAAAAACGTAAATATTTAGTTGAACTAAGCTTTATTAATCAAATCAAGTATATCTGAACAACATTGTTTTTATAAGAAGTAATTTATGAAACAGAGCAATTGTAATAATAATAAAAAATGTACTATTTCATCTATTTATTATTAAATCAAATTTAGTCAAAATATTGTCACTACACAATGATTAATATAAATTAATTTAGGGAGAAATATACGAATTTTTAAAAAAGTATGTAGAATTTTAACACTTCCATGCATTCTGCTAAGATATGCAAAATATCCTCCTTGGTTCTCTCAGCGCTTTCTATTGTTGCTAGGTTAAATTGAAATTTAAAATTTTCAACATCCTGCATTTAAGGTCTGGTGATGATTTGAAGAATTATATTCAAACATGTAAATGCTGTTTTTATGTGTCAGCTATCAGATTCTGTGAGTTCAATCAAAGTCAAAAGACTTTTTGATGTATTTATTTATTAAAAATGAACTTTTTTGTGTAAAAAAAATCACCGTTTTTTTCTATTTATTTGTTTATTTTTTATTTTTTTTACAACAGGTCACAGTTAATTTTATATTAACGATATAAAGTTTCAAAATTAAATAACGGAAATTCTATCTAGTTAATGATTTAGGTGCAATGTATGGTATGTTACATTGATATTTTCTTTGAAAATGATTTTTTCATATTTTTTTAGTGATCTGAAGCCCAAGAAGTAACATGCAGATTTTATAAAACGTAACGTGCATCAAAGGGTTATGTAATATTTGTTACATCGCTAGTTTCTGATATTGACTATTTTTATAGACCTCGATATTACATTTCTAAAAGATCTTTCAAAATTTTCCTTTTGTTTTCTTACCTCAATCTGCAGAATTTTTTTGTGATATCTGGAAAACATTTCCTTGAATAAAAAATGAGTGATATACTTAATCACTCTACAGCTATGTGGATAACATACAAAAGGCTTCTTACAGTTTTATGTCCATTGCGTTGATTTTTAATATTTTTCCATAACAATAGTAAATAAAATAATAAATCATATATAAAATACTTATTGCTTAATCATTTTAAGAAATTGGGATATCTTATTGATTCAGAGTATTCAATATATTTAATGTCATTGTTTTTTTATATATATTAATAAATATTTGAAATAGATATCTTTCGAAATTATCTTATCGACAAAATATCTGATATATGATGATTGTTTTGCACCACATTTCGTGATGTTTTGTCTGACAAAGGAGATCTGATATTTTCTTTTTCGAGTGGATGGTTCTCATCGGTCAAGGTCTCTCTGTGTATTGCGGGTTATTGAATCCCGGCGCTATTCGATACAAGCTCATACTAACATTGCTTTTATTTATTTAAAAATATTGATATTATTGTATAAACAGAGACCAATCATTTAATTAAATATTTAATTTGCCTTACATTTTAAATATTATATGTTCAAATGTATTTTTCAATTAATATATTTATAAAAAAAATGTATAAACACATCTATATTTAGAGCATTTCATTATATATATAGTTTCAGTATTTTGATGTTTACAAATATTTTAAAAAATCCACACTGTGACCCAATGTTTTATGTATATAAAAAAATACAAACATTTTTTAAATAATTATTTTTTGAATATTTTATTGTAAATTTGATAGGTCTAGCAGAAAGTTTTAGAACTAAAAAAAAAAAAAAAAAAAAAAAAAAAAAAAAATAAAAAAAAAAAATAAATAAAAAATAAAAATAAATAAGGATATTCCATGAATAAAAATTATACTTATTTTATTCAAATAGAACTTTATTTTTACATTTTTCTTATAAGGAATATTATTATATTTTTCTCACAAACTAAACTCGTGTTATAAGTATGTTTAATATTGTTCATTTCATTGCGTAACATTATTATTTTTTATAATGCGGTTTTTTACAGTCTGAAATCCGTTTTTTGTTTTTATAATTAAATAGAGATAAATTTGGTAGAATTATTATGATCTAATAAAGTATTGTTATAATACTATTTAGCCCACTATATTTTATAATAATTGTTTTAAATTCCAAAGTATTAATAGCATTCATTTATTCAGGAATTATTTTTTATTATTTTATATAATTTTACTGTTGTTGTTGTAGTTACTATACTTAATTTTTATATTATAAATGTTTAGTTCATGTGTTCACCACTTAAAAAGTCTTGATATTTCAAAATATACATAGTTTTGACATCTATTGTATCATTTTAGTAGAATTTAGTATTTTATCATTAGGTAGTATTCAAACAAAATATTCCTTTATCCTTTAAATTGTACAAATGAAACGAAATTTATATTTAATTGCCATATTATTAATTACCAATCTATTTACTCAAAATCTTCAGAAAGATTTTGTTTTGTTTATTTCGTTAAACGTCACTTTATGCTGCTATGGCTAATCGGACGATGCTACGGTGGGGTTCCTAAATTTTGCCTAAATTTTGCCAGGTATAATTGGGATAGGGATCTTTAACGAGTACCTGACATCGCACAGGCTCGGGACCTCCATTTTACGTCCCTTCCGAAGGACGGCATTTTACTCCCTTTAAAAAATCCTAAGGTCATCTGCCGGGCTGCGAACCCGCGATCTTGGGTTTTATATGTTGCTATGCTAACCACTACACCACAGGTGACCCCCGATTGGAAAGATTTTTTAAAGTAATAAAATAGTTAAATACATTGGTAGCCAAAAAAAAAAAAAAAAAAAAAAAATTCACCCGATTGATTTTTCCTTTTTTTTTCTCGGTAGTATTTTAAAAGATTACCAAGCGATTTCAAATTAATTAGGTTTATATCCGCCCATTGGGTTTAGAACGTCTTGCAATATTTCAAATATTAATTAATTCTTGAAATATTTACACAATCTAATGTAAAACTACAATAAATTATATTAACTTAACATTTCGTAGATTTATTTTTTGTTTAAATACTATCTAATGATAAAATACTAATATTTACTAAATACTACTAAAATTATACAACAGATGTCAAAACTATGAATATTTTTAAATATAGAGACTAATAAATATTTTTAATAATCCTAATACTAATAATCCTTAAGCTAAAAAAGAATGAAAATTTTTAACGAAAAACTGAAAAAAAAACAAACGACTGTGTTGATAAAGATTACACTTGACATGTCGAAACTTAAAAAGAAGTTCAGTAGCACTTCAATACAAATTCTACACTAGAAGGTCTCTAGGCCATCGTCTTTTCAGACTTCTCGGAGGGTTATCGGGAATAAAATGGGAAGCAAGTTGAGAGACTAGTAGATTAGTGTGGTTATAGAGTTTTACTATGTAATGATAGGTATCTGGTTTGGGCTAAATCAGCAACATAAGCACAACATTGAGATCTTCATGTATAAGTTTATTTGTCACAAAGTAAGGAGCATTATGGATTTTTCGAAGGATTTTGAATTGTAAGGATTGGATAAGGGAAGAAGTAGAAGGTTTAGTTGAGCCCCAAAGCTCAACTCCATATGTCCAAATAGGTCTGACAACTGTCATGTAAATGAGTCTTTTATAGTTAATCGGAAGGTTTGAACGTTTGTCTAGTAAATGTTGAAGAAGTCGAAAACGACTAGCAGTTTCCTGTCATTTTAGTCTTGTATGTGGATTCCAAGTTAGATGTTTGTCCAGTTGGAGTCCTAGATAGCGGACCTGTTCAACAGGGACCAGTGGGATATTATTAAAGGATACCGTAGGGTTACGACGAAGGGTAAAGGTTATTTGATTGGATTTATTTAAATTCTCCAATTTTGACACCATTGTTTTTATAACTAAATATGAAAAACGAAGAACTTAAGATTATTAATACAGCTAAAGTGGATTAAAACATTAAAGTTTATCATAGCCTAATATATTTTTTTTGTAATGAAAAATTTAATAACTCAAATATATAAAAAAAGAATGATCGTACTAAGCAATGAAGAATATAATCCTTAAATTGTTTTTAACAAATACCCTAGCTTATCCTCGTCTTAGCACCGAAATTAAAGGATAAAAGAATCGTACTACATAAATAATTATACGTTATTAATAATCGTACGGGTAATAAATAATTGAGAAGAGGTATTATGACAGCTTTATTAAATGACATCATATCAGTTGATTAATTAATGTCACGGTTTATCATAGCTTCTCGAATCTGTCATCTCTATATACGGTATAAATAACGGTATCTCTAGAACGGTTATTACGTTAGATAAGATAATAATTACTAGTATTAAATCAAAATGATTAAATAGTAATTATATTTAGAAAATTCATCATACATTTTTAAATCAGTATGAAGTTCGTCAAAACTTTATCGAAAATTAATTATAGTTTTTTGAAGATGTTCAGAATTTATGTTTCTTTCTTGGTTTCATGTGGTGTACAGTTTTAATGTTTTCAATTAACTTGGATTTAGATATCGTTCAGTTTGTTTTAATGGTTTTGACTACTTTTTTGGTAATGAAATTAAGACACTATTGCGTTTCTTTCTGTAACAAAAGTTTTATATATTATTTATTTATTTATTATTGTGGGCTACAGTCCTAGTCGGGCCTTGGCTTCACAAAGATTCCTGTCTATCTGCCGCCTTCCTCCTCCAACCATTCACTCCCAGTCTTCGCAGGACATCCTGGACGTTGTGCAGCCACCTCAGCCTTGGTCTTCCTTTCAATCTTTTTCCTCCCGGCATCATCTTTTCATTCCTCGTCATCTTTTTTGGAAGTCTATCTTCCGTCATCCTTTGCACATGACCGAGCCACTTTTAAAGTTTACTTTTCATTAAATGATAAACAATTACGTATACGGGCAGTGTACATTTAATGCTCTTATTTTGAAGTTCTTTATGTATTCAAGAGTTTATATTAAAGTACATAGTAGTACAGGTTAAATTTTTACGATAGTAACAAACCACTTGTGGGCACATTGTAGGTAATGGTGGTCGTATTGTATGAATATAGTGTATAGCGTGAATTATCTGAGTTTTTGGTGCAAGTTGTTTCTTTGTGGAAGGATATATTTTCGGGAAATTGGAAGATTGTTTACAACCTTGAAATGTAGAAACGATGCTGAGCCACAAAAAATAAACAAGAGTTGCTCAATCAATATATAGAAGGCTTACCAATCTAATCAATACCTCTCCTCATCGCTTCTCAAATAGAATTTATATTTTTTCTTTTTTGCATCATCATCACATTTACTTGATGTATTTCATATTACATTGTATGTAGTTGTTAATTTCAAAAATTAGCTTTAAAAAAACATCGAAAGGTTTAGATTTATTTCTTGGGTCCGCCGATAAATTAATTTTAAACCATCCAGATGAGATTCGAATCCTGAAACTTCTATTTGGATGACGCTAAGACGCCCCAACTTGCAAGGCCATAGAACCCCCATATCTTTAATTGTTTATAAAATCGATGATAATTTATCCTCCATCAGATTTAAATTATATAAGTATATAAGTGTACATATTTGCTTATATATAACCAAGCATAGCGTTTGTTGTCATCTTTAGATATTGTCAAATAAGTATGCGACATAAATACTCTTATTAAGATGTGGTTTAGAGTTGGTTCCGACAAAAAAAAAAATTATTTTTTAATCACTTCTTTGAGATTAGTTAAAAATATTAATAAAAAATAATCCTAATCCATATAACGACAGTTTAGACTAGGATTTACTTATTAATAATCAATTATCGTTAGTTGCTAATGCCAGTTACGTAATCCACATATTTATATTTATTGTTGAAGATTAGTTTCAAATGTTATCTTCGCTAAACTCTTCCTTTTTATCAATGATGTCATTTCACGTTCTTATTTAATTTTTTAATATAATAATATATAAATAATTTTTTTTTTTTTTTTAACACGTATAATTTAATCTATTATACTACTTATCCCCTATGACAAGAAACTGTTCTTCGTTATAGACTACTTTAACATTTACTAGACAAACGTTCAATGATCCCAAGTAATTACAAAAGACTTATTTACATGACTGTGATTAGACCTATTTGGAAGTACGGAGTTGAGCTTTGGGGCTCCACTAAACCTTTCAATTCATCTCGTATCCAATCCTTACAATCCAAAATCCTTACTTTTTCACCAATAAAATTATCCATAAAGATCTTAATGCTTTCATACCAGTCTCCAGAACCACTCGAATCCATTAATTTTATTCCATTCATTTAATTAATTTACTTGATGTATATACTAGTACAGTTGTAAATTTCAATAAATTGAAAAAAAAAAAATAATAAATTTATGTCCCTTGTTTTAAAATTACTGATTTTATTTTCTTTTACAATCGAGTACCATTCACAATGCATTCGTATTATTCTTAAAGGACCATGTGCCTTTATAATAATAAAGATTATTTTTCATTCAATTTAGTTTATTTTGATAAATTTGACTTTCTCAGTTTGTTGTTATATTTAATTTAGTTTATTTTGTCACTAGTGACGTTTCTTAAAATACCTGTTAGGACTACTAAGGGACAAGAAAAGAAGATCAATCTTCTTTAAAACAAAAGGAGAAAGTGACCTGTTTGATGACCGAAGGTCCAAGGGCTTCAACTCCAAGCCACGAGTCATCCATCATTACTGTAATTATAGAGTGACGGCCAACAGCCCTTCAAGGGTCGCTGACCCTTGGTTACGGTGTGCACTTGTTCCTGGCGGTTGAGCGTGATTGCTAACCACATTACCTCATTCACAACCGTCGATGAAGAAACAATACTTCCTAAACTGAGCCTGAGACCCTTCATGGGTTGTAGCGGTGTAGGTTTTAAAGTATATGAAGAAAATATCTCCCTAATTTTTAAATTCTTCTGAATAGGGTAAACCAGAAAATTATTGACACCCTTAAGGAAATATTAGAAAATATTCGTAAATAACTAAATTATGGAAAGAATAATCCAATAAAGTTTAAATTTGCAGTAATTTTTCCTCAATCACTTTAAGCTAAGCTAGAAAGTTCACACCAAACATTATTCCAAGAATATATTTTACAAGATAGTGACAAAAAATAAGATAAAATTATTTATTGACACCCAATGCATGTATTTTAAAATATGGACAGAATTGAAAGTACTTTTATACAGTTAAGTTGTAGGATTTAAAAGGAATCTTATGATTGTTTTTTATGGCTAAATATTTTTTTTCTAATTTTTAAGGTAGGGTGTCTGGTTTACCCTACTGTTTATCATAAGGCATAAATCGGTTTATACATATCTTCGCTAATGCATAGTCGGTTATAAAGTAATAGTCATCGTCCTTCTCCTCACAAGTGTGGTTCGGTGGCCCTGAAGAAGACCTGCAACGCAGGTCGAAACGTTGGCACGTATTAACAAATTCTTCTTTGACGTGGTGTTACTTTGACTGCATCCCTGACTATCTTCTTCTCCATTCTATAATATTTTTTGTTTTTATATTTAAAAGGAATGTTAATTTTCTATGAAAGGATATTCGGAAGTCTACTTTATTTTTTTAAACTTGTGAACAGGAGTGCAGCTGTTATCATTTTTTTTTTTCGTTAGGAGATATCCTTATATTTCATTTTTCTGTTGGCCCTTGGTACTGAGATGTCCTTTGAATAATTCTTTGGTGTCAAAAAACAAAAGCCCTTCTATCCGTCCTTCGCAATACTGCTTATTAATGTATAACTAATACATCTGTAATAATATAAAAGGAAAGTTACCTTCAATATCGCATAATGCGATGTGCTCATTCATTGCGGGTGGCCTCCCCATTCTATTAAGTAATATATTCATGCGTAGAATTAATGAACTGTTTCAAAATCGTACTCGTTCAATTTCTTTGTATATTGATCCAGTAATTGAGACCTCCTATGTTCTTGAGTAAAAAAAAAACAAGAAAAACTGAAGACTGAGAACGAATGTGTAGTTTTCAAAGTTATACACCTGTTACCTAGGTTTTGTTTAGACATAAGTTATTCTTCTAGTTTCTAAATAACAAGAATTTCCAATAGAAGTAGCTAATAACTCGTCAATCCTCAAGGTTATATTTGTTAAAATATAAATATTCAAAACAAACTCGTTACTTTGTAATAATTTTAAATTGCCTTAATAAAAATTGGCTATAAAATAGTCTCTTAGGTTGAAATTGGTAGAATTATCAGTTATAAACTATCGCTAATCCGGCCATATATTGCAGACACGTGCTTAGTTATCTCTTATCAGAAAATTAGTATATTGAAGACCATTGTCTAGAAGGAAAGCGATGATGTAACGTCATTAAGAGTTATTAATGTGAACATTGTGGATGAGTTTTCTTTTTGTCTTCATTTCGTTTTATTTGTATGAATTCTCAAACAACTGGCTTAAATAACGAGCAAAAACTAGATGCATTTCGATAAACAGAAAATGATTGAACAGAGAAAAGTTAGCAAATCGCCAAATTCGAATAGTATTTTATTTCGTTGGGGATCCTAGATACTAGATAATCTCAAACACTTCAATTCATACTAGAACTCGTCCCTATGATCATAGGTGTGATATGTTAAACGCCGATAAACAAACAATGATTAAAATTTAGTTTTACTCAATGTTTTGAAATTTGGCAGGAAAGTTCTCAGGAGAATCTTTTGCGGAATATACTCAAAACGAATCTGGCATGCCTGTATAATGATATGGATATCTACCACTCTCTCCAAGCTTATGTCGTTAGAATGATTTAGGAGGAAATACCCGCTAAAGCTCTGGCCGAACATGGTACGAGACGTGTCAGATAACCCAGGCTGCGATGACAAGATAGTATTGTTACTGATTCAAGAACCATACTTGGTGTAAAAATCTGTAAGAAGGTAGCACTATCGTGAAGACTGGCCATAATAATAATATTTATAATTTTACAGACAAAGACCCACAAACAGTAGACACAGACACAGACACAGACACACACAAACACACACAAGCAGGCAAATATTTAAAATTGTGTTATATTTTAAGCAAATTATTTTGGAAAATATAGTCATTATTTTGTGTTTTAATTTTTATATTGTGAAGAACAGTCCACTAGTTTTCGATCAATGTTCTTTCTCGGTATAGTTTAGAATCTAAGGCTGCTATCAAACTGGACCCCCCGCAAATTTGTAAGTTTAGTTCTTACTATGACCAGCTTCTTTCACTTAAGTTCGTGACTTCTGCTGCTATAGCACATCCACCAAGCCTTCACTGGCATTTACTATTAGTGAAACGATTGCGGAAATAGTAATGACAACTACTGAAAACATTATCCTCCAAAAATGAGGGACATATTCGGTTCAGTTCCCGAGGGCGAGAGTGAAAACTGTGTATAAGAATAGATATAATAGCGTTAATAATAATGTTATTTTGAATTGCATTTTATTTATTTTTTTTTAGTTTTATTATATTCTTATAATATACAATATATTCTAATATGGTATGAGTAGATCACATGTATCACCTATCTTGTTTAATGGCCTATTAGTCAATTTTTAAATAACATAATCAATATTCAACAATATAGAAATCAGTCTATCAATCAGTAATTTGGCGAAATTTAGAAAAATACTTAGATTTCCTCTCTCACTCCGGACGTGATTTTTCAAGACTTTTTTGCCACTTACTAAAATCCTTGCGGGTTTGATTACTACTAGTGTTATAATTTTTAAGCGTTAAATAGGTAATAAATATATAGGTATATACCTATATTATATAATAAATAACAATGACTGGTTATAAATCATCAAGATAAATATTATTGTTTTCATCCCCACGAGCACCTGAAGACAGACATTCATGAAATTGACCCAGTCAAGGTCAACAAATGAATGCGATAGATGAGTTTATGCTCTAATTTCACGGATTGCATTAGCTTATCAGTCAGCTCCTCAGTTCTTTTCAGTGCCATTATCTCAAAGAACCATAATTATTGTTTAAGCCAAAAGATAAGAAAAACACAATCATATATATTCGGATAGGTTTGGCTACTGTGTATTTCCAAGATGGTCCAGGATCAGGTAGGTTCACTAATGTAATTTTTTTTTTTTTTAAATAGGTATTGTTACCTTTCTATGGTTGCTCTGTAGAGCACACTGTTATTCTTTTATAATTAATTATTTTGAAATTATCAACAACTCTTTGAGATGGGTTTTCAATAATTTTTTTTTTTTTTGACATTGCTAAATTAGTTTAAAAATGTTTTTTTTTCTAAAAGGTTTAGATGTGATAGCTTTGGATGCCATTAATGCCATTAATAGCCTTTACCGAATTTAATGTTTTCATTCCACAATAATAGTTAAATCCAAGATATTGCTGACAATGATATTACTCTTCCAGCATTCAGTTGTGGGTTGGTTTCCGATGACTAATTTAGATACTTGTCATCGTTACTTCTTCCTTGACCTCGATTTCAGACTTCAATGTCTCTTACTGTAGATTGCATTATTTTTAGTTTATTACTATTGTCATGATTTTTTTATCTGCTTCTGGGATTTAAGATGTGACAAAAAATATAACAGAGTGCAGTGAAATTTATAGTAGTAGGGTCGAGGGGAAGAAATATCTAAGATTTCATAAATCCCAAAATTTCTTGATTATTCACCCCTTAAATATCGTCGCAACTATATTTTTTATTGTCTATCTTTATTGGTATTTTTTACTGTCTAGCTATAAGTTATCTTTCTCTGTTATACTGAAATTTTTATGATCTTTCCCATTCTTCAATTACATAAGCAGGTCATCAGTTTTTGATATTACATAATTGATTTTATTGAGATTTTTGTAAATACTAGAGAAAAATATTTTCTACACTGATATCAGAGGAGTAAAGAACAATGTGGAAACATTTTTCAACGTGATCGAAAATTTTAAAGAATCCTGATATATTTTTCTTTATTTTTACTGTAATCTTAGAATTATTGGTTAAAAAGTAATTAATAACATAGTATTCAGAAATTGAAATTCTAAATAATACGTTTTTTAATTTTCAAGCATCAATCTTACGGAGTTTTGCCTACGTTTTTATTAAGTATCGAGGCTTTTTTGATAAGTTCCAGCTATGTTAGTGTGTTTCCTCATCAGAAATTAAATGGAGATTATTTTTGTTTTATAATATCTATCACTAGGACCTACCCTTTTGGGACTATTTTTGTTTGAATAAAAAAACTCAAATTTGAAACCCCTATTTTCTCTCAACTTTGTTTTTAATAATCATTATTTTTTAATTTAATTTTAGGAATTTGATCCTTTTAATTCTAAAATATAAATTGGAAAAATCAGTAGATTATTGATGGACATATCCATGATTTCTTATTTTTCAAAATCAGGAAGAAATCATCATCATCGTTTTTTTTCTGCAGTTTAACAGTTTTTTAAATAGTAAATTGGTCTCATAAAACTATTATCTTTGAAAATAAATTGTTAGATATCACGTGAAATAAGTAAATTCAATGGTTTGTGTTCATCTTTTTTTTTTTTTTTAATCAGAATGTTCAAGACTTATAATTTGTAAACGAGTATACAAATCTTTTTATTGATATTTACAACTTTATATAATCTATGCAGCTAGTAAATTTTAGGAAAATGATTACAATGAGATGTCAATGGCTTGGGTACAAGAATAAATGGATCGTTTAGTGGAGCCCCAAAGCTCAACTCCGTATGTACAAAAGGGGTTCAATTACATTCATCTAAATGAGTATTTGGTAATTTATTGAAAGCTTTGAACTGTTATTTAGTAAATGTTGAATTATTCAAATAGAGATCAATCTGGGATCTGTCCAACGGGTATCAGTGGAGTATATACGGATATATAAGTCTTGACAATTTTCTTAAATTTTCTGAATTTCTTTTCTTTTTTTTTCAAAAGCTTTTTGAGATCCATCATAAGTGTTTAAGTAAAATGCTAAAATATATTATTTTGATAAACAAAATAATATAGAATAAACTTGATATTATCACAATAAAATAATAGTACAATTTCATATGTATTCTAGCAATGTTGTAGATAGATACACCGCCGTCACCTACTTTAGAGGAAGCCAAGGTCGATGATGGACCACATTCGCTAAGTGGCAATGACACCACTACGCTAAGAATATTCCGTGTCCGCGATCTCGTGTCCTTGTCCTTTTGCCTTTATAATGTTTTTCCTTCGCAGTCATATTAAGCTTAATTTTTCTTATATTTTTGTATTGTAGATTTTTTTTTTTTTTAGGTGACATGATAAGTAGGCCTTATATGAGCGTCATTTTAATTTTGACATCTTATCGCGTTTCCTAACTCTGTTGTTTTAGTGTATCTTTGGTCGATACTAATTATATACATAAATTATATAAGTTATATAAATTATATATAATGCAAAATCAAAAATTTTATCTGGTCAAGGAACTACTTAATTTTGTTTCTTACTTAAACATGTCTCGAAATCTAAAACGTTTATTTTATTTATTTTTTTTAGAAAATGGATAAAAAATCCTTTTTTTTTTTTGGCTTTTTCGGACCTTTAAAGTATCACAGCTTAGCAATTTACTATTGAAATATTTTCAGGAACTGAAAGCAAACATCAAAGTATAAAATTCTAAAATCAATATCTACCTATATATTAACCAAAAATATAGTTTAATTTTCAAATAAATTTCTTTGTTATTAATAATTGAACTTAACTTATCATAATAACTATAATTAAACATAGTAAAAAATAATGGAACCAGTAATAAATTATTAATACATGCCACTATTATAAAAAATAGTATTTTTGAGAATAAGAAAAAAAAAGTATGCACATATTATATCTGTGATCTCGGTGAAAAAATGCTTAATTGTTACCTTGTTAAATAATCAAATTAGTTTTCGACATTTGCATTCTTTATAAATAGTAATCACACAAAAAAATAAAGTCCATCCAGTTATAAAGTCCATCTTTTTCGTTGCTGATTTTCGAAAATTATTTCTATGAAAAGTTTGAATTTTGAATTGAACATTTATAAGGAGGCTACAGTTTAAATCAAAAACTCACAATATTTTTCAATCGTGGAAAGAAATAAAAATGTTAATTTTTAGTTTATTTTGAAATTTATAACTGTATTTCAAAATACATTTAGTAATTTAGAAAAAATCCATTTGTAAATTTTAAAATCCCCGATATTAGATTTTAGCGATGTAAACATCTACTATTATGAGTTAAAATATTTAATTTAATTTTATCTTTTAAATATCATGGTAACAATTATAAAATGAAAAAGTCATTTGAAAGTTATTCCTAAACATCTTTAGGAAGGAAGTAAGGCTTCATCCTCGAAACAAGTACCTAATAGGGTCGATGAACTGTACGTTATTTAAAAAAAAAAAAATTATTTGCTTTAGCTAGTGGCAGCGATAATATTTCTATCTACTCCCTAGATTATATTTACATAGCTCTGTTTTTTTTTTCTAGTCTGTTTGATGTCAATTCTGTGGTCTGCTGCTATGCCTTTTAATATAATTATCAATATTTACAGAAATAAATTTACTTTTTATTAATTATTATTTTAATATCTTCTGTTGGTGTTTACTCGTTATTAGATTCTATTAGTTGTTTTCTGTTAAATCATTAATTTTTTACCTTGCTATACTTAGCGGTTAAATTGTCAAAAAACATAAACTGAAACGACATTATAATTTTATTTTTATATACATTATTTAAATTAAGTTTTTTTTAAAATCATTAACAAAGGAAAAAATAAATAAATTAGGCTCCAATTTCACTTGGCGGTTTTTAGGCCATTGGCTTGACCTTAATGTTTATAATTACGGAGAAATTTTGGGATGGGCTGATCTCTAAGCTGGTTCGATGAGTTTGGAATTTTTCAAGATTAATGCAACTTTTTTTTTTCAATATAAAATTGATGATTTATCTTTCAAAACTGAACATGTCCAGTTCAGAAAATGTTTAAAAAAGAGTAAAAAAACCAGTATGAGGTCTCCTCCAGTTGTTAAATCCAAAACAGTTATATTATTTTAATCCTTGATAGATATATAATAACGAGAAACAAAAGTATTGTGCAGCTCACAAGTCATTATCAGAAAAAAAAAATTTTCGACCGAGCGTAGGCATGTTCAGTTTTTTAAAAGATAACTACTCAATTGCTGAGGGAGCCCTATAAACAAAGCATATCCTCATTATATTCTCTTTTTTATAATGTTTTGATTAAAACATCTTTTTTATATAAAATTAATTTTTTATAAGAAATAAATATTTAAGCGTTAAGTAATATAAAAAAAAATGATCAGGGGTGCAGTCAGGAGAAAGAAGAAGAAACATGTCCCAAGTAAAACAAGTTTCGCCGACGTTTCGACCTGCCTTGCGAGTCTTCTTCAGGGCGAACGAACTAGTTGGAAGAGGAGGAAATCGATGACTGCGAATCAACGAGTGAGATGTCTTTTTTCCTCGTCCTGAAGAAGACTTGCAAGGCTGGTGAAAACGTTGAAACTCCATAAATGTTTTTTACTCGGGCGTGATTTTTCACTGATTATAAAAAAAAAAAAACAATCCAAATGTTTTAAGAACTAGTATGAGTGAGGAGGAATAAGATAGGTTCATTTCACAGTTTTGTCAAAGACCAATCGATTTATAAATCGAAGTTCGCAAAAGCTCATGTACCTACCATTTTTTAATATGTACTACCAGAAGAGTAGTTAAAATCCTAGTTTGCAAGCCACAAACCCAGTGCGATTTTTGTAGTACACGAAAAACAGCGAAATTTCTGCTTTAGGTCCGGAATGACTAGAGGAGTATATTCACAAGTAAGAAAACCACCCCTTCCTTCGTAAAAGTACTCAACCATGACCTAAGACAGCAAAAATACTCAAGGGTTTTAAATCCGATATTCAAATCTTGGTACATTCTTTTTCACTAATTTTGCCATTCTAATGTTATCGGTCTAAATTTGGGGCTAGAGAAAAGATTAACATTTCATTTGATTCAGGTGTTTAGAAAGTGGACCTCGCATGATCTCGATTATCTTCACTAGCTACCCGAGCAATTAAATATCTTGTTATTGCGGTAATAAATTATCTACTGACAACAATCAAGATAACCTTATCTTAGGAAGCGCTCTTCGTGTCTGTCTTATCTTCCCAGCCTGAGTCATCTTGTATTATGTATTCCTGTCTCGACCTTTTGTAATCGATAAACGGAAGTAGATACTGTTTTTATGTTAATCAAGTAGCCGACTAAGTAATTCAATTAAAATTAAGTCTGTTTAAACAGATAAATTTTTAAAAAATCTAATCCTTCAGATAGGACTTTACTTGTATGTTTTATATTTGTTAAGCAATAGTTCTCGGTATTAAGATCATCCATAACCTAGCGATATAGCTTCTTTTTTTTTCATATTCTAAACTAAATTTTTCTTTTTGTCTTTTCACAGACCTTGAAGAAGGCACTCCACCATGTGGACATCCCTACCAAGAAGGCAACCTTCGCGATGGCATGCTTCTGGGCCCCTGACGCTCTCTACGGTTCCACCGTCGGAGTCATCAGGACCAGGGTGGGGTACTCCGGAGGAACCAAAGTCAACCCGACCTACAGGGACCTGTAAGTCAATTAATTATAAATTCATATCAGTTAATTATATGAAGGATAAGGTACAAAAGCATTATATCGTCTGGGGACTAGGATTTGTTATGCAAACAGTTTCTGAAAGAACCACAGTTTTAACCTCTGTTACACCTCAATGCTAAATTAGTTATTAATAATACATTGTTGAAGGATCTTTTTAGACTAAACGTTATAAAAAAGTTTTATTTCTGATCCTTCAACTTTATTCATATAGAATTGAGAGATGAATTCTCTTCTGAATCTGGTGCCTCAGTTGACTTTATGTCCTTCCTTTTCATGTCAAGTGAGGAGGAATTACTCCACTGACGTAATGAATAAAATGGAAAAGAATAAAAAAAAAAAAAAAAAAAATTCCATTTGACAAACTCTCAATACCTACTTTGCTATTAACGGAAAAGAAAATCAATCATTTTTATGTTTGAAACAAAATTTTATATAGAGAATATTTGTTATTGTAAAATAGTTAACATTTTATAAAAGAGAAAGTATTTATAGATTAGTATTTTCTAAAATACTATAGTCTGTTTATTATATGGTAAAGGTGAGGTATCAATAGTTATAGTTTACCTTTCATCATTATAATTATCGGACGAATTTCAATTTATATGCAATGTATAAGGATGTAAGGAGGTAGATGTGGCTATTTTCGTAATGATATCAAGATTTCGCTGGGGTTGGCACGTTGCAAGAATCGATCCGTACGAAGTAAAAATTCTGTTAGAGCGAATGTAATACTTAGCGAGTTGGATGACAAAGGTTATTAAATGTTGACATTAACAATTAATAAACAATAATGAATGGTAATTTATTAAAACTAACAATAGAGTAACTAAAATTTATATTCGAATTCGAGGTCGGGAGACCCTCCTGGGGCACACCCAGCCTCCTAAAAAGTGGGGACCCTTAATTGAGGGAAAACCCTGGCGGTTGAGCGTGAATTCTAGCCAAACCACCTCCTTTCACAACCGTTGGCTCAGTAACAGTACAGCCTACCTAAGTACTGAACCCGGGACCCTTCATGGGTTGTAAGTGGTGCAGGAGTTTTTTTTTTTTTTTAATTAACCCCTTATTTACCGAGGTTATATACTAATAAAATTTCTTACCTGAATATAATTGATTAATCGTGAAGAATAATGAAAATCACAAGATTATAATATTTTGATGTATTTATAGGACTTTTTTTTAAAAATGTTTATTTGAAACCTGAGTGTTTAATACGTGAAAAAATATATTACTTTTCATATTAAATAGCACTAAATGACAAATATCTGGGACAATGAACAATTGTCATCCCATTTATATTAAAACCCTGTCACTTCCATTTGCTGGGTCCATGAAACAATAATTTCAATAAAATCATTGTCAATTATTGATGCACTATCATTTTGAACCATTGGAGACCACAATTCATGCCAATTGAGATCCCCCAAAGCTCCAATTGAGACCTCAATGTCCTAGTTAGAGGTCGTTGAATCCATAGTAACGTCCTTCGTCCTATCCAATTTCTTCTTCGTTACGCTTTCAAGTTGATGAATCTTCTTTATTTTTCTTGAAGGAAGCTGATTAATAACTATTAATTATAATAATATTAAAAACTAAATTCATTCTTTTCACTGATTGTCGAGTAGGAGAATATCTGTAGTTAAGGAAATATTCTCCGTGTAAGTAATTTATTAATGCAGTATCTCAATTTGTATATCTCTATTTATTTATATTTTTTAATAGTTCATTACAATCACATGGATATATAGTAGTTTATTTAGTTTTACAGACATATCTTATAGAAAAAAAGCGTTTTTGACATGCATAATTATTTTGGTCGGGTCTATATTTTGCTTGTGTAACTTTTTTTCACCCTAAGACTAACGTTTTGACAAGGTATAGCTCTTTTGGTGCTGCTCGGATAAAACATTTGATGACAGTTTTCTATTAAAAAATTATTGGAGAGTATTTTTGGCTATATAAAATTTGTTGTTAGGACCTACCGTTTAGGAGTTATATTGATTTCAATGAAAAAAGTCACGTTTTGCCTTTATTTTAAGTGTCTTTATTTTTAAGTGTTGTGGCTTTTTTGGCACGCTCTGGCTGTGTTGGTGTTGCTCGGATCGAAACTTTGATGGCAGTTTCCTTATCAGAAGCATTAGATTTTTAGAAAGACATATCCATGATCTTCTGTTTTTCTCAGAAATGAAGAATTTTTTTTTTTTTTTATTTTTATTATATCTGAAATTTCTGTCAGTTTTACTTTCACAAACAGGCTGAGAAAATATATTTGATTTGTAGGATGTACTAACTGTATGTGTAATTTTAGATAAAGTGAACCAAATAAAAAAAAAAAGAGTTCAATACCCTTTTTGTTCAAGCGATTTTATATGAAACTAGATTTTTGTTATTAAAAAAAAAATTGCTCAATTTTCGTTGTAAAAATAGAAGATATAAATTTACAGTCTTACATAATACTAAGAAAAATATACATACGTAGTTATCTATATATTTTATTAAATCTTTGATAAAAAAAAAAAAAAATTCATTATAATTATCGATTTACGAATAAACTATGTTTTTGAATATCAGACTCATACATATATCTATTATCGTTAATAAAGGATGATAAATAAAAACAAATAATAAAGCTATCTTTTAGTTAGGTAATATGTATAAAAAGCAAGGCACATGGTATAGAAAAAATAATCATTAGAAACTATTGATTTTGTAACGCCTTCACTTGCATATTTTTTTATTAATATTATTTACAATTAATTATTTAAAATATATATATTTTTTTAGAGGAGATCACACAGAAGTAATTGAAATTGATTATGATCCAAACATGATTGAATTCGAAACCCTACTCAAATTGTTCTGGGAGAACCATGATCCAACTGCCAAAGCAAAAATCCAGGTGAGCTATAAAAAAAATATTTTTTCTTATGATTTTTCAACTTTTCCCAAGTAATTTTTTTTTTCCAATTTTAATAATATTTATTTATGTATCCCATCCGATTTATTTAGGTGGGAGATTTATTAATATATCATCTTCTAGTTTAAAGAAGCTTTTATCAACTTACGAATTATTTCTAATTCAAATTCTGTTTTCATTCCTTATTTATTTACTATTTCTTCTGTTTGATTAGAAAATTAATTTCGTTCTTTGGAAAGGTCGTTTGTTTTTGAAGAACATGTTCGAAATTATCATAACAGTGTCAGCAATTTCAATATATATTACTATCCTAAAGAAAAGAGTTTTGTTCAAAACATCTTCTTTATCTTTCGAATGAAAAACAATATCATTTGCATTTGCAATTTCTTTAAGAAAATAATAACAATATGCACTGAAACGGTTTTTGAATTCTTAGCAATATGATATGTGGATAAACAAAATAAAGCCGCAATATAGCGTAAATATATAAATGTTTATAGATAAATAGATAGGAAGTCTATATATATATATATATATATACATAATAATTAACTAATATCTTAGCTCAAGTACATAAGGGGAAGGAGCAATTTAAGTAAAGTTTTTTGTTTGCAAATATTGCAAATTAGGAAAGAAAAAAAAAAAAAAAAAAAAAAAAAAAACAACCCTTATCCAATGAAAATAATTGATAGAATTCAGCGTTTTGACTCAAATTTTGGATTTGATGAATTATAAATTAGACACATTATAATTAGTGAACAGTGATGAAATGTTTGCCTATTGCAGTGACAAAGAACAAGTATAAGAACATTAATTTTTAAAGACATGAAGAATTTTCACATTGTTTAATATTGAAGATTAGGAAAGATATTTATATATGTTTTCATTATATTTCCTGTAGTTCAATTTTATGTGGTATTACATAAAGTTTGTGCCAATATTGTTGTTAATCATATTGTTTATAATTTTTTTTTTTCATTGTTTATCCAATCTTATACACAACAAATGATTTTTCTATCCATCTAGTCTGTGTACTGATATCTGTGTACTGAAATCTAAGTGAAAAAAAAGTCCTGATATTAAACTTATTTTCCATTTCATTTCAAATTATAGATTTAATTAAAGGAAAAAAAATGAGTAGTTAATTAATTTTTTTAGCCAACATAACCACTTTGGATTACGTAAGATTCTTAGTAATAATATATAACAATAATCCTTTTAATATTATTAGTTTAAAATTAATCACAATCAGCTTGATAACTGTAATACAGTATGAAGCCAGTAAGCTCTCCCGGTAAGCCAGTCTGGCTCAATGACATTACCGGCTTTGGAAGTTGCACTGACCTGGTTTACATTTATTTCCAGTACTCCTCCTTCATCTTCTACCACGACGAAGAACAGAAGGAGATAGCACAGAAGTCCATCGCCGAGCAACAGGCCAACTTCCAGAAGCCCATCCTTACTCAGGTCAGGCCGGTCCAGAAGTTCTACGATGCTGAAGAGTAAGTTATTTTACTCTGAAACATTGATGGAATCAGAGAATGTATTCTTAATGAACAGAAATTTATAAACTGTAGTCAAATATTTATAAAAGAAATTAAACTAGTCAACATCGAAAGCAAATAAGTTTCTGCTTTTCAAAATGGCTGGCAACAAATATATTTTCGTAATTACTTGTCTTAGAATTGATTAATTAAATATTTACGTGGACTCGGTAGTGGAATTATTTTTGAAAAAATTATCTGAGCTATCGAGAATAATAATCTGTTAAATGGTTCAAAACACAATTAAAAACGGTTAAGAGATTCTTATTTTATGGATGTAATTTATTGAAATTCTAGAGACCCTAACCTATACAAAAACTAATTCTTAAAAACTATTTGGCAGGCTGTGGTCTCTGTTAGTGCTGAAATAAAGCTGGCAGTGGCAAGGCTATAGAAGAGGTCGTTGAATCTAGGTCGTGCGAAATATCAGCCAGCTAGTCTCGTGAATCTTATTTTGAAAACTGTGCCACGGTCACTGGCTGGCCAAAATTTAAAACAAACACGCGCAATTTTTTTATTATAAACTATTTCTGTCAACATGTTTATTTTAAAAATAATATTCAAGGCTTGTTTGTCAATTTAGACTTGGCTGAGTCTATTGGAATTGGAGTCTAACGTTCTCATATATTACAAAGAAGGCTATAAAATGCATTTAATTGGTAAAAATATGAGTTTAAAATGTTAAACTAATGAATCACTAGAAAAATGAGAGAAAACTAATTTCTGATATGTATATAGTATTTTCTCAAACACTTGCCTATCATGGTCTTAATTTTGTAAAATGATAAAATCAGTTTTTAAAAACATATAATCTCATCGTTTCCATCTACTTTTTGCCAAACTCCTTAAGCAACTTATAAATTAATAAAACTTAAAAAGTTGTAAATTTTAATTCATCTGTTGTGGCTGTATATATTTTTATTATGATTTCATTATGATATCATTTGTAAATAATCGTTTTTCAAAAATTTTCATAATTCTATCAAAAACAAAAACAAAGAATGTTAATTTTTTTAATTTCATACCTAATTACAGAAATCAACTTTTATTTTATTATTTTTTATAATTTTCTCAACATTCTTTTGCTTTGTAAAAAAACTTTATTAACCTAATTTATATTTTAATTGCATTATATTCTCTTTAATATCATAATTTTTGACTTATAATTTTGGTTTCCACCAAGGATAATTCTAATAAATTTTCTTATGGTCCTTATTCATACCTTAGGCTGTAGTCCTCTTTTCTAATGCCTTTCTCCATTCAAGGGGATTCCTACAGGGTCTGTTGTTGATAATAATTAATTGACTATTATTTTAATATAGATATTAAGTTTATATTATAAATATTGTATTATAATATAAAATATCTTATAACTGAATTAATATTATATACTGATTGTGTATGATTATTTAGTTTCATGCAATAATTAATTTAGAGGTGTTAACTCTGGAAAAGTTTTTAAACCAGATATTCCTTTATATCAAATAAAACTAAATTAGTGCAAAATAATTCCAAAAACCTTCTAGGTTATAATTCAACACTAAATTTCAAATCTATAACAAATTATTTAATTAAACCAATAAGCAGAAAAGCAGACATTAGTCTCTTGATTTTGTATGATTTAATTGCTTCACTCTACTTATGTGATTCTATTTGACATTAAATAAACACAGTTTTATAATATCTTTTAATTATACATAACATTTTTTTTATTTTTTTATTTTAGCTACCACCAGAAATATAGGCTTCAACAACACCCCTGGCTTTGTGAGCTTTTGGGTGTCAAAGGAGATTTATTCAAGAACAGTTACGTTGCAGCCAGGTTGAATGGTTATGTTATCGGCTGTGGTGGAATAACTCAATATGAACAAGAGCTGCCAATCCTAGGACTAGATGATGCTGTTGGAGACTATGTAAGAAAACTAGTAATCAAATACGAAGGCCAAGGGCTGATCTGCTGAGCTGCCGAAGATCTGCTTGTTTGTTGAAAACCATGAACTTTCTTCCAGTTGAATCTTAAGAACAGTAATACTGTATTGTTGTTAATCAACTTGTTTCATTGAAATTCACCATTTCAAATAATGAAGTCTCTATTTGAAGCTAGATTAGTGCTCACAGTTCATTAACTTTCATTGAAATAAGTTGAATAATAATTTTGTTTTTAGATCTATAAATGATATTTTTACAGAAGTACTCAGATTTAAACATATTTATGAAAATATGAACTTTTATTTTAATATTGTTATGAGAACCCATTATAGATGAGAAGAAAAAAAAAAGTGTTTCATCATAGAATGATATCTATTCTTCTTAGCTTAAAAATATGAAAGTTTATTACCAGTGAAATGTACGTTTTTTCAGTTTTTATTGTTTTTTATATAGTTTTATTTTTAGTATGGAACTTGGATGAAAAATATATATTTTTATCATAAAAAAAAAAGTTGGAAAATAAAGTGTAGTTAGTTTTATAACAATTTTAAATGCAATAATAATTATGTACACACCAAAAATCAAAGCTCGCAATGCATTTCTTTCATTTACATTCCAGTATTTTATTTAGTTAGAAATGCATACAATCACAAATAATTTATTTAAAATATTTTTGTCTGTACTTTCTACAATATGGAAAAGATGCAAAAAAATAAATACATGTGTATCAGCACTTTTTGTTTACTTTATTTCCTATAAACCCTATTCATTGTATTTACTGATAACTCATATATTTGTATTTATATTACTATATCATTGATAATTGGAGACTAGATAACAAAACTTGTGCATTCATTAAAAGTAATCAAAGAAAAATGGTGGAAACTCACTCATAAGGCCTTTCTATTTCAAGATACTTTACTTTATAGTTTGAAAAACATTTTTTGCAAACTAGTTAAAACAGCTAGAGTGTGTTATACTTTTGTTTAATAATGGATAATCTATTGAAGAGTAAATAAAAATAACAATTTTGTTCTAATTGTTATTAATTTACAGCTACTTTCTAATTTTTATGTTAATCAAAAATTTATTATTGGGAGAAATAATGTATTAATTTTTCCCAGCATAATCACATAAAAATATTTGATTTGATTGAAGAAAGAAGATTCACCCTCTGTCATTTGCTTACAACTTCTATAAAAAAATAATTAAATAAAATAGAACGAATAATTCTGTTATTTTCTTCTTTAAAAGATCAAATAAAACAAAATATAAAACATATCATTAGATTAGTTACTTAAATGACCTTACATGTTTTGTTTTCAATAAAACTATTATCAGGAACACACTATCAACAAATAGTACAATAATACAGACTCCATCTCCCTAAACAAGAGCCAGATTAAGACTGATACAATCATTAAAAAATAATATAAAATCTATAACCAATTTGTTTTTAAAGAAATTACTTATTTAGAAATTTATTTATTAATAGAATTTATTGATTAGAATTTTTTTTTTTTTTTCTCTTTTAGATTTTAATTCACACCTGTTATTAGGGTAACAATCAGTGAATGTGATGAAGTTGTAATATTACAGGCATTGTATGTGTGTGGGAGACTAGCACTCAATAGTACCTCCTCCTGGCATGGGTTAAAGAGATTTATTTGAGCAAATCTCTCATCCAGCTTCTTTTAAGCCTTCTGAGAGTATTTCCAGGCATGTCAGTCGTGGCCATGTCATTAATGAGTATGTTGTTTTGTCCATGAAGTCTGTCATGAAATCGTCTATAAAGGTCATGTATATGTTCCTTTACTGTGGGTATTTCTAAATCAGTGTGAATTGTGTGGTTTGAAACGTACCAAGGTGATTTTGTGATTAGTCTGAGTAATTTAGATTGGAATATTTGTATTTTTTTAAGGTGTGTATTTTTTGCAGTCCCGTACATTTGTGAGGCGTATGTCCATATGGGTTTAAGTAAGTAAGTGTATGTATTCAGTCGTTGTCGGAGTTTTAATGTCGACCGTTTATGAAGCATTAGATACAGAAGTTTTAATCTCTTGGTTAAACTGAGACGTTTTTGTTTTACGTGTGGGCCACAGGTCATTCTTCTATCAAATGTAAGTCCTAAGTAATGAATTTCGTTTTTTTGTGGTATGGGTTGATTGTCGATGAAGACAGGTGGACAAGAGTCTTGTCTGAGTGTAAAGGTTATGTGCTGTGATTTGGTGTAGTTTAGTTTTATTTTCCATTGTTTGAACCAGTCTTGTAGTATTGTTAAGTGGTGTTGAAGAGTTAATGATGCAATTGTGGGGTCTTTATGTCTAGTTAATATTGCTGTGTCATCAGCGTATGTTGCTGTCAATGTTTGAGGGCTAAGTGGCATATTGTTACTGTAAATAATATATAACAGTGGAGCTAGTATTGACCCCTGTGGTACTCCGGCTTTTACTGTATAAATAGAGGAGATTTTTGAACCTTGTCGGACAGAAAAAAATCTATCAGAGAGAAAAGATTGAAGGCTCAGATAATAGGTAAAAGGAAGAAGATTTTTCAATTTAAAAAGAAGTTCAAAGTCTGTTAAATGCCTGAGATACATCTAGAAATGCCCCAGTAGCATATAGTCTTTTCTCGAGTGAGATTGATATGAAATCCGTTACACAGTGTGGTTTATATATTAAATAAAAGACATTTATTTTTAAAGAAATCTCATCAAGATAAATAAACCTAATTTAGCAATAACGAATAAATCTGAATGAGCTCAGTAAAATTCACATTTTTTGAGTCTTTGAATATTTACAAATGATTCATAATAGGAAGGACATGGTACAACATTATTACCATCTCATTAGAAGGTTATAGAAAGAATAACAAGAAAATGAGAGAAAAAATTGAAGCAAATCTTATCCCGGCAGTAAAGCTGGCTTGTCATAGTACACTAAGCTGTTCTACTATGAGCCTCCACAGAAAATCCAAAGTGTTAAGTGTTAAAAAAAAAAATAAAGGTCAAAAGAAAAGAATGAGTGCATTGGACTATTATAAAAATAAAGGTCAAAAGAAAAGAATGAGAGCATTGGACTATTAGTGCATTTTAGATTACAAGAAAAGAAAACAAAAATTAACAGGGGTTATACGAATTAAACACTTCAAGTCAATATTATCGATTTTTAGATATTAAGCTTTAATACTAGGCAAAATTGCTTTCTGTTATTACAAAACTTTAAAAAATAAACAAAGATGTGACTTATCAATCAACTATTGATTGAGTTGAGGGTCAGTAAGGACATGCACAAATGACTATGTGAAGGAAATCACATTTATTTTGAAGATGGAGCTATGTACTCAGAAACATTTCAAGATAATTAAAGATTAATAGGAGTTATGCCTTTAAAAGAAATAAAAATGTGACTTATGGTTTATAGAAAATAAAGACAAGGTGTGTTTCACCGGTAGAAAGAAACATCTTTTTGTATTCCAGAAAACACTAAAATAAATAATTTTTACTTGTAACCCTACAGGATAGAACCCTCTAGTCTCTACAATATGTCAGAAAGTATAGTTGTGGCATGTCTTGGTGCCCTCTATGTTATGCTTGTGTTAAATACAGGAGTAGTTGTTGTACCTTAAATGTGTGTGTATCAGCAGTGTGCCGTGTGTTTCTTTTTTCCCTGAGTCAGAAAAACTGACACAATATGTATTATTAGAAATATCAAGAAAGGTCTAAAAAATGAATGAAAAAGTTTAAAATAATTAGATCTAAATATTTTACTGATAACAGTCAAATATATTCCATTGATATATGCAACAAGTAATGCTTACATTAAATGTGCACAATTACAGCTATGCCATAAATCTCATGTTATACTATGTTTTCAGTACCATCACAAGTACTAAAAAGTTAACGTTTTCAGTACAGGAGTATTTATTATTATTATTTTTAAACACTTATCAATTTCAAAAGTATGCAGATCATCAGTCATATCTCTGGAAAACAGTACAAAGCTCGTACTGTTTTCCTGAGATAGGACTTACATTAATACAATTGTAGTTGAAGTCCTTCCTGATGACTTCTTTCATTGGCTGAAGTCTTTTCTGCAATTAAGATTTATCTTCAGAAAATGTTTTTTCAGAGCTAAATCTTTTTGATTCATTTATCTTTGTGTCATGCTTGACAATGTGCATCTAAATATTGCTAGAGTCCATAGTAAATGCAGATATCCCGACAAGAAGGGGCTCGGAATGCATTTATGTGGAAACCATCTCTTGGTTAAGCTGCACCTATAATTGAAGAATTAAGGTATCCGTTACTAGTAGAACCATTTCTTTATACATATGAGAAGATAGCCTTAGTTGTCTTTGGTCTTAAGGAATCATAAATTTAAAGTTGCTGTAGAACATAATGCTGGTCACTGTGAAGGAATTACAGATATCTATTTGTCTCAATATTGGATAAACATAACAATTTGGCGTATTGAAAAATAACATATTACTGGCCAAGTATTGTTAGTATTGAAGTAAATCAGTTTGTTTACATTTGTTCAAGATATACCAACATAATTTGTTCAATGTCCAAAGTCAATGGAAGTTCAAACAAAACATTTGTCTCTTCGACAGCCTTGTCTGTAATAAACTAGACTACTCAGGGTATATAACGGAAGGAGAAGAAAATAAAATCATGATTCTGAACATTTGTTAATGCTTGACATTAATAGTGATACATAACAAATAATTAGGAGTTTAAGGATTATTGCACTATTAAATTTGCATAAAATCAAATAGACATTAATCTCACTAATTAAATTGCACCGCTAGCTTCAATAAAATTGATCATCTGAGTGGGACAATGTTCCAGCATTTTTGTATAACAAAATATATTTTACTTTTTCTTCGTTGATATGTTTATTGATAATTATTAATAATAATTTGGATATTTTTAACTTTAAGTTTACTGAAAGATGAATTGGGATTAACAAGTAAACTTTAATTATATAAACATCCTTTTTATATTTTAATATAGATTGTCTTGAATGGCTTAACTATTTTCTTCAATACACTTAAGGTCAATTAAATAAAAATAAAAAGTGATAACATGACTGTAATATTAGCGACGGCCAGGTGAATACTTCATTACGCAGGACTATCAATATTCGCTGTTAAAGATTATACATGAACCTAAATAAATAGAGCCTATAAAATTATTTTTTGATGTATTAATGAGTTTTTATTAAAATTAACCAGTTGACCCAGTATATTGAAGAAAATAAAAAAAATGTATATTATCCTCAAAATTAATTTGCTACAAAGGTGCATTTCAAAAACGAAAATTTTCAGTATGCAAATTTATGATTTAAATATTAATAATTAAAAAAAAAAAAAGAAGCATAATGTTGCCTAAAAATTTAGTGTTAAATTAAAAAGAAATCATCTTTCATACCAATGATTATAATTTGGTATCCTCAAAGTTTCATAAAGTTTGACTTGGTTTTATATCCATGGATTATATGAACGGAAGTGAGAAATTGCAGATAGAATGTTATAAACATGAAAATGCAATCTGACAGGTATTGTAAAGTGTTGTATTGTCAGATTTATTTGACATTTGTTGCATTTTGGAGGTGGATTGGCTTCCAGTAAGTAGCTGTGGTTTAGTTTTGAGTGGTCAATTTGTAGTCTTGCAAATGAAACATTCTTTTCTTGGTCTTGGTTCTTGCTTTCATGGTCCTGGTTTAGGTCTTATTGTTTTGAGCTTGTTAATGTTGCTGATTCAGAGCCAACTTTCATGCCATGCTTTTTTAACTTTCTGTTTTAAGAAGAACTTACGATCTGGGAAAGGGAAAGGGATTAAGGGCAATTGAAAAAGAGGACATGCTTCCGTAGCTGCTATGTACATTTCCTTCTATACCTGAATGGCCCGGAATCCACTTGAAATTGATAATTTTGAATTTCAAAATGGAATAAATTAAAGTAGTTATTTTGATTATTATATATTTTTATACATCATAGGTTTTTTTGCTGATGCTGATGAGAGCTGAAAGTGAGTCAGAGCAAAATAAGTATTATTTTTGGTCCATATTTGGTGTGTTAATATGTTCTATCGCTAATTTAATTTCAAAATTACCTCTGGTCTCCCTTTAAAATGAATAAATAACCTTTTACTAATGACATATGTTTATATGTGGTTTTGAATTTTTTAAGGGGATTTTATTATTATTTTAATAAATATAAAAATAAAATAAAAGTAAAAATGAAATTATGAATAAAAATGAAAATAAAATTAAGAATAAAAATAAAAATAAAAATTTATAATAAAAAACATAAAAATAAATATAAAAATTTATAAAAAAAACAAAAAAAAATTAATAAAAATAAAAATGAGTAAAAAAAAGAAGGAGAAGAAAAAAAAAGAAGATAAAATCAATATTAAAGTAATAAAAAAACTAAAAATATTGTAATAATGTTTGCATATCTTTTTCAGTGTTTCCATAATTTTAAGCATGTATATGAAAGGTATCAGATATGGTGGGCCCTTTTGTTGGTTATGGAGGATAACATGTTTTTTTTATGTATTGAGCATATCACTTAGTGGATTCAAAGCAAGACAAAATCAAGTCGGGCTTAAGGGGTTCCTTGAATAATATGTGCATCTTTTTATTCTGATTGGATCTTCACGATAATGACCCGAAAGCTGCCTCATGCTGAGAGTCACATTCCAGTTATCCATCAAACAAGAAAGTAAATCTATTACAGGTTCATTAATTTTTTAATTCATAAGGAATTAGTTGACTGTGAGGTATTTAAAGATGTAGATTGTTAGGGTATGCAGTCATACATACACAGCAAATCAAAATAATATTTTAATTTATAATGTGGACGTTTCGACTTGCATTGCAAGCCTTCATCAGGGGTTCAGAGAGTATTGTAAACAAACTGAAAGAATGTTTACAATACTCTCTGAACCCCTAACGAAGCCTTGCAATGCAAGTCGAAATGTCCGCATTATAAATTAAAATATTATTTTAATTTTTTGAATTCGAATTGTTTCCAGGAGCCACCCATGCAGTATGTCATAGTCTCTCTGGCAGTCAATCTATGTCACATAATATTTCTTATGTTTTTAACTGTTTGGGCGGCCATTATTGAATTTAGAATAAGGAGCTCATTGTATCTTTTCTTGTTAGCTGCACTCAAGTTGTCCTTCATTAAGTCAACAAACGTCACTGTAGGCTCTTCTATAATGAAAGTGATTTTTGAAGAATTTCAGTTAAGAGATCCTGCTCTTTTAGTCAGTTTATAGTAACTTCGGGGTTCCGTTAATTTTATATTACCAGTGGAAACACGAACTTTTTCAAAAGGACTGAGCTGTTTTAACTCTTTAACAAGATCCAAATATTTACGAATTTTCTCAACAGCCGTGCGATGTAAATTATCATCCTATGTATGAACATGTATTTCGATTATAGCTGCTAATTGTATTTCTTTGTTAATCAGCAAAATATCTGTCCTGTTGTGTGGGATAACGTGATAAATTAAAATAGCTTGGTCCCAGTATTACTTTATATGAATTTTCCATTATTCCCTGTGAGTTATGTCTATCATAAGGTGTTTGCAATTTTTCCAAGATTCGGTATTTATTGGCTAGAGCTTGGTGCACAAAGCTATTATGTCTCAGCAAATATTCTTTGTCAGTGACAGACTTCCTGAGGATATGTGCTGCATACATTCCACCGCTGCTTTGCATAGTCAGCAAAGTTCATTTATTTCATTGCCACATAAACGAGGTCTATAAGTGTTTGAGGCGATTACCTGTACCTGTGTCGTTAGTAGGAACCTTCTGTCTCTGGGATTAGTCTGCCCTTACGCAGCCACAAATTAGAGGCATGTGATTCTTTAATTCTTCAAGACTCAGAGAAGATTTTCTCTTGTTGGCAGTGAAGGCTTTTTCGTGGATGCCAAATCAAGAGTAGTATACTTTTTATCCAGTGCTATAATAGTGGAGGCAACTCTTGGATCCTATTATTGCGGAAATATACTTTCTTTACGTCATGCCTTCAGAATCCTAGTTAGACTTCTTTCTCCAATTTTTTTGGAAAGGTAAAATTTCGCCCAGGTCCTTTTAGGATAGCTTTTTTCGGGTATTGAAAATCTGTTATCGAAGGTATCGGACCGATTTGTAATCACAAGAAAGTAGACCAACCAATGGATGACCCAAGTTTCCAAACTTTTTATATGATTGTTTATATTTCAATGTGACTTGGTGGGGGGGGGGGGGGGCTAAAGGTCGCTTTTTTTTTTCAGTTTTTCGTTAATAACTCGAAAACTCTTGCCTCTAGCGAAAATATGTTTATGTACTAAATTAATTTAAATAAAGTTGTTTACAAGAAAGGTTAAATACATTTTTTTTTCTGGGATCAATGCTAAAGAAGATATAGTGGAGGAGGGGGGGGGGGTGGAATATGGAAAATGTAAAAAAAACACGTTTTAACGTTTTAATTATATAATTATTGTTAAAATTCCAATGTTTATTTTTGCCAATGAATAGTTCATTATTATTAATTTAATGCTTATTGCTAAAAATAAAATTATTGCCGTTAAGCCTAATATGCTTATTATAGTACTTGCTGTAAGTCGCACTTTTCCTCAAAAACACGTTTGTCGGTACTCTTTTGGCTATAACTCTCTTTTGTCTAATCTCGAATTCCTTTTTTGCATCTTAAAGCTGGTTAAATTTATTATCAAATACCATATATTTAATTTTAATTACGTTAATGGATACACCTCGCTGAATTCCGCGTACCGTTGTCAAACCCTTATTTTTTCGAAACATTTCTCGTTATAACTCTAAAAAGATTTGTTCGATTCTGAATTTCTTTTTTCCATCTCATAGTTGGTTAAATTTACTATTAGATCCTATGTATCAAATGTTGATAAAATTCCCTTGCCAATACCATAACAACTGCGAACTGTTATAAAATTCTAGTTTTTTGGCATATTTTTCTATAACTCTTAAAAAATTTGTCCGATCCCAAATTGCTTTCTTTCATTTTAAAGCTACTTAAATTATCTACCAGGTCCTATCTACGACTTTTAATTATATTCCGTGTAATACCCATTCTAGCACACTAAATGTGTATGTTTTGGCAAAACATGACATTTTTGATATGTTAAGTGGGATGGCGTGGATGATTCACGGACTTTAATCAAAATTTGATATATAGGATCTAATAGCAAATTTAACCAGCTATGAGATGGAAAAAAGAAAATCAGAATTGAACAAATATTTTAGAGTTATAACGAGAAATGTTCCAAAAAAATAAGGATTCCACAAGGGTACGCGGAATTCAGCGAGGTGTTCGAGATTAAACAAATAGTTTCGGAGTTATAGCCAAAAGAGTACCGACAAACGTGTTTTTGAGGAAAAGCGCGACTTACCGCAAGTACTATAATAAGCATATTAGGCTTAACGACAATAATTTTATTTTTAGCATTAAGCATTCAATTAATAATAATGAACTATTCATTTGTAACAATAAACATTGGAATTTTAACAATAAATATATAAATTTATTAAAAAGTTAAAACGTGTTTTTTTTACATTTTCCATATCCCCCCCCCACTATATCTTCTTAAGCATTGATCCCAGAAAAAAAATTTATTTAACCTTTTTTGTAAACAATTTTATTTAAATTAATTTAGTACATAAACATATTTTCGCTAGAGGCAAGAGTTTTCGAGTTATTTACGAAAAACTGAAAAAAAGCGACCTTTAGAGCCCCCACCCCACCAAGTCACATTGAAATATAATCAATCATATAATTAACCATCTTTCGATTGATATCACTTCATATATATATATATATATATATATATATATATATATATATATATATATATATATATATATATATATATATATATATATATATTTATACACACACAACAATTATTCACGAATCGACACTGAAGCCACTGTAACGGTTTGTGAGCCGCCTCTAAAAATACTCAATTGCGAGGTCACTATTATCAAGGACTTCAGAAACCACACAAAGAGAAGATTTACAAAACTATTTCCTGTAAGATGGAAAATATTCATTGTAATATTCATAAATCTTCAAACATATTATTAACGTCCTTTATATTGAATATAATGTTTTTCTTTTAACATCTAAAAAATGAATAAGTATATACGTTATATCTTTAGTATCAAACGATATTTTTTTTTATTGACATATCCTCTTTTTTTTACTTATTATACTTTCTGTTTTCTAAACTCCCTTTTAATACTTGGCTACATCCTTGTTATTTTTATATATAAAAATAGTTCACTTTTGTTACATAATGTATATTTGACAATGTTATTACTTGTTTGATACAATGGTGTCTAAAATTAATAACACTACTACTCTACAAATGAAGGGTAGCGATAAGATTTTATTTAAAAAAAACTATTTTAGAGAAGGTGGTTAGGGTAACAATCAGGAATTGGTGAAAATGTTTGGAACAGGAGTTAATTTTTAAAAAATCCCTAGTTACGCCCACGTACTGACCTGCATTGCAGGTCTTCTCCAAGGTTATGACAATTATAGATGCGACCAAAAGATTAATAAAAGTTAATTAAATTAAAATTAAAATGGATATTATCAAACGTCAATATGATAGTTATAATGACATGGATGTTTAATACAACTGAAAATCATAATAGTGTAGTCATAAATAGTTCCTGTTGAAATAATGTATAATCAATTACCAAACATTTTTGGTGATAAAAAGTAATACGGTAAATACCTGTATAAAGTTGGTACTCTCGATTGTAGAGATGCCTAATTCCTGAATATAATACCTACCAAATCTTTTTCTTCCATAACCGTTGGTCAAAAAAGAATGCATCTTTTCTAGGTACTAAACCCAAGACCCACTATTGGTTGTGATAGTACCGGTTTTGATTTAATTTTAATCATGATAACTAATCATATATCCATACTCATGATAATAGCAGAGCATACATTAGTGCAATGTATATCGATCAATACAATCGATACACATCGTGCAATATACCAAGGTTCAGAAAGAAAATTCAGAACTGTATGAATTATTTTTCCTGCATTTCCTTTGTTTCCTGTACTGAAAGGGAGATTAGTGGGATGAATGATTTATTAACACATGGTTTTAATTGATTTTATTACAATAAGTAGCATTAAAAAAAATTATATTTCTCATTGTAGATTAACTGTAATATTAATTTTGCTTTGTGATATAGTAGTTTTGACTTCCAACTTGATCGGGTGATTAGATATTCGTAGAACCTGACAAGACAAGTTGAGCATCTTTGAACTGGAATTCCTCTGGAGGCTTGTTCTGACCAACTGTCCAGACGGATCCATTCCTGCCGTTCTCCAGGACGAGGACAGCTGCGTCGGCAACAGCATCGATCCTGAAATCAACATTAATTTATAAATCATTTTAAAATGATCATTGAAAAGTCTTGTAATATTACACAATAGTTTTAATTGAATCAATTAACTAAAATTTAGTTGAAGAGCTATATTGGTTGTGTAAATATATTTAGAAGGATATTGAGTGGGATCAGACATAAAAAAATCATGTTTGATATTTAACAACCAATTTTTTTTTGCCGACGTTTCGGTCATTGACGGCCATCATCAGTGCTAAAACGAAGAATTTTCGAATACAGAAATAAAAAAGAGTTAAGAAGAAAAATGTATAAATGAATTAATTATTAATAAAAAATAATAGGGCTAATAAACAATTTGAAATGATCTGATAAAAATGTAAAATGATACCTAAAATGGATGAATAAATTAAAATAAAATGGAATATAATAGGGTTAACAAACAATATGAATTTTTGTATGATAAGAATTGTCAATATTGTATGTACATAGAGGTTAAAAATAAAATACAGTAAAAATAACTAGAAACAAGATGACCAAAAGATTAAAAGATGACCAAAGGTGTAAACAAAAACTTAATAAAGTAATAACAAAAAACATACCAGTTAGAAAATTGGAAAACAAAATATCTCAAAAAGATAAATTAAAATAAATGTGATAAAGATAAGATAAATTAACTATAAGTAATAAGTTATACATGTCACACATGTATTTCTAAAGCGACACATCTCAAAAATATGTATTTTTAGTTTATCATTATATTTAAGTTCAATACTCTTCTATGAAACGTCTAAAAGGTATCGAATTAACTTGAACTACCACCTGATACATTTCATTAGCAGTTGGGATTAAAAGACAATTCAGGTACACTTTCGTTATTTTATACATGACAGTAAGAATTTTACAATTTTTTAATGCAGGTTTTGTGTAGTGTCACTTTTGAAATACATGTGCGATATGATAAATTAACAATATTATTTTTCATTTTATTTTTATTATTCTATAATTTTTTTTCTCCTTTCCTCTTTTTTATTTCTGTATTCGATAATTCTTTGTCTCATCCCTGATGATGGGCATCAATGATACGGCCGAAACGTTGGCAAAAAAGTATGGTAATGTTTGTTAATTATCAAGCATTGCCTTATTTTTTATGTCTGATTCCACTTAACATCCTACACTATATATTAATATGTTAATTTAAATTAATTTTTATTTTTATTTTGTTTTCAATTTTTCACCTGGTATATTTCTTGTTATTACTTTATTCTGTTTTTGTTTACACTTTTGATCATCTTTTAATCTTTTGGTCATCTTGTTTCTAGTTATCTTTACTGTATTTTATCTTTAACCTCTATGTACATACAACATTGTTTATTGTTTACATACAATAATTCACATTGTTTATTAACCCTATTATATTTCATTTTATATATATTTTCGTTAAAACTGTATAATTTATCTAGATTTTTTTGGATCATTTCAAATTGTTTATTAACCCCTTTATTTGTCTATTAGTTTATTTTCTTTATTTATCTGTATAATTCTTTTTTCGCATTTACTCTGTTTTATTTCTGTATTCGACAGTTCTTTGTTCTAGCCCTGAAGATAGCCATCAATTATATGGTTGAAACGTAGTCAAATAAATAAAATATGTTTGTTAATTATCAAACCTTGCCTAATTTTTTTTAACACTGATCCCATCTAACATTCTGTTCAATACATTATATTATGACCCGTTAGCGAGTTTTAGTGCACAATGCATATTCTATGCACAATCTAATATTCTATGATTAGAGGACAACACTCAAATAATTACGTCTGATAATCTCCGGAAGAGACTCCGCTTTTGTATAGTTCCACCATCTCAGGTCCTGGAATGGAGAAGCACTTGTCCAAGTTGTCGAAGAGAGCTGAACCTCCGGTGGCATGAGGGCATATGGCGACGAATCTAACTCCATTCAGCTTGTAATGGAATTCCGTCTGAGAAATGAAAAAAATTATATAACAAAACAAAGATGGATTTATGTTGCAATAAAGTTTACGAGTGAAATTATTACCCCAAAACACCTGGTGAAGAGGAGTACTCCTGCTTTAGTACCGGAATATATCGGCATGATTGGAGACTGCAAGAGGCCGAGGACTGAAGAGGTGTTGAGAACAGCACCTCCGGCACCGCCATTCTTCTTGCCCATGTACTCCAGGGCTAGGAGGGAGCCGATTATTGGGCCTTTCTGGAAATAAGAAAGAAATAGGAAATCATACATTATTGTGTGAATGAATGAAAAGTAAACTTTATTCTGGGACTTGCTGGCCTATAGGTATGTATTATTTTACTGCTACAATTGTCTAGCCGTATTACGTACAATTCAAAGCGTCAATAATTATGACATATATTGTCAACATAAAAAAATAAAATAAATCAAATACAATCATATATGAAAAGATAAAAGAAATATTATTATTTACTTAACTATTTACATAATTGCGGAAGATTGGTTGTTTAGGAGGTGTAAAAAGTAAACTATATTTAATAGAAGTAAGGGAAGAAGGTCCACTTATAGGAATGGGTAAGGAATTCAAGAAGGAGGTAGCACGAATAATAAATGATTATTTAAAGGAAGCAATCCTATGTCTGGGGGTATACAGGTTTAAAGTTTGAAACCTTGTGTTTAGGAGGTGGATAGAAGAATGTAGAGTTATTCAAGTCAAGAATATAGGAAGGATTTTTGGTTTCTAGTGATTAAAATAGGAAAATAACCTGGACGTATTGCCGTCGGAATTAAAAAAAAAAGCCATCCAAGCTCAGAATATCGGTAAGTAATGTGTGACCACCTGAGGATTCCGGAGATAAATTTAATGAAACATTATTCAATATGCGTTTTCAAAATTGATTATTTCTTTTTATCCTTTTTGTACGATGGGTGCATAAATGATCTTGTCCAGCTCAGCAGAAACGTACCAACTCTCTCTATTTCCATGTACAACAGAGATCCTAAATGTTGAATATCCTACCCCACTCTATTTATGCGTCCAGTTCTTTTGTGTTCACTCGTCGGGTCTCATAGGTGGATCATAGGTTATCTAGCAATCCCATAAACTAGAATATGCAGAATTCGAATCCAGCTATGAAAGAGTGGAATTAATAGCTGAGGCACTTTGTTTTCTTCCTTTCTTTCTTTTTTCTTCTTCGCCAAAGGAAAAAACTCCGTTTTAGATAAAATATATTGAGTGGACTGTATAATAAAATAAAAATAAAAGGACTTCTTCGCGGCACTATAAAATTCTACTAAAGAGAGGACGCAATAGGCTCAGACAGCAAATTAGGGTTCAGCCCTCGAGAAACCATATCGGTTGGGTTCAGAGCCGAACTGATATGCGACCGAATGGTGCATTTACCGTTGAAGGGTATCACTCTGTATACAAACAGATCTTCAGAAGGTTCCCAATTTAAGCCCAAAATTTTCAACGACTTGTCCTCGTCATTCAGAACCAAAGGGGATTCGCACTGTTCCTCAGGGAGATCCTCAAGAACTTGAGGGTGACTTAGAGACCATTTGCGTAGCTCAAATCTGCCTAAACTCATCAATTTGGTTAATTGCGACCGCAGGAAACTAGCAGACTGGACATTATTAGCGCCAGATATTATGTCATCGACATAAGTTTGATTCATTAAGGCTACTGAAGCCAAGCAGAAATCGGAACCTTCATCCTTTACAAGTTGATGCAGCACGCGCATGGCCGGGAACGCTGAAGGGGCTAAACCGTATGTTATGGTATTCAGCTGCGCCTCTTCGACTAGCGAATTGTTGTCCGGGGTCCAAAAAATGTGTTGCAGGTTGCGATCCTGATCGTGAACGAGCACTTGACGATACATCTTTTGTGCGTCACAGCACAAGGCAACTTTAGGGAACCGAAAATTTAACAGGACGGCTGAAACGTCAGATTGTAACTTGGGCCCCTTCAACAAACGGTCGTTTAAAGAAACGCCAGAGGAATCAGGGCTTGATGCATTAAATACCATACGCAATTTGCTACCCTGATTGGTAATTTTGGTTACCACATGATGCGGAACAATGTATGAAAAAGGCGTAGGAGCCATAGACATGTGGTTGAGCTGGGCGTACTCCTGCATGAAATTATGGTATTCTGAAGCAAACTCAGGGGTCTGAGCTAATCGCATTTGCAAATTTAACAAGGAAACGTTTGATTTGGAAGAAATGCTCTGAACCGGAGTAGCATCGGGCTTCATAAGCAAGGATACGGAGTACCGTTCATCCGGCTGTCGTTGGTGAGTGTCCCGGGAGAGCTGCTCAGTGAGAGTGTCAAGGGGATCTTCAATTACGGGTGCATGAACATGCTCGATTTCCCTGCATTTCGAAAGGTGCTGAGAAAGTTCATCAGTAGAAATGAGCGACGTGATGCTGTATGAGGGAGTCTGGGAGTCCATAGGACCAACAATTGTCCAACCAAATATAGTGCTCACAGCAACGGGACCATTCGGGTGCTTGACAATAGGTTCAGGGGACAATAACTGTGGGTAGACGTCAGCACCTAGTAAATTTCAACCCGGTCGGTCGGTGGAAGGTTGGGTCAGCTAATTGAAGTTGAATGAACGATTGAGGAATCGTAGGAGGCAGCTCAGCAGTTGGCAAATGCTCGACGATATTGGGAATCACCGATAAATTCGCGCTAACGTGCTGGGTCGAGTATGAGGAGACTAGGTTGCACGATACGGTTCCAGATGAGGTTGACAGCGAACCGCCTATTCCACTTACCGAAATAGGAGCATAATTCACTTTAAGACCAAGTGATCGAGCCAGACTTTGTGAAATAAATGATCGTTGGGAGCCAGGGTCAATGACCCCTCGTATTGGTACATAACCAAGAAAGCTATTATGGATGCGAGCTCGAAAGGTACCTAGCATGTTAACAACAGAAGCTGGGGCTATTTTGGGAGTTGAAGAAGTGCAACTACAGGAAACAAGAGCATTAGCAGTAGTTGGCTCGGTCTTTTCATGTAATGAATGAATGGGATCGTTGGCATTAGGCTTAAGTGGAAGCGAGGAATCATTTGAGCGATCAGGATGTAACAGCGTGTGATGATTCCTGGATGAGCATCTACGGCATGATGCCGTCGAAGGGCAATCGGCTTTCAGGTGTGAACCAAAGCAATTGAAACACCTTCTATGGGTGCGGAGAAAGGAAATCTTTACTTCCCTTGACACTGGAAAAAAGGTGGGACACGAAGATAAGGAGTGACCCTTATGACAAAATAAGCATTTGGAAAAGATTTGTGTGGAGGCTTTTTTTTCATTGTTGGCTACAATAAAGGATAGTTTAGAAGTACCATGAGATTGAGGTTTATTAGGAGATGAGGAGCTGCTGGCAGGGTTGTGGGTGGATGAAATTTCTATAGTTTTTATTTGATGCTCCACGAACTCCAACAGTTTATCATAAGAGGGGATCGCTGTGTCGACTTGCTTTTCTTCGAAAGCTCTTGCAGTTCCTGAATCTAAATTCCTGAGGGATAATGATAACAACAAAAAGTTTGCTAAATCGCCAATCTTCAAAGCTTTGATGGCTTCAATTGAGTTTTGATGGACTTGAATGAACGTTTTTAGAGCACTCAAAGAGTGCGTGGTGGAGCACTTATAGTCCAAAATTTTATTCAAATATGTGGTGGCGATACGGCGAGTGCTTTGAAATCGGTTTACAAGAGCTTGGTAAGCCAAGGGGTAATTTTCAGCTGTCAACTGAAAATTTTCAATAACAGCCAGAGCTTCATGGGAGACGGAGGTGCGTAAATAATGGAATTTCTGAATGTTTATCAATTGAGAATTCTCATGGACAAGAGAATTAAAAATTGAGAAAAATTCGCTCCACTTTTCAATATTACCGGTAAATGTAGGAATGGTAATGGGAGGCATGTGCTGGGTAATTTTGGGTGGTTCATTATTATTTGATTGTATGTTTTCATTTTTTATTAAGGAAGCAGGTTCTTGTTTTTTTAACTTATGGTATTTGGCTTGAATTGTGAATAGAATGGTTCGAAACGAGGATGAAACTTGGGTAGTTTCAACGGTATCATCGGGGTCAAGGTTATAATTCAATTCAATAATATCATCAGTTAGAGTCTGGAACTTCTTTTGGAGGCATAATGAATCATCATAATATGAGCGAACAAGATCGATATCAGATACAGTCGCATTTTTTATCTCATCCCATGATTTGGTGATGTCGGCAAAAATGTTTTGACGTTTAGTTTCAGCGATTTTCAAAGCCTTTAATATTTTATCGCGAGTTTTTTTGATCCATCGTTAAAGTAAATAATTAAATATGGGGACAGCTGAAATCTAATATGAAAATTCAAAATAATTGAATCAGAAAGGTTATGATTCGAATTAAAGTTGAAAACCGGTAACGACAAGTGACAAATGTAATAAAATCAAAATAAATAAGTAAATAACAAGAGAAAAGAAAAAATAAATAAATAAATAAAAACAAAGCCAAGGATAACTGTAATAATGGGATTCAAAAGGGTTTCGATCCGAAAAGAAATCGAAAATCAAACGCGTGAATAAAATTATAAAATAGAAACAAACACAAACAAAAAACAAAGAAAATCAGAATTTTCGATTGATCATATGATCAAAATAAAGTAAAATGCAAAGAACGTAAAATGAATAGGTTTGATAGGGTTACAATTTAATATATATGTTTGTAAGGTTACAGATAATGTTAAGGTAGCAGTGGCTATACTATGTAAGGCTGTGGTTTCTAAGCTATAGAAGTTTCTTAAATATTATTGAAAAAAAAATACTTCAAATCTATCAAATTTATTACTTCAAATCTATCTGATAACCGCCTTTTTGATTGGAGTCACTTTTTCTCCAGGATATGTCACCACTGAGCATATGGGATTATAACCAAAAGTCTTATAGGTTAATTTCATCATTATCATAATCAACTTCTTATAGGCCAGTTTTAAAATTATGTTCCGAGATCACGGTGAGTGTAAGTGAACTTTCCTATTAATTGAGTTATTTAGTCTAGAGTTCTGATGTGAATAAGTATAGAAACAAGCAGCATATTTTGATTAATTATTCACAATATCTTGGAGTATTTTCACCAAAATTTCTTTTAGAACAATAACATCTCCATGTACTGAGGAACAAAAAATTATATCTATAAAAAGAATACTTTAAAAGAAGTATAAAAGCTTTTAATTATTTTATGATTACAAGAAAAAAAAAAAGACAAAATAATTACTATTTTTCGTCGGTATCGTAAAAGTCTCATCATCTTCCGGTTGCTATTCTTTAACAGCTTGTTATAGAACCTCAGATTTTGTTGGAAGTAGCTTTTGGTAAAAACCATCAAAATTGTTCATATTAACTATGACTTCAGTTTCAGTTTTCATAAGTGAAGTAAATGCAGACTGCAGCGGAGTGTAGGCGAATCAGTTATACTCCTTTCCAACTAAATAATTTGGCTATTTTATTTAGTTCAAATTGACGCTTAAAAATCGGTATTAAAATGGTTTTACGAGTTGGGATATAGGCTTTATTTCCAGTTCTAATTTTCACAATGAAATCATTCACATTCATGAAGTCATGTAATCATGTGAAGATTACAGAAGCAATAAGGTGGGGCTTGACTCAGAGGTTATGAAGGAAAATCGCAAGCCTGGAAGCAAAAACTGGAGAAAAGTATAAGCCATGATAATCAGTGGCTATTCTTAACTTTACAAACAAAATCTATCCGAATGGGAAAAACGATAGATCATGTGTCTATCTATAATCTACTGCTTTTCCCTGTCACGGAGAAATTGAGTTCGCGGATTGATGAAATAAAGATGGTAAAGAAAGAAATTATAAAAAAATGTTACTTTTTTCATTCAAACCGATATAGCTCCTAAACGGTTGGTACTAGCGAAAAATGTTATATTACAAAGAATGCTCTCCATTAAATTTCTGATACAGAAATAAGAGACCGTAGCACCATGATTAACCAAAGTTCCTATGTTCGAATCTGAATTCTAAATAATTAATCACCACCCCCTCACCCTCTCAGCCAGGAAACCTGTTACCGAGAAGGTAAGGAAGATAAAAAAAAAATTGATTTTACAGCCAAAGCATTGGAAATTGTAGGTATGTATTTGAAAGTTTAAGTGAAAATGAAATTTTTAAAGTCTAACCGATATTTTTAGTTACCTGTATTATGTTTATATGTAAAATAACCAATTTTCTAGAAAGAAACACAAACAAGATTAACAATTTAATTTACATGTATAGTACAGTGTTATATCATTGCTACTTACGAAGTTAATGTTGACTTGCCTCTCCCATCCTGAGGGGCTGTCGTCCCAGATACCGGCATTGTTGACGAGAACATTGGGATTTCCTAGGCTTGCTTTGGTCTTGTCAAAGCATTCTGAAACAGATAATTGAAATTTATTTTACACATAATTATAATACATATAAATTTAATATATGTATAATAATTTATAACGCAATTAAATAAACTTAATATAACTACTGCTTCAGCTTTGTCAGAATCAGTAAAACCGAAGTTGAAGGAACTGATGAGGTTAGAAACCAGATCGGTTTAGTGGGTAATAAATTACCATAGAGATTGTTTCCCTAAATCGAATTTTATTGCTTCTTCACTAAAATAAAACTCAATTCTCCATTTCCAGTCGACGAATACCTAATGACCCGCAGGCTGGGAGAAAGATCAAGGTCACCGCGGTGGGAACTGTGGCTTCACGACAACTCCAAGGCTGCCAACAGTATTGCGATTATTTCAGTTTTATTTAATATATGATAGTTTTTATTATTCTGCTTGTTATGCAGGGAGTATTTTTATTCAATGCTATGAATTATATTAACTTTTAATACTATTACGTTCTTGTTTTTGAGGAGTAAATTAGATACATTAGTATCCAGCAGCTATCAATTTACCCTTAAGTCCATGTATTATTCATTTAAATTATATTATTTACTAATTAAATTGTAAATTTCAGCAGGAACAAGATAACTGAGAATATTTTAATATGTTTTCAATAAAGACCATGATATTACGCAGTTTATAAAATCCAGACGTTTGAGATCGGCAGGGCGTCTTGCAAGAATGTGTGATAATGAAATTCTCATAATGCTCCTCGAAGAAATGATTTTTGGACGCAGAAAAGTGGGTCGACAGTCGTGGGTGGATTGTGTGGCTACAGATGCACAGAAATCGGAATCAGCAGCACAAAAAAAGGAAGGCTGGCGGCTCTGACTGCGGAAGACTTTACTATTTGCAGCGCCATAAGAGAAGAAGAAGAATATTATATTATTTCCACTGTCCAAAATATAAACATTAAAGAAACATCAAGGCATTTTCTCCAAATTATGTTTATAAAGACAATAGAATAATAGCGAAAAATCTAAATCTAAAGATATTTAAGGATGACAAATTGATTTTAGAGTTCAATAAGAAAATCTATACTCTCTAAAGACTATGGCAGAGGAAGTAATAAAATCAATAAAAATAAAAAGTGAATCGAACCTGAACAATATTTTCCATCTAACTCGTAACTTTTTAACCCTCAAGGACTTTTAGTTTGTTGACCCTACAGCTATCTCAGCCTCCGACCACTTAAAGTTTTACAAATTTTCTTGGAAGACAATTATTGTCACCAGGATCAATTATTTCCAAAACGCGAAGGTAGTTTATTTCCATCAACTGTCAAATTAGTATTAACCAGTGGTATAATTTTTGTTTTTTTTAATTTCAACTACAATTGGGAATGAGTTACCCCTAATATCGTAAGGTCATGTGAGGTACAGTATAACATCAAGATTAGCTCTGTCCTTTTTGACATGGATAAGTATTTTGGCTAGGATCTATACTTTTTGGTGTTAGGTTTTTTTTCTTTACCCTTATCAAAAATGTTACATTTTGACACGCTCTTGCTCTGTTGCTCAGATCGAAAATTTTTCTAAAATTTTCTGATCAGAAATTTAATGGGAAATATGTTTTGTTGTACTCGTATAACATTCCCCGCTAACACCATACCGTTTGGGAGCTATATTGCTTTCAATGAAAAAGGTCACGTTTGAGACCACTATTTCTCTCAACTTTTTAAATTTAAAATCATCATTAATTATTAATTTAATCTCATTATTCTTTTTCTTCTTTAACTTTCTCTTTTGTGCCTTTCAGCGTTGAGTTGATCCAACCCAGGACCTCCATCCGTCTCTGTCTCTCGCTAGAGCAGTCATCTCTTGCAGTGTCTTTCCTCTTGCTTGTCCCAACCTGGATACATAGCTATTGTAGGTAAGCCGAGGCCTTCCTCTAGGTCTAATACCTGCTGGTCTCGGCTCCATAAATTTTCATGGGTCTCTGTCTGGGCTCATCCGGCACACTTGTCCATACCATCTCAGCTGCCTCTTTTCCAGGGTCTCTTTCATCACGGGGATATTTAATTCTTCCCTAATTTTTTCATTTCGGATTCTATCCCGGCGTGTTTTGGAAGCCACTCTGCGTAAGTACTTCATCTCCGCAGCAGTTATTCGGCTCCATTTATTATCAGGAAGGACCCAACTCTCTGCTCCATATAGCAGAACTGGCATATATACAGCCTTGAAAATGTGGAGCTTGACATCTTTCCCTATCTCTCTCTTTCCCACAATTGTGTTGCAGATGGAGTAATATATGTTGTTAGCTTTGGGATAGTTCTTGTTCTACTGTTCCATTTCTGCTCACAGTAAGGTAGGAGAATTGATTTACTACTTCACGCTTTGCTATCAGATGGGAAGCACTTTGACTCCATTCCATTTATTCTTACTATGCCTTTAGGAGCCTGGTACGTTGATTGTATTGCTTCAATCACACCTGCTGGGACGTTTTTAGCGCTTAAGGCACACCATATTTCTTCTCTTGGCACTGAGTCAAATGCGGCTTTTATATTAAGAAAAGCAAGGTACAGGCTTCTGTTTCGATCCCAGGCTTTCTCAGTTAAAATTCTTAGGGCAAAAATGTGGTCTTGTGTTTGGGCGAAATGCAGCTTGCTCTACCTCCAGGTTGTCTTCGACTAATGGCCTCAGCTTCTTTTCTAGAATCGAGATGTATATTTTATATACGACTTGGGAGAGACAAATTGGCCTGTAATTACCACATTCACTTGTGCTATCCTTCTTGTGGATTGGTACGATGATGTTGTTTTCCCAGTCTTCAGGAATCTTCTTTTCCTCATAAAGTTTCTGGAATAGACCCTGCAGCACATTGATTATCTCCCTTCGAGCATATTTAATAAATTCTGGAGAGATTCCGTCCCTACCTGCTGCTTTCCCAACCTTGATTCTTTCTACCGCCATTTCAACCTCTTCTTCCCACATTATGTCCAGTTCTTGGTCATTATCTTGTTCCTCTCTGTTAGGGGGATCCGATTGTATCTGGTTTATGGCTTGGCCTGAGAATATTGCACTATAGTGTCTTTTCCACCTTTTTAAAATTTCAGTGGCATCTGTAACTAAGTCGCCATTTTCGTTTTTCACATTTCGAAAGTTCTTGCCCTTTTTACGACTCTTTACTTTTCTCCAAAACCTTTTAATATTTTCCCGGTAGTCATCATCCAATTCCTTACCAAAGCGTTCCCAGGACTCTTTCTTAGACTCCCTCACAGTTTGCTTGGAGCTATTCCTCTTTTGATCATAAATAGACCAGTTCTGCTGTGACTTATTTGCCATATAGTCTTTCCAGGCTTTCTTTTTGTTAGCCACCGCACGTTTTACATACTCGTTCCACCATTCTGTTCTTTTAGCCCTCATATCAATTTTCTTGGAAGTGAAAATTTCAGTAGCAGTTTCAAGTATACAGCATCTGATGTCTGACCACATTTCATCTATCATTCATATTCTTCATCATCAATCATATTCTTTTCGAGATCTAACGATTGGAGCCGATGGTCTAGCAGCTCTGCATATAAAGTCCTCTTATCCCGTAAAACTGCCGTATCTATCCTTTCATTTGCTTTGGGTTTCCTATTGATGGGCTTGACAATCCGGGTATCTGCAACTAGAAGTAAGTGGTCGGTCCTGAGCTCTGCACCTCTTATTACTTTTACATCAGTAAAGTATCTCCTAATTTTCTTACTGTAGATGAAGTAATCTATGACGCTGTTTACGTTTCTTTCATGGGCAGAAAATGTTATTTTGTGAACCAGTTTATGTGGGAAGAACGTGTTACCTATTAACAGATTATAGTCTACACAAAATTCTATAAGTCTCTTTCCATTTCTATTTTTAGTTGTTTCTCCACCATAATGTCCCATCGCATCTAATTATTAATTTATGTAATTTTATTCTTTTTGATCTAAAATGTAAATTTGAGAAGGCATTAGATTATAGATAGATATATCCATCTATTATTTTTCCCAGTTAGAGAGATATTGATTTTTTATTTTTTTTAATTCGACTTTGGAGTCTCTTTATTTATAAGTCAATCTCATGGGCCGTCATCTTAAACAGCTGTTTCTGGACGTCAAACAGAAGAACGGAAATATAATAGAATTTATGTTTTTGTAAAAAAATTGTGAACAGTTTGGCTAGTGAAATTCTCTTCTTGAAGAAAAATAAAACGTTTTGACGTGTAAATATATGTTCTCTTTAATCTGTCTATAAATAATAATTATTTGGTGTTTAAAGAGTTAACAAAGTTCATTGTAATTTCTAACCAATATAATTTTAATGAATTTATGTGTTAAACAATAAGGTGTGGGGTACAGTGCAACGGAGTACAGTTTAAGTTATTAATGGATTATATATTTCCATCCTAGGTGTAAAGCAATTTAAAAAAAAATTAAAAATAAATAAAAATAGAATATTAAATAATTGTCTACAGAAATATAGTTAATACATTTTATTGCTCAGTTTCATCAATGCTTTTTTGAGATTCAAAAACTAAACATTTGTATTTAAAGTTAAAACATTAGTTCTGCATAGGACTCACACTCTTGTCACGTAGAGCCAAGGTCGAATAAGTTTCGCTTCCTACTACTCTCCGACTTTCCTCCAGGCAACGAACCTTACAAAAATAGAATACATCTGTTCAGCGTTTATGGGTTCGACCTTAAGTTTTAGTGCTAGCTCTTGTAGATTATATTTATTCTTTTTGTTTATTTTACCCTGAGGCTATAATGGATCCAAGGACAGAACGATCATGCTCTCAAATCTGCCTAGAAAGAAACCAACCCTTGAAAAGTAGCCAAATAATTCAAGAGTTAACTGAGAACACAAACAAAAAATAATGTTTCACATTACTGATGAAAAAGACCTCCAAAAACGAGAAACTTTAACTTTTAAAAAAGTGAGCTTTCATTGTAGCTGAAATAATTTAATAACAAAATACAAAGATAGAATGAACATATTAATGAACCAAATATCTAATATGAAAAAATTATAAGTGATAACTTTTCAAAAAGGATAACAATTATTTATCATCGTTTCATATGTTTACCCGTTAAATTAACATATTTTGTTCAACGTCACATCCGGTTAATAAGGAAACCTAAATTTTCACATTACATCATAATGGCAAGGATTCATAAAGAAAATAATTATCATTTTCTTGTGACTGTCAAGCGCGACAAAAATTTACTTAACAAGTATTCAAAATGAATAATTTTTCCCAACATCCAAGTTTTTAACTACTGAAAACAAATTAGCATCTGCTAGCCAATAGCTGCTATTAGAACAAAAAAGAAAAGAAATTATAATTTACCTTTGAACGATTTCCTGTCCGTGACATCGCATCTGGCGAAAATGGCTGAATTTTTGCCGTGTTTGGAATTAAGTTCAGAAGCGAATTCTTCTCCCTTTCTAGCGTCAATATCACAGATTGCAACCTGGAAATGATAAACTACTCGTATATTTATAGATAGCTTGTAATGGGTCTATTACTAAAGTAATTCTGTTTGAAACGTATAATGATATGAATTAAAATCGACCTCGGATTTGTTGTTCTTTTGGAGCACGGAATACCATTTTTAATGGCTAGGATGTCATGAAATAAATATTCTATTTAGATCTTTATACACATACAAGTAACATATACTTGTAAATTTACGAACACACACACACACACACACACACACACACACACACACACACACACACACACACACACACACACACACACACACACACACACACACACTTTTTCTTCAAATTAGCCATAAAATAAAATAGAAATCAGTTTATGAATCGTTGAATTTAAATTAGTAATGGACAAATGCTATTGCCTCTCACAGAATAACGAGGTAAATCGATAGATAAACTTGATGTATATTTTCTGAAGAGAGCCCTATGTCAAATTAGTGGTGATCGAAACGTCAATAAACCAAAATAAAAAATGATAAAGAAATATTGTTACAATCAATGACATAAGATTAACAGTTTATAGCGAATGCTACAAAACATATTTTTATTTTTTTTCTTCAAATATTACGATATCCTGTTTCTTACTTTATTTATGTTGGTTTTTGTTTTATTCTATTTTTTTAAGTTACTTATTGAGATTTAAAAAGAAAAATAGATAATGAATATTCTTTTGGATTAAAATAACATTATAAATCTTGGTGAATAGTTTCCAATTGAATAGGATTTTAAAATGGGAAGAATTTTAAAATTAGAGTGAGGAATTGGATTAGTAAAGATGTGCCAAATGCCGAGATTTTATAGTGTTGTGTTTATCTCTGTAGAGGTGGGGATATTGCGTGAATAGTAATAATATTGAAAATTAAAAAAGAATAAGGTTTAAAATTAAGTTTATTGGAGATTTATGATAGACGCTGGGTGCAGTTAACTTGGCAGAGGAAGTAGGTAAGACAGAGAATACTTGCTGAGGTTACAACGGAAAAACCACTTCAACTCTTAAATCGTTAGCTGATGCATCTCTAACAAAAGATAAAATTAACAAAACAATTAATGAGATTAATTGCTTTCAAATGGTTCGGAGAAAGAAGCTTTAAAAGAGAAGCGAGTGTATTAGAGTGGGATTTTATTTTTAAATGATAGGGAATATTGTTGACTTTTAAATAAATTAAGAAGGGGATGATCAAGGATGCAGTCGGGAATAAGAAAAAAAACACGTCCAAATAATAAATTTGGAGAGGCACGTGCAAGGTGCCGACGTTTTGACTCCAGGGCTTCGTCTTATGGGCTAAATTTAACATAAACTAGTTGTCACCAAAAGTTAACTGGCAAATAAACTAATGACAAATAGGTTTCAAAAGAACTATAATAGTAAGTGTAAGTATGTGTGTGTATATCTATATCTATATACATATATATATATATATATATATATATATATATATATATATATATATATATATATATATATATATATATATAAAAATCATAGGCGTACACTGCTCTTTTTATAAGGGGTTGCTCGCTGGGGGGTTCTCCACAAAAAATAAGCAAACTCTAAAATGAATATCTAAGTTTAATTTATTTCTGAATGGCAGAATCTTTCAAATACTTATGTGTATTCACAGATAGTAGTTATATTTATCATTCTAAGACATTTAAAGTTTTGAATTCAATTTTTGGCTTTTTATCTTATATTATTTTAGTTTTCATTCACATATTAATTTTATTTTTTTAAATTTATTTATTATTGAGCGCTACAGTCCTAGTCGGACCTTGGCTTCACTAAGTACAGACAGCCATTCCTGTCTATTTATAATATTATCTACATTTTAGTTTTATTCTATTCTAGTTTGTTTGTTTGCCTGTTTGTTGGGGTTTATAGGCATAAAACCCTAGGGTCATCAATGCCTGAATTCTATTCTAGTTAGTTTATTATATATTTTAATCGTACATATACTAGTACCCCCCCGTGCGCACCCTTATCATAATATAACCTATATATGGAGGTACAGAACCCAGTCAATGTATTCGTACCTACATATTTGATTACATCAAATTTATCCAAATTGATTTATAGTGTTTTGATTTATATGGCTTATTTATTAGGCACTTTGGCACGGTTTTGCAAATAACTGTATATTTTCTTTAATTTTTACTTATTTGTTTCATTGTTAAATTTATAATCATCAGGTTTTTTATTTATTTATTTTTCCTCTCTTATCTTTACCTTCTTACCTTGTATCATGACTTGTGTATCTGTTCAATAGGCATCATTACGCTATTTTTGTAATTTTTGTTTTACCATGAAATCTATGTCATACATTTTTTTTATAATATTAGCTGATATCCATTTCTTTGTTAGTTTCTCTGTCTGTTGTTATCTTTTGGTCACATCTAGTTTTTTTGTTAATTTTAGTCATGAAGAAAACTAGAACTAGCAAGGCAGATCGAAATATCAGCACTTCATAAACGTTTTTCACTTGGATATGTTTTTTTTTCTTTCTCCATACTGCATCTCTGATTATCTTTTTAGTTTTTAAATGTATTCAAATAATTGATAAACGACATTGAAATCTTCTAAAATAGTTCAATTTACATAGAACTCATAAAATGTATTTATTTTTGATATCTAGAGTATACAACACAGGATTAAAATACAACTTTCGTTAACAACAGGATGCGAGCTGAGAATCAGTTATAATTGACCAGTTATTTTGAAATTCTCAGATATTTATTTATACACACTATTTCCTGCTGCAATAACACAGCCATTGCTATAATGGCGACCTTGCAATGATACAATGATATAGAAGGCAGCCAACTAGACCAATGGGAACTGACAATTATCCTAGCTTAATACTGGCTCATTCCTGAACATAGCATAACATTAAACTTCAACAAGAATGTGAGTTGAGTACTTGTAAAGCCACAGTCGTCTTTGTTACATAAACTTGCTTGAGCATAAACTGAAATTAAAATAAAATTCATGATCCGAACTATGAGAAATGCATTGGAATATGATTTTAATGAATATATGGTAGAAAGAAATTGATACCATTCCAAATGCCATGCATATTTTATCAGATGTCTATTACTCGGACCCCAGTTAAAATTTTACAGTAAATAACAAGCACAATATCAAAATTACTTATAAATCTATTATTATTATTTTATTTTGTTTTCCGTTTTTCTATAAATAAAATTTTTTATTGAAATAAAATATATTGAATTACAAGAGCGAATTTTGTTACAAGTTACTTTTTGAAATTGCTAATCAGCTATTTAAATTAAACAAATTTTAAATTAAAATTCACAATATATATATATATATAATATATATATATATATATATATATATATATATATATATATATAATACTCTCTTAAAGCTTATATTTAAGGATTTTTAATTAAAAAAACACGGAAAACAAGCTCTAAACAAAGTCTGAAATAAAATATATATATTTCACGAATAAAAAAAAAAACTAGCGAGTTTAACTTAGAGCTTGGAGTTATGAATAAACGGAAGGCAGAAGCAGAGTGCTTTTAACACTCATTGGAAAGATTCAGATACTTTTAAATAACCGCATTGTGATTAAACATTGTAGGAGAGCAACAATGTCTAATTATGCATTTAAACGAAATTCATATTTTTTAATTACTTTTGGTGCTTGAGGTGACTTAATCACCACAAAATGTTTATTCAAAGTAATGGTAATAAAAATATATAAAAAAAAAAATATCTAAAAAATAGAAAAACCTGAGCATACAGTCAAGAAATGAGTATTTTAGAAACGAACTAAAACTTGGACTGTACCTACTGTTCTTTGGGGTAAAGAAACTTGAGTCTGCATTTGTATTTTTAGTTTTATTATTTTTTTCAGTATATTTAATTATTCAATATAACCCATATTTTTGGAGCATCAACCAACATAATATGTTTTTGAACCAAAGAAATGAAATTGTAAGTGTATATTTTTTTTACATTGCACCAAAAAGTATTTCTGTAAAATAAATTACTACTTAACTGTAGAATCCGACGACTGAGAATATATCTCGTAAGGAACCGGAAAGAATTGTGAAAAGACCAAGAAGTATACAGAATCGTAATATTAATTTGATTATTATATTCAGTGGTATTTCACACAGAGTTATAATATGGTTTTAGAAGTTTATTTGTTTGGTTTTAGAAACAAATTGTGCTTCATTTTGTGTTTCTAAAGCCTTAAGAAGATCGGTTGATATCAGTTGGTTCTGTGCCAAATCTTTGATGTTTCTTTCTTTTTGAAATCTTTATAGATATCAGAAAATAACTTCAAACGGTATGGGATACGAGAACATTCTTTCTGTCGTATTTATTTTTTGGAGAGTTTGAATCCGGAGATAAGGAGAGTGCGATATCAGTATACTGATAAGGAGTATGTTTTTAAATCTCATGACACTTTTGAACATATGTTTAATGTATTCATTCTATATTTGGATAAAATAAGCTATACTAAAAATGTGTATCTTACTCTTGACTGAAATCAACTTCAGTTACTTAAAATCATAAGTATAAATTATATTTTATACACCACTGATCCCTGTTGAGCAGATTCGCTAGCTAGGACCCCAACTGGACCAACGTTTAACTCTGAATTCTCACACAAAACTAAAAAGACACGAAACTGCTTACTGTTTTTGACTTTTTCAACATTTACTGGCCAAACGCTAAAAGATATGACAGTAATTAGACCTATTTGGACATACGTAGTTCAGATTTGTGGCTCCACTAATCCATCTAATTCATCTAGTATCCAATCCGAAATACTTCGAAAAATCCTTTATTCTCCTAACTTTTCCATAAATAAACTTATCCATAAAGACCTTAATGTTCCATCTGTTGCTGATTTAGCCCAAACCAGATCCCTATACTTTAATAGTAAACTCCATAACAATTTAAATCCAAAAGTCTCTCAACTTGCTTCCTATTCTGTTCCGACGACCCTCTGAGATGTCTGAAAAGAACATGGCCCAGGGCAGTTGCTTCAAAAGCAATATACAAGTTATTATGAACGTTGTAATCACATTTACTTGATGTATTTTTTTTTGTTCAATTGTAAATTCTAAGAAATAGATAATTAAAATATATATATATATATATATATATATATATATAATATATATATATATATATATATATATATTTCACCAGCAGGTGAAAAAGTGTAACTGATTTTTAAAAGTTTAGACAATTTTACATTCTAAGGAGGCAAAATAAAAAGGACTCCTGAAAGACATCAGAGCCTGGAATAGACTGAATCCATAATAGTAGGCAATTAATTCATCAATTCTGATTGTATTAATCCTTCTACATTATCATCAAAGTGTTTTTTAACATATTTTCAAAATACCAGGTACATCAGACTCTTGTAGTATTCACTTGAGGTACGCACGATGGTATAGAAGGATCAATGCAATTAGGATAGATGAATTATTTGCCACTTCTATTGGAATTATTTTATTTGAAAGCTAGTTTCGAATACTAAACATTCGACAACTGATATTTTAAATATATCCATCGTGGAACAGGGGTCAGGTGTAGGTTATAAATAAATCCCCAAAATTTGACCAACCTGGCTCTTCTCCTTATGCGATGGATATATTTCAGATATTTGTTAGATCTCCTCAGGTGAGTACTAATATTTAATTTCTTGTCTTACATTTTTGAAAACTTTAGTATATATAATCCATGTGACATAGTACTGATGTGTTGAAAATTTTGTATGTTTTAGAACTGAAGATGAATGTTTAGCATTCGAAACTAGTTTTCTAATAAAATAATTCCAATAGAAGTGGCAATTAATTCATCAATCCTCATTATCTCGTTATTTAAATACTTGGAGACTTCAGATCTCCCTTATGATAGAATGTATTAATGACAACATAATGAAGAGTAAGTAGAATAATTTTAAATGGAGTGACTGAAGAATTTCAAACCCAAAAAGATATTACAAAAATGTGAGTAGAAATGAGAATAAACATAGAGAGAAAAGATACTTTTAATTATTTTCAAACATATTATATAAATATCATACCCTTTGTATTTTATATTAAAACTAATTGATATTACTAGTAATCTAACAACTACTGTCATAGAAAAAATCTAGTAGGCTTCTCAATATGAAGATTGTTCCTCCATTATTAGATCTAACCCACACTTTTTTAAGTTGCTAATCTTTCATTCTGGATGTGGTACAGACGATGTATCTAAAGAAGTACTTATTTCCTCGTAAATACAGATAAATATATTTGATAAATTTATTTAATAGAACATGATATATTTAAATCAACTTCTTACCTTTGCTCCCCTCTTGGCCAACCTCTCAGTTATGGCCCTGCCGATTCCAGCCGCTCCTCCAGTAATCAGTGCGATCTTGCCCTTCATGTTGCCGACTGCTGGGGCTTGGCGTCCTCTCCCAGCTATATAATACCCCCACCATCATCTCACAGTGCATCACTTTACTCTGAATATGCAGCTTTATTCACGTTTAGTTTATATAAAGATATATAACTAGGACACCTATTGATGGGTTTACTCAAGACAATGTTACGTTAACTGAATATTATCTTGGAATAAATACTTATTGGATATACCCAAGTTTTTAGTATACTTAAGTCTGCCTCTTACTGAAATATTTTAGAGTTTAATCAATCTTTATAAAAATAAACAAATGTGGTCAAGTATGATGTTAATACCATTTTTTTGAATCATAAGCTCTGTCAAAAACAATAAATGAGATTCGTTATATGTTTTGCTTTATTTATAAGAAGGAATCCTAATAGGAAAAATAAATTCATTAATTCTGGAGTGACATGAGTCGGGAAATTCTTGTTTTGCGTTATGGTAGGACTCGTGCCCCTGACGGATCAAAAATTATATTTTGCCATTTTTTTCACACCGTACCTATTGCATTTTTAAAAATAATATTAATTTTAGATAAGTAAATAAACTATAAACCATGCTTTATAACATTGAAATATCGCAAGAATTCTTTTAAAGGTTGCATAAACAGTTTCTTATGACTCCTCCATGATAGTCAGATATCGGAAGCCGCTTATTCTGCCCCATGATGTTCAAGTACGTATGTCCAGACAGCCTTTGGGAAGATCTTGTAAATTAAAAGCTTGTTATCAAAAAGTATTTGGTATATCGTCGGGTTTCAAGTGAAACATACTAAATCAAAAAATATGGCTTTTAGAAAACCAATAGAAAAAGATATTTTGCATTGTTTACTTTTGTCCAATTTAATAATATAAGTAAACTCATCGTAGTAAACTACTTACATAAACGTTGGAACCCATAAGACAAAGCAGATTAAAACGTAGCATTTGTAAAAGTGACTGTATTCAAAATAGAACTATGTAATAAAATAATTATTTCAAAATTGTATGACAGTGTGTAAATAGTGGACATTGGTAACATAAAATTGTTTAATGTTAATTTAATTAGATTATGCGCTGTGTATTTAAGTGTCTGTCAAATTCTGTAACATTTAGGAAAAACAAGATAACTTGATTTTTGTCCATAATAAGATAAATATTTTGAGCAACCCATATTGGATTCCAACTCATCAGGTATAAGTAGGCAGGTTGTAATGGCAATAGTATCCCTTTATACGATTGTCATTACAACTTTTATCAAATAATTACATATTTATTTATCAAATATTTAGTTATTTCATCAAATAAGTTAAAGATCTGAAATTAACAGTGCTTTAAATTATCTGATAAAATAATGTCAATACCAAAGTAGACAACGCAAAAACATCTTTGATATGCGCGTACTCAAAACCATGTGTTTTGACTTAGTGTGTTTCACTGGTAACCCGACGATAAGTGGTTGTCTGATTCTTCTGCTATCTGCACTTTTCTTTGAATTCTATTATGTGAGTCTTAAATCTTAGATGAAGCATATAAATTGCAATGGGATATCTGTTATATATAAATATGGTAATGGGATATCTGTTGGACAGAAACTTCGAAGCAGAGTATAAATCATGTGTGTACATTTGGATTCATCGGTTGCACCGCTGATCGATCTGTGATAGATAAATTCGGAGGTTGGAAGGGGCTTTTTTGTGATAACAATGTGAAGATAGCTGACAGCTGCGTCATCTGCAAATAAGTAATTAGGTTAGAACTATAAGTTTATTTTAGCAGTGTACATCATATGTATTGTGATATGAATTTTCAAAGCCAATTCCAAATGGTACATTATAAATAAATGATATTTATCCATAGGAACTATATAGAAGGAAAAAAAACACATGTTCACCGGATATATCTGCAATAGTAAATGGAATTGGAGACAAAACCGAAAACTCAGAGGAGTAGAGATGAAACCGGTTTATTTTTTTTATAATTCTTCAACAGCATCAACTGACCCGTTCTTTGTTCCATCGCCAAAAAGACAATACAGAATAATGAAACGATAAATAATATTTTTTATTTACTTACCCATTAATTGAAATTTACAATTATATATAAAAAATACAACAAAAAAAAATCCAGTAAATGTAATGATAATTAACATAATAACATGAAAATTCTTTGTGAAACAGTGGCAGTGGCCCATGGGCTAAATCTGCAACATGTAGGAAATTAAGGTCTTGACGGATACGTTCATTTATTACACAGCAAGGAGCATTAAAGATTTTTCGAGGCGTTATGAATTGCAAGGATTGGGTACAAGATGAATTATATAATTTAATGGAGCCCCAAAGTTCAACTCCGTAGGTCTAAATAGGTCTTAGTAGTAGGATTACTGTCATGTAAATAAGTCTTTTGTAATTAATCGGCATCTTAGAGCGTCTGTCTTGTAAATGTTGAAGAAGTCGAAAACGACAAGCAGTTTATGGCCTTTTTAGTCTTGCATGTGGATTAAAAGTTAAGCGTATGTTCAGAGGGTGTCCTAGGAAGCGGATCTGTTTAATAGAGATTAGTGGAATATTACGAAAGGATACTGTAGGAAAAGAGGTCGTAGGTTCACGACGATAAATAATATTGGAAAATATTAGAAGTATTATAGAATAATTATAAATAAATATCATAAAGACGTTGCCCCAATCTTTACCCTAAAGTATTAAGTTTATTTCAATAGTTTTTCTGATACAGATTGTTTCATAAACAAGATACGATAACTTCATCTAAGGAAAGTAATTTCACAAATATGAAACATAAGCTATTGTAGGAGTAAAAATTATTATAACTTATATTTTTTAAAAATTCAACCATATACAAAACAATATTTGACGGAAAAATTTTGGATGGATTTAACCATCGCACATAGGGTATTTTACAAATCTAGCCGGCCAAAATTATTTAATCCCAGTTTAGTGTGGAAAGTACTAATCATATTAAGTTAAGAAAAAGTTATTTTTATTCTTTTTATGAAAAAAAAGAAAAGGGGGAAAAAAAAGTTTATTCAATATACTTAAAAATTCCTTCCTGGAAAATTTTCGTGTAAAATTCTGACTGTGTAGCTTGAAATGTTTGTTGTGTGCCTCAACAGCTTCTCTGGAGAGCAACGGATTTGGCAACAGTGGTTTTTCTACCAAAGCTGCATCGTGAATAAGAATTTTATTCATTTTAGGTGGATAAAGACTTATTTATAATTTCGATATTTAACTCTAGTCTTCAAACATTCGTGATGTACCTGTAATGTACGTTTGTAAATGTACCTTGTAGCCACTTGATTTCACTTCAATGATAACTTTAAATTGGTATAGCAAATAGAAATAAACACCACTAATATATGCATCTAATCTAATATCAATTGTTTTTTCAGTATCTGTACATAGATACCACATTTTTTCAGGAGGCTAGTATGAGAGATGCAATATGCTTTTGAACATAGAAATCCTGGCGTGCAATATAGATAAACCAAAAGAAAGCATCGGCATCAACATAATTTTTATTTATTTTTTTAACAAATCATTAAATTCCTTAAAGGTTACGCCACTAATATAGGACATGGTTGATGTTAATGTGACGACATTACACACATTTGCGTCAATCAGAGTAAGTGACACGATATGTTTCACAGTATAAAAATTGTTTTTCAGCGTGAATAAGGATCTTTTTAATGAATTTAATTAATTAAAGTAAGTATTTCAAATGTATTTAGCAACCAATCGTCTTTTTTTAAGGATTTTTTTTTTTCATTTTATCAGCTTTCTTCCATCTCTGATTAAATTTAGATTTTAAACAGGAAATTGGTACTTCGTTTCATTTAACTGTTCACTAAAATAGTTCCCAATAGTTAAAAGATGTCTCAATTTTATCTAATTTTAGATCAAAATTGGGAGGTTTTGCTCCTGTATTTTATCGTTCAGTGATTTCCAGGACACTATTCTTACTCCCGAACCAATGGACACATACAAAAAAAACTGAAGACCCCTTTAAAAGAATTTTCTTTTCATCAAGTAAATGTGTTGACAGTGAATACAATGGCATGTAAATAACTTGTGAAGAACTACTCACTAGTAGCACTTCAATAAAATCTACACTAAAAGATCTCTAGGCCATCTTCTTTTCAGACGCCTCGGAGGATTATCAGGGATGGAGGAGGAAGAAAGCTGGGAGACTAGTGGATTGGAGTGGTTATGGAGCTTACTATGGAAGGATAGGTATCTGGTTTGGGCTAACTCAGCAACATATGGAACATTAAGGTCTTTATGGATAAGCTTATTGGTGACAAAGTAAGGGGCATTTAGGATTTTTCGAAGGATTTTGGATTGCAAGGATTGGATACGAGATGAATTGGATGGTTTAGTAGAGCCCCAAAGCTCAACACCGTACATGCAAATAGGTCGAATAACAGTCGTGTAAGTCTTTTGTAATGAATTGTGAGGTTTGATCGTTTGTTAAGTAAATGTTGAAGTAGTCTGTAACGACGAGCAGTTTATTGTCGCTTTAGTCATTAAAAAAGAATTTTAATATTTAATTTAATATTTTGTTATTTTCTCATTATCATGTTTGGTGCCACTTAAATCGAAAAGATGCTGCTAGGTGCGGCTGATTTGAACATCATTATTTTACAAAATGTCCAGTCTCTCTAAAAAATTAAAAATAACAGCCGGGACGCACCCTGAAGTACAACAAAAACAATAAAATATGCTAAAATGTGGTTGAAAATAAACGATAAATACAGTATTTTTTAAACAGCCGAAATGGCACTGATACATTAATTGATATAATAATAACCACTTCAAAAGTATGTGTCCTCAACTTCAGTTTCAAGATCAATAACTCTATTTATGAAGAATATCACTAAACTTAAGAAAACCGATTTTAACTGAAGCGATTACACTTATAGAGCAGAGAGAGATCCGTTGGCCTAAGTAGATGGTGCAGTTTCGACTAATCGTACGACTTAGGTATTGCAGGAGAGGAAGGGACAACGGTCCCATAATGTCCTCTGTTTATCTAACTTTATAAATAGCTTGGTTTTATTAATCTTCTGAGGATTTTATTAAATCGACTTTTGGCCGCCTAGATTAGCCAAATACCCATCGATTAGAAAATATAAAGAAATAGTGTAAAGTGAGTTTTCCGCATTTCTTCTTATCAAACTATGGATACTAAAATGCGTATGTATATACTCCTAAATATATGCAAACGTACGATTTTTAAAGTGTTTTAAATTAATATAAAATCTTTATTTCTAGTTTTGAATAATTAGAAACAAAGAATAGTTTAAGACTACATTAAAAGAGATGAACATACAGACAAAAGTATATTGAATACGTACAAGGATATGATCTGTTTCAATTTCGTGTATTATGTTTCGTTAAAACGATATGCAAACGTTTGGTTTTAATGAAAACAAATGTTACAATACGCCAAACGATAGAAAGCCAAAACAGTACTCGAATAAAAATTCACATAACAGAAAAAATATCGTTTAGTTTTATCTTGAAAACCTTTTTTTTTTCCTCAACCTACCATACATGTGGTACCATTGTCTCCTACCCACCACACATTTACATCTAATACATGGCTTGATCTCCTAATAGTTGATTCTCCTAAAAGCCTTATGACCTCTTCCCAGTTACCAATCACGTTTCTTTCTAATCACGATTTAATATCCCTGACCTACAATATCCAAACTCCAAAATGCATCCCAAAAACCATTTTCTATCGCAATCTTGATTCCTTAACATTTTCCTCAATCCAAAATGATATTGACACTCTGGACTGGGACTCTATATATTCCTCCCACACTATCGACAACATGGTTGACATCCTCATATCCAATCTCTTATCCATCCTTGACTCACATGCCCCCCTCAAAACCATCCTAATCCGACGTCCACCAGCACCCTGGATCACAAAAGAAATCAAAAACCTACAAAAGAGACGAGAGGCCGCCCAAAGACGTTTTCGACGGACTAGACTTCAGGACGACTACGCTGTGTTTAAATCCCTTCGGAACCAGGCACAAACTGCCATTCGAAAAGCTGAATCACAATATTTTCATGAAGCCCTCTCCAGTGCCTGTGATCCAAAATCAAAATGGAAAATTCTATCAAAACTTTCCTTCAGTAAATCCTCAAATGTTCTGCATTCATACTCTTTTACTCCTAACGAAATGAATTCCTTTTTCGCTACCTCATCATCAAACTCTTCATCTCTTTCCGCCAGCTACGCTCCAAACGGTCCTCCTTTTAACTCCTCCAATTTTTATTTTTCCTATATCACACCCTCAGACCTCATTGATGCCATTTTCCAATGTAAAACACAAGCTATTGGACATGATGGTATTCCACTAAAATTAATAAATTATGCCTCCCTACTATCCTTCCAGTCCTCCTACATATATATAATTATTCTTTGCAAAATTCCATCTTTCCTTCATCCTGGAAGAAAGCTAAAATACAACCCTTACAAAAGAAATCTAACCCATCTTCGCTTAACGATTTCCATCCCATATCAATACTTTCCAATCTGTCCAAACCTCTTGAAAGACTAGTTCAATCACAAATCTCCAATTTCCTAGAAAACTCTCATCTCCTTAATCCGTTCCAATCTGGGTTCCGACCTGGTTATTCAACTCAGACAGCCTTAACAAAAATTACAAATGACATACATACTGCTCTTGACGAACGAAAAGTAACTGTACTTATCCTTCTAGACTTTACTAAAGCCTTTGACACCCTAGACCATTCTATTCTCCTCACGAAACTAAAAGCCCTATCTTTTTCCTCAAGCTCTCTCCTCTGGTTTCATTCCTTCCTCTAAAGTAGAACTCAAATAGTATCCATACCAAACCAGCCACTTTCCTCTTCTCTTTCGTTGACATCAGGGGTAGCCCAAGGTTCCAGTGTCTCTCCTACCCTTTTTTGTGCCTACATAAACGATTTACCAAATTCCATTCACCATTGTTCCTACCATCTATACGCGGATGATTTCCAGATATATCTATCCTTCCATCCCTCTGATTTAATAAAATCATTCTCCCTTATCCAAGAGGACCTTAATAGCATTTGCAAGTGGGCCTATGATAACAAGTTAAAATTAAATGTAGAAAAAACGCAGGCTATTATTGTAGGTTCTAATACCCATTTGAGATCCTTTCCCCACCTCCCGATCCTGTCTATGATCTCCCAACCTATTCAATTCCACTCCACAGTTAAAAACCTTGGTATTACCTTCGACCAAACCCTTTCATGGAAACCTCATATCTCCCAAATTTCTCGACGGGTTATATCCATCCTTAAACTATTCCGTTCTTCTCAGGACTCCCTTCCGAAACCTACTCGTCAACTTTTGGTTTCTTCCCTTATCCTACCCCATTTTGACTACAGCTGTGTGGCATATGGTGGGTTGACGGCGGAACTCGAGAGTAAACTAAGAAGACTAATGAACTGTTTCGTTAGGTTTATCTTTAGGGTTCCAAAAGCCTCCCACACATCACATCTATATACAGAGTTAAAATGGCTTTATCCTTTATCCCGCAGAAATTACTTCCTAGCCTCCTTCCTCTACCAAACCATTAATTCTCGGAATCCCTCCTACATCTATAACATCTTCCAGTTCAGATCCTCGGTCTCCTCCCGCACTAAAAGATCTCGCTCCTTATACCTGTATACTTCTTCCCATAAGAGTACATCATTTGACCACTCCTTCATTTCCCGTGCTACTTCCTTATGGAATTCACTACCCTGTAATATCCGTAATGCTCCATCTCTGTCCACATTTAAATCCCTTCTCTTTCAATACCTCCTTTCCCTCCAGAATGATACTGACTAGCAAAACCTGACTAAAAAAAAAAAAAAAAAAAAAAAAAAAAAAAAAAAAAAAAAAAAAAAAAAACATTCAGTAGAATTTTTTCTCCTATAATTATTGGATTTTTGTAATTTTTATTTCATCTGTGTCTGTTTTTGTTCTTTATTTGTAAAATTGTAAATAGTTAACCAGATTGTTAATTTATTTTATTTCATCTTATGAAAGCTAGACTCATTGTAATCATTTATGTACATTATATTATTCTTAGGGGACATCGTCCCAGAATAAAGTTTATTTTCTATTCTATTCTAAATTCAGACCTCTATTTTTTTTTCTGTATCAGATAGGACTGTAATGCGGACAGAAAACAATTATTTGATCTTGATCGACGAATTATAATTCATATACTATTTCAAACTATATTCATAACAAAATAATTTATAGGATAGTTTTGGAGTTACGTCTATCGTCTACATAAAAAAGTAAATTGAAAATGCCTCATAACAAATCATGTTTTCCTTAAATATAAATAAGATTATTGTTTTATTGAGTATTTAGAGTAATTAAGGAGAGGCATTATTCAATTGGAAATATATAATTTGATTGATATTTTCAGAATTATGGTATAAGTTAAACTTAAATTAATGTTTTCAGAGTTGGTGAAAGATGCATAATATTTACCTCTAAGTATCGCTAAACATTCTTAACATGGAGTGTCCTTGGTAGAGGAGAAATTATAGTTTACGTAATCTTCTAATCATAGGCAACATGGCCGCTATATTTATACCGGAACTTGTGGATGGGATGCTCGAAGTACTCCTTCATAAAGTTGAATTTAAATAAAACAATACCGCATTGATAGTTAAATAATTACATTTAAGAAAATCAAATCAATTAATTTATGGAAATGAAATAAAGTTAGTGTGTATGAAAAGAAAATATGATTAATTTCAGTTTCAATCAATAATAACTTTAATGAATTGGTATCTCTAAATCTGACTAATTTATAAAACATTCGACGGAAGGTTACTGGATAGAAGGACTCTTCGTTTCTTAATTCATTATAATTTAATGAATTGATAGATCCTTTTAAATTATGTTTAAACAAATATAAAAATAAATAAATTTGTAATTTATTTAGGAATAGAGTGAAAAAAGTCAATTATAAACTACCACATAATTATTTTAAAGGGCTAATAAATTTTTTATATCAATTGGTATGTTAAAAGTGTTTCTAGCCCATTTAATAGTAGACTTTCCAAAAGAAGATTGAGGGGTAAATTGCAGAAAATAGTGAGGAAAGGGGACCCAAACTGAGTAGCAGAACATGCAGCAGGTTGCCTTGACATAGCCAACTCAAGGTCTTTTCTCCAATTCTTTACCTCTGTGGATCTCTGTTAATTTACCAGCCTTGAAATTGATGTCTACTTTACATGATAATGATAGAACTAAGGTGTTGAAAATATATTTTAATTAAATAATACATTTATAATTTGTGGATGGGAATAAAGTGCAGTGTGACTAAATTCATCCAAATATGTTCCTTGTGGATACAATACAAAACTCTCAGTTTTAGTTAGCATATATGTATGATTTCAATTATTTTAAAAGATGATAAAAAACTGCTAAAATAATAACTCATTTCATTAGAAGAATACGCGAATATTATGAAAACCTATTTTTTTTCTAATATTGTTTTCTTTCACTAGACTTATTTCGATAGTGGTTTATAAAAAAATATTCATCTTCCCTGCTGGCTAATATTTATAAATAGTACAAATAGATTGGTTACCATAGTAACATGGAGAGAAGGTTAAAACAGAAATGATGTTTCAAAGTAAACCATTTTAATTATTTAGAGTAACAAAATGTTTTTAGAATTCTTCTTGTAATACATAACATTTATAACTAGTTATAAACAGATTCCTAAGATGAAGAGCCAGATTATATCCTAGTGTAGAGATATTAGTTACAATAATAGTTAATTGTAACTAAATAAATATTTGTTACTGGCTAGAGCTGATACAAATACAAGATAAATCAAACTGCATAATAATCACAACATAAACTGCAGTAGTTGATGCAATCTAAAAAACAAAAATAAACAAATTCATGAATAGATAAAATACCATCCATATCAATATCAGTAATTGAATCTCATTGATTTGTTGTCACTATAATAACTATTATAAAAGTAAAATAATAATAATAATACAAATAAAAAATATTTATTTTATTGAAATATAATTGTAAATTTAATAATTAATTCAACAATTACCAACCATTTGAAGAAGAGAATAGTTCAAATCAAAGTAGCCAAAACTTGAAAAAGTCATTTTGAAGTTAGTAATGATATGCAGCTGCAGCTTATCCTACAATGTCAATAGATTGTATTGATTGAAATTTATTAAGTTTTGGTGATTACTTAATGACAAACTTATAATTACTAACATTTTTGAACAGTGTCTCTGAATTATCGTTTTCCATTGCTTTAATCATTCCTTCATGGAATTCTTCACACTGTTAAAAAAAAAAAAATATATATTAACAAAGGAAAAACTTATTTTAAAAATAGTTGAAAGAGATCGATCGGCCAAGTGAGAAGCAGGGGAAGGCAGTACATGAAGTGGAGGGATGACATTACCCGAAGAGTGGGAACCAACTGAATGAAAGTGGCCAGGGACAGAGACTGTTGGTTCAAAATTGTAATTTACAAAGAATATTGTATATTTTATTTTATATTTTTACAACTCTGTTTCTATTCTGTAAAATTATTTTGGAGCTGAACTCCATTTTACCTCCTGCTTTTGTCATAAATATGATGCCAATAAAGCTTTATTATTATTATTATTATAAGTATTGAATGATTATGGTAGTCTTTACAAAAAATATAAGAGAACTCAAATTTTCCAAGGCAGCAGCAGATTCAAATTTTTAAAAGAATTTACTGAACCAATTATCTATCTATCTTTTGAATGTGTTTCCTTAATTAATAAATAAAAATATACTTAACTTACCTCCTGTACGACATTCTTACTTTAAAAAAATAATGTAATAGAATGAAATCATGAAATTTTAAAACTAATCTGAAAAATCGTATTAAATGGTTAAAACCCATCACATTTTATAAACTATTGCAATCAAATTTTATAACTGAATATTATATATTTTTAATAATGATTGTTGGATGTTAATTATTATTGTATAACCTATTTTGTTATAATGATGTATGTTTAATGCCCTCTTTCTTTGACTGTTATCCTTTGTCCACGTTGGGCACCTGACCAACTCTGTTCACTAGTTTATGTCTTATTATAATAACTGAACTTCATCTTTGTTTAATTACGGACCTTGTCCCAACAATGATTACATATTGATTCTATATAATTTAGTAGATTACTTATAATTACTTTTATTAAACAACATTAAACATACTTGTTTCTTTTTTTAAGAATACATTCGGATTTTACAAATTTTAATTTACTGGACAGATATCATTCTGTTAGTTCTGTTATTTTTATAGGTTTAAATACTTCAATACATGAGTAGAAATTTCATTTAATTTAGGAATTGTTTAAAAAATAAATTTTTTATCAAGTTTAATTTATATAATTTGTTTATATTAATAAAAATAAATACTATAGCTTTTGTCAAACTTACTTTGTTTGTGATAGAAGATCCTAAATGACACATAAGAAATATTTGAAAAGAACGGAGGGTAAAATTTATAGAATAGACAATTATATCAATCTTAGAATCATAATCAGCAGAAGAAAAATTAATAAATGCCTTGGCAAGAAGATAAGCCTGCGATATTATGTACGAAAACACAGATACAATATAACAACAAATCTGAAGAGAATAAATTTCATTAAGTTTCTTATAAGCACTGAATAGAAAATAATAACTCTTAATTAACTTTAAGGCATCAGTTTTTTTAATTAAAGATGAAAGTAAATCAAGGCGAGTGGAGATAATCATAACCATCTGTCTAAACTGGTCTTCAAATGATAACGCAAAAATCAGAGGTATATACTCCCAAAATCTTAGCTTATCATCTATATTCGCAATTGAATCTAATAAAGAAACAAATATTAATACAAGTACAAGAAATCTTAATATATAAGATTTTTTGAACTCGCAATACAAAGAAGAAACATCATCAACTTTTTTCAATAGTTCACATAATTCTTGCAGTAGCATGACATTTTTGTAAGATTTGTAAACAGCTATGATATAAGTGCCACAAAGAAGGGCTAAGTCGAACCAATGTGCAACTGAAAATGAATCAGAAGCATAGGCCATGAAAAATTCAGCAGGCCAATAACCAATGAGCAAAATTGTCAAAAAAATAGAGTAGTATACAAGTTTTGTGTTCAGCTGTAAATTATTGTCGTAAGGGGCCAAGCCGAAAAACTTTCCTAAATGAAAAGCTGAATTTAAATGTTCTTTAACTTCCATGGTTGAAAAAAAAATAAATAGATTTCCTGATGCTAAGGCCAATGTGAAAAAAGTAGAAATACTGAACAGAAGGCAAGCTACATTAACCATGTTATTGATTTCAAATTATTTAAGAAAGGAACCTCTTAAACCTGACAACCCAATAGTATGCAAAGATCAATACATAAATGAAATTATTCATAAGAGCTCTAAGTTATAATATATAGACATCTTTTAAAAAAAATTATATCATCGAAAAGGGTTAACTCAAAACACAAATTCAACTGATTTTCTAAAACAATGGAATAAGTTCTTCCATGTACATAAAAATAAAAGCTATTTATAGAAAGAAAAATTAATAATACAATTTTATTTTATTCAACATACCATATTTAAATATATTCACAGCCAATAATGCAACCATATATCATGGTTATATATAAAACATAATCAGTATGTTTTCAAGAAATTTTTATGGTGTTTCAATTTTTCAATTTATATTTATATCTTAAGCATGTTGAGGAAAAAATTATATAAAATAAAACTCTTGCTCCATGAAAAAAGTAATGAATCATTGTTTAGAAGAGGTAAGCAAATTTAGCTTTTTTTTTTTTTAGGTCCATACTCACATTATATATTAAAATTAAAAAAAAAAAAAATGTAAACATATAAAAATCTTGTTATTTCTAATACTCAAATTTGGTGTGAAAAATTGGTATTAAATGACAATCCAGCCGAATTGTCAAAAATAGGTGTAATAATCAGCGCAGTTCTGATATTCAGATATATTGTATGGGTTGGTAAACTGTTTTAAAATCCAAGTTTTCTTCCTCACTCCATTTCGGAAAGTGACAAAATTTTGAAAATAAAAACATTAATTTTCCAGTTTTATCCAATTATCTCCTTAAGTATAAGTCCAAAAAAAGGACCATTAGTTGCATTTTGAAATACATTCTCATCAACAATTGGGAAAAGTACAGACATTACTTCTGTACTAAATTAGTTGACTCTTTTAGTTAATTCTTTTTGAAGTTTGAAGTTTAGTTACTAACAACTTCCGCTAGGTTGGATAGATTGAGATAAAATGGTATTATTACAACATAGTAATAATAAAACCTTTATGTTTATAAATAAATAAATATTCTTTTATAGAAAAAATATCATGGTTGGGTCTACCAACCTACCTCATTATTTCAATAAAATATTTATCTATAGTTGCTTTTTTATATTTTAAATATACAGTAGTTGGGTCGAGTGGGGCATAGTATAACATCAGTATTAACTCTGTCTTTTTTCAATTTGATTATGGTGTCTCTTTATAGATTATCAATGTTATGTGCTACCATCTTAAACAGCTGTCATCGGACATCAAATTGCAGGATAAACAGAATAATAATCAAATTTATGTTTTTTGTAAAAACAAATTGTGGACTATTGGACTAGTAAAGCTTTATTCTTTTTGGAAAACAAGATTTCTAGGGAGTAAGTATATGATCCCTTTTATCTTCAATTAGTTGGTGTTTGAACAGTAAACACAGTTTGTAGCCATTTCTAACCAATATAATTTCAACAAATTTTCGTTTGAAACAGTAAGGTGTGGGACACAGTAAAACATAACGTGTTATACTGTGCCTCCTTTGATTTTTTTTTTTTTTTTTTTTTTTAAAGATTTTTACATCGAAAATAGTTCGGAATAGAAAAAGGAACACGGGTATTGTTCTATTCAATGCTTATGGCATTACAGATGAAAATATAATATTCTCATATTATAAATTTGTTTATGCTTGATTTTGATTACCAATAGGAACATAATAGAGTTTAAATGTTTTGTTTTTTTCATATTTTATATTGTTTAATGTATGTTTAGTCTGCTGTTACACTGTAACCCACCCCTTAGGGCATAATGTAACTAATTTGTGGTTTCAGATTAAAAAAAAAAAAATTAAAAAAATAAAAAATGTAGCTTCTCAGTAAAATTTTGGTATGAAGTCAAGGAAAAAGACAGTCGATTTTATGGAAAATAATTAAAAGATAATATAATAATGGGTTTTTTTTTTCCAAAAATAAAAATGACTTTTTGTTACACTGTTCCCAAATAGACCCCATATATCAATGAATGTTAAATTTCTAGCTTAAAACTTTTTGATAATGCCATTTATAGCACTTGCAAGATTTAACTGAAGGATACTTCTCTAATCATATATTCAGGTTCATATACCTATAATCTCTCTAAATGGACCGTCACTACTTGATTAAAATAACTGTTTCCATTAACATCTTTGATATCAGTTCAGTACCAAGTTCTGAGATACCAAGGCAAATCAATATCAATAAATCCACAATGGTATAAACAAGGTATATTATATGTAATATAAATATAAAAGATTAGGTAAAAAAACACTTAAAATACAGAAGGAACAATACAAATATTTGATTCCCTTATGAATAAGAAAGGGATATTCAGACATTAAGTCCATATTTCGTGACAAATTCAATTCATATTTTCTACAAAACAGATTCATGCATTTCTTAAGTCCCAGCAAAAACTTTGTTCCATTGATACGACAAGTTAGAAATAATAATCATTAAAGACATAATGGATTATTTTTAAATAGTATTCAAATAAAAAATCAATACAAAATCACAATACATTTAAATCTATAAAAAAACTAATAATAAAGGCTAAAGCATTGCATTGTTAAATGACTATATAGAAAAATCAATTCAATTGATATTTAATATACAAAAGTTTTATTTACACAATCAAACAGTCAAATCCACTATGGGGTGGATTATTAAACTTAGTTAACATAACTAAAATAATCAAGTATATTAAAAATATAAGTAATTAAATCATGAAAAGAAGAAATAAATATACATAAATCCTATGTCATATAATTAGTAAATACAAACAGATTTTAACTCTTATTTAACCAATTCACATCTTCAACACTAGTTGTAATTATTATCTCCAAAGCCCATATTTCGCTGAAAAAAATGAAGCAAATATGAATATATTAATGATCACTTATATTTATTATTATCAATAAATAGCTGATTACAAAAAAAAAAAAAAAAAGATTAAAACTAATCTATATTATAAACAATTGCATTTATAGAAACAAATGAAAAAAATTATATCTCATATTGGTATATAGGCCATTGTCATAGGTTCTAATACCCATCTGAGATCCCTTACTCACCTCCCGATCCTCACTATGAATTCCCCCAACTAATTCAATTCTACTCCACAGTTAAAAACCTAGGTATTACCTTTGACCAAACCCTTCCATAGAAACCTTATTTCTTCCAAATCTCTCGACGGACTATTTCCATCCTTCCCTGGATTCCCTGCCGAAACATATTCAAACTCCGAGCTTCTTCGCTAATTCTCCACCGTTTTGACTATAGCTGTGTGGCTTATGGTGGGTTGGCAGTGGAACTCAAGAGATTGCTGGTTAGGAAGACTAATGAACTGTTTCATTAGGTATGTCTTTCAGGTTCTAAAAGACTCCCACACATCTGTATAGAGAGTTAAAAAAGCTGTCACAGAAATTAGTTCCTAGCCTCCTTCCTCTATTATACCATTAATTCTCGCAATCCCTCCTACACATACTACATAGTCTATAACATCTTCCAGTTAGAAGCTAGTAAAATTAGAAGCTTACCAATGCTCTAGAAACTGTTTGACCGGGCATTCTGTACATAGTCCAAGACAGGCAATCTTCCATTGAAGCCATAGCTATTACCACATATCCTAAATGATATTCTAATTGATTTATTGTATACATTGCAGCATTATAAAATGTTACTTCAGACTTATCTTGATTTTCGGATGCCATTCTAAGTTGTGTGGTAGCTTTAATTTGTTCTAACTAAAAAAAAAAAAAAAAAATAAGAATAATTATTTTAAAACAGGCAATTAATTGAATAAATAGTAAAAATATTACACCTTTCTCAGTAAAAAATCATGAAACATTCTATGAAAATAAATTCTACTTCTTGATAATTTTAATTTTTTGTTCTAGTCCCATTAAATAACACTCAATAAACTGAAAAAAATGTGTTCTGGTACCCACAATAATTTAACACTACAAAACACGCGTCCTCTGAATATACATTAACATACAGAGATACAAAATAAATTCTACACTATTAATTATTTGATTTTAAGATTCTTTAGGTAAAAAATGTGTAAACAGCTCAAAATAACAATTCTGTTTATTGAAAGGGGTAGAAAATAATAATTATCAGTCTGGTTAGAGACCATGCCTAGTTAACATCGTGTACCGCTGTTCATCATTACTGTATTGTTATCCATTTTCACCGTTTTTTTTTTTTTTTTTTGTGTTGCCCGTTTCTTAAATATCAATAGTTAATTAAACTCAGTTATTTTCAACATTTTAATTGTTTATCAAGTTTTTTATTTTTTATCTATTGAAAAGAGAAAAATACCCGAAGGCAAGAAGCTTAATCCTGAAGGTATTAGCGCTGCTGGCTGGTTATATTTATTTACATATACAGTGAGTTCCATTATAAATATTATTTATTATGGCTGTGTGCTCTATTTGTCAAGGGGTAATAACCCGGGAAGATAAATATAATATAGGTTGCCATAAATGCAAAATAATTTATCATGGAAAATGTTTTAGTCTTAAGGAAAGGGAGATAGATGATATAAAATCATTAAAAAAAAAATTGGTTGTGCTCTAAATGTGAAAAGGAAAAAAAAAAAAAAAAAACATCTTCGTCTACTAGCAAACCAACAAGTCCGGCTAAATCTCATCCAGACCTGAACATTGAGCCATCAGCGTCAGAAATACTCGCAGCGGTAAATAGAGCGGAAGCCAATACCAAAGAAGAAATCAACAGCCTCAAAACGGCCCTCGAGAAGTACGGCGAGCTGATTTTCGATCTTAGTGAAAGACTTAATAAGATTGAAAAACATCTTGAAAGTCAAGCAAAGCGTCTAGAGGAGGTCACAACAGAAAATAAAACCCTTAAATTAAAGGTGGAGGGTTTAGAGATCAGGGTGAATAGGGCTGAGCAGGGGCTGCTTAACAGGTCTCTCGAGATCCGTGGTATCCCAGTTCGCCGGGTGAGACTCCGGCGGGACTAGTCACCAGCGTGGGAGCAGGTCTTGGCCTGAAGATTAATATAGAGGACCTAGACTCTGTAGAGCGTAAGAGACCTTGAAAAGAAGATCCCAGGCGCCTCCCGTTATCGTACGCTTTGTGAGGCAAACAGTACGGGATGATCTGGTGCAAAGAAGGAAAGTGAAAAGAGATTTCACCACACGTGAAATTGGCTGGCAAGAAAATGATTCTCACAGGATTTATCTCGGAGAAGAGATGACACCGACCAATAGGCACCTCTACTGGCTGGCTCGTCAGAAGAAATCCACAGAAAAAGTAAAATACGTCTGGTTCGCGGGCGGTAGAGTACGTTGCAGGAAAGACGATGGCCACCCAGTCACTATTATCGACCGGCCCCAGGATCTTGAAGTTTTCATCCGACTTTCCGTTATAGCTCGAGTGAAACTGTTATTCCTTAACATCACTGAAACTAATTGCAAGGTATCGTTGACACCTAAATTTGATATCCCCAATATATATATCTCACTAATTTATGCCTACGCTATTATTTTTAATCCATTCTGTAAATTTTTTTTATTTCATTTTATTTTACTGATTTCCAATTTTACATTGCTAATCCGCTTTCTGTCACCTTTTCGCACTATATTGGCTTATTTCGTGGTATCGCCTATGCTTACTTTTGAATTTTGTTTCTCTCATACATTCGACTTTCAAATTTTTTCCAACATCAATAGTTGCACATCTTTTTTTTCATTTTATTTTCACAACTTTTCATATTTAGTGGTTACAAATTTTAAATCTAAATTTTTCATTTATTTAATCAATTTTCAATATACAATGTTCTTTTCTGCTCATTACTCATATAACAGTTTTTTTTAATTTCTTTTTTGTTTTTTTTTCCCCAAAACATAAGTGTCTTTTCCTTAACCTTTCTCCAGTATGTCTAGTATCCTAACTACCTGTCACGTCAACTCCCAATCCTTGCCTGCCCATTTTGAAGAATTTTATCAATATTTTTCACAAAACTTTTACCATATTATATCTATTTCCGAAACGTGGCTTAAGCCCCACATTCCTTCCTCTTCCGTCTCCCTTCCTGATTACTCTCTTACCCGCCATGACCGGGCTGGCCGGACTGGTGGTGGTGTTGGCATATATGTCCACGATAGCTTAAAAAAAAAAATCCTCGATTTCTCTCCCTCATCCATATACCCACACATTGAATACCTTATCCTAGAAATTTCATCTGGCAATCATCACCTACTATATGCTGTGATATATCGCCCTCCTCTTGTTCCGTTCGGTCCTTCCTTCGAATCTTCCTTATTTAACCTTGTTCCTCTCTATTCCAATATTATTATCTCCGGAGACCTCAACACAAATTTCCTTGCTGACTCTAACGATAAGCGTTACTTAGTTAACTTGTTCTATTCCCTCTGTCTTTTCATTGTACCTTTCGCTCCTACTCACCATTCCCGCTGGTCCGATACATGGTTAGACCTATATATCATAGATTCTCAAAAAAACCTCCTTTCCTTCTCCCAATGTCCTGTGTCCTTCCTATCCTGCCATGACCTAATCCAAATATCCTATGATTTCCAAACCCATCAGCTTCCTACTAAAACCATAACATACCGCAACCTTGACCGCGATAGTATCCTACCTCTCCTCGAAACCTTAGATTGGTGTGGAGTCTACTCAACCTCTTCCATTGACACCATGGTGGAAATCCTCACAACCAATCTCCTCAGTATCCTCGAAACCTACGCTCCGCTTAAAACCTCCACCTTTCGCCGTCGGCCTGCACCATGGATGTCTAAAGAAATTAAAGATCTGCAGAGAAAGCGTAAAGCTGCACGAAGACGATTTAGACGAACGAGACTCAAGGACGACTATCAAGCATTTAAAGTACTCCGTAACCTGGTGCAAGTAAGAATTCGACGTGCGAAATCTTCCTATTTCCATGAAGCCCTATTGTCCTCTTCCAACTCCAAGTCAAAATGGCAACTCCTTCGAAAACTCTCCCTCTATAACCCCTCTGGATCCTCAACCTCATCCAACTTCCCAATTTTACCTAATGACCTAAACACCTATTTCGTTTCATTTGCTCTCACCTCTCCTTCCTCTTATACCAGTTTCTCCTCTGAAGTACCTTTCAATGACAATGAATTTTATTTTTCCTACATTACTCCTACAGAAATGATCTCCTCTATCATAAAATCTCATACCAATTCCATAGGCCCAGATGGTATCCCCGTTAAACTAATAAAATTATGCCTCCCAGAAATTTTACCCAACCGGTCCTTGTCCACATCTATAACTTTTCCCTTCAAAACGCCCATATTTCCTACTCCCTGAAAAAAAGCTATTGTCCATCCCATCAACAAAATTCCTAATCCCACCGAACCTTCAGATTATCGCCCAATCTCCATCCTTTTAAACCTTTCAAAACCCTTAGAACGACTGGTACAATCCCAAATTTCTTATTTCCTTGAAGGTTCCCATTTGCTCGACCCTTTCCAATCTGGTTTCTGTCCTGGTTATTCCACACAGTCTGCACTAACCAAAATCATAAGCGATATCCATGCCGCCATAGATGAAAAAAAAAAAACTGACCGTCCTGATACTCCTAGATTTCTCCAAAGCTTTTGATTCCATTGATCATTGTATCCTTTTTTCCAAATTAAAAGCTTTAAAATTTTCCAATAGCACAATCCATTGGTTCCAGTCTTTCCTCTCCGACCGCACTCAAGCAGTATCCATCCCTAATCAACCCTTATCTGATTTCCTAGCCCTCTCTTCCGGAGTAGCCCAAGGTTCCAGCATTTCGCCTCTCCTCTTTAACTCCTACATTAATGATCTCCCCTAGTCAATTTTTCATTGTTCCCACCACCTTTATGCAGACGATTCCCAGATATATTTATCCTTTCCTCCTACTGAATTATATGAAGCTTTTTCTAAGATTCAGGAAGACCTCAATAGAATCAGTGCTTGGGCCAACCAGCATCATTTAAAGTTAAATGCTGGAAAAACTCAAGCTGTTATAATCGGCTCAAATCCCCTTCTCAGATCCATCACCGATTTACCTACCCTAATCCTGAATAATCAACCTATCACCTTCTGTTCCTCCGCTAAAAACCTAGGAATCATTATTGACCAAAACCTTTCCTGGAAGCCAAATAGCCCGTAAATCAATAGGAATCCTCAAATTATTTCATCGTTCCCGCCATTCTCTTCCTCAATCCACAAGAAAACTCCTAGTTTCCTCATTCATTTTTCCTCAGTTTGACTACGGGTGTGTGGTGTATGGGGCCTCACGATGGGGCTCCGGGACAGATTACAACGTATCATGAACAGTTTTATCAGATTTGTATTCGGAGCCCCGAGACATTCCCATGTATCTCACCTCTACACAGCCCTGGAGTGGCTCAATCCATCCTCCCGGTGACAATATTTCCTGGGCACCTTCCTGTACCATGCCATTAATAACCATTGCCCACCCTACATCTGTAACCTATTGATATTCAAGTCTTCCGTCCACTCCCAACTCACAACAAGATCACGTTCCTCTGACCTATATACTCCTTTCCACCGAACAGCATTATACCAACACTCCTTCCAAGCTCGATCCACTACCCTCTGGAACTCGATCCCTCCTGAAATTAGACATGCTTCTTCCTTAAACTCATTCAAAACTCTTCTATTCCGATATCTCCTTAAATCCCAGTTACAGCCCGCCAAGCCAATATGAGTGATAATTGAAAGTCAGTTAATCAAATTAAGCATATCCGATGCCGATGAGTTTGCTTCAATGAGTATATCATTATATAAATTTAAACTCGTTTCTCCAACAATTGTTTCTGTTTTGTTTTTTTCTCTTATAAATTATTGTTATTATTTCTTTCCTTTTTCTTCTAACTGATAAAGTGCTATTATCAATTGTATATATATTACCTTTTAGATATTTGTAAATATTTTGTCATATTATCATTCAAATAGGTCTGATTATTTTTCTTCTCTATATATCTTTTCCTTTCTTTTCACTATATTTATTTTATTTTATATATTTACTTTTTTTTTTTATATTTCTTTTTATTTCTGAACACATTGTAATTATTCTATTAGCATATTGTTATTATTATTTTTTTTTTTTTTGTCCTACTTTTTTTTTTTTTTTTTTTTTTTCTCTCTCTTCTTTTCTCATGTATATGTTTATCACAAAGTTCTATTTTCAATTGTATATTCATATATTACCTTTTATACTTATTATTGTCCATTTGAAATTAAGATAGCCAGACTATTGTACAACTTATTATACATGTCTGTTATTCTTAGGGGACAATACGTCCCAGAATAAAGATTTTATTTTTTCAATTAAAAATTTAAAAAAAAAATCCATTAAACTCTTAAAAATTAACTCTCCTTATAACTATTTTCTTTCAAACAAGAATTACTCATTCATTTTGAATTTAACTGTTTTGTATAAAATTGCCACTAAGTAATTCCAGTAACACAGCAATAGTTTCAGTTGTTGCAGTTGTAAAGGCACAATGTTTCAGTCAAAAATTAAAACTAAGCCCAGTGAAATAAGAAACAAGAATAAGACAGAAAATAAGAAAAACTAGTAAAATTAAATAAGACTAGTAAAGCAAGTGAAAGTAAACCAAACATTGCAAATGTAGAAACACAGACAAGAAATCAGTTTTATGTAAAGGCACTAGGTGAAAAATTAAAATTTAGACTAGAAAAATTAAGTAAGATACAAAAGAGATAAAGAAAATTAAATGAGACAAGTAAAACTAGACAAAAAAAAAAAAAAAAAAAAAAAAAAATGAATGGTGAAGCAGGTAAAGGGACCTTTGCTGAAGGAATAGAAGTGGTAGGAATGAAGTCCGTGCAAACGTCACAATTCTGTCTTAAAAACTCTCAATTATGGCGCGTGTATTAGAGTGTTTAACTTTCAGCAACAGTATTTAGTTTACCAACATGATCTAAGCAAAGACCATTATTTGAGAATATTAAGAATTTGATTAGGAAGGTAACTTGGAAATTGTATGATTTCCTGATCAAATGAGATTACAGGTCACCAATCAATATCTTTCGTGAATACAACTAACACATCACTCATTATCACTCCATAACTGAAGAACGAAAAGTGAATTTTGGCAGTTTGTATATTTGATACAACATATACCATATCAATAATTGAATATTTGAACTAGACAAAACTGATAAAGCATAACTAACTTCCTGAGGAAACTCATACCATTTTGAAAAACAACAATGAAAACGATAAAAGAATGTTCAGGTCATAATACTTTAGTGCTAAATTTGTTATAAAAAAAAAAATTCATCGAAGAGGTCTTCTTTATCCTGTCCTGTATAATTCATCTTACCCCCTGCATTTCAAATTTATATCTAACAAGGGGATCTTGTCCCAGTCTCTCACGGATCTTGTTGGAAATTTTTTTGGAGGTTCCTGGTCAAAAAATAATAGACCTGTATTCAGCCATTTCGACCAATGGTCCCTAGAAGCCGAAAAAATAAAATAAAATAGCATTAAACTAATTTATTTTTTATCTCGAGTTTGAAAAATGATATCGATATGATTCTTGCACCAAGATTTTTAGTTTTGATTGCAGATTTAAGGAAAAATAGAGTCGCTCCATAGATTTTGGTTTGGTTACTTAAATTCTAAAAAAATGATTATATTTTAAAGTAAACTACCTCTATAGAGTTTTTTTTTACACAAAAATTGACGTCAGATTCTAATTCAGCACCCTCAAAAACATTAAGAATGCTTATTCAACAAAATCCAAAAATATAATTTTTTTCACCCTCTTCGAGGAAAATGAAATTTTTAAACTGATTATTGGTTACATACCTTTAAATCGCCACTACTTTGTCACGCAATTTACTGATTGGTATCACTGGAAAGAGGAGAGTCTCAGCTTTCTTTTGATGTATATAAATGTAAAATCCGAGGAACATAAACCTATTACAAAAATTGGAAAATCCGAAAAACATTTTGATTTTAACTTGAGTTTGAAACCAGATAGGATGATGAACCCAAATAAATTTCAAGCGTATTACCACCCTATATTTTGTGTAAAAAAATAAAGTTGATATGTTACACCGTATAAGCGTAATTCATGTTTTTATCAATTTAAACAAAAGTTGCCTACCATTTTGTGGTCAGGCAAATTTTGAAGCTTACGAATTTTTATTTTTCTATTTGGATGAAATTTTGTATTTAAGGGTTCTTTTGAATGCTGAATTCGAATCCGATGTCAATTGTTGTGAAAAAAATATATTGAACGTACTTCACTTGAAAATTTTTAGCTTTTACATTGTAAAATGTGATAGAAACTTTTTTTTTGGCCCAAGAATTGCATTTCAGCACCCTCAAAAACTTAGGAAATGTATGAATATATATAGATACCAATAAAACAAATAAATATATATATACTAATTAAGAGAAATAATTTGTTACTTTAATTATTATTGAAGTAATTATAATTATTAATTATTTATTGTAAATTATAAATGTAGACACATTTATCAGAAAATACGAACATACCTCTCCAGTAGTAAGGCCATAAACTCGGGTGTTAGCGATACCAAGGTTTCCTCTTATGCCTAAATATGGCATATTATCATTAAAGGATGTCTCAAATTTAATATGAAATCACTCAACTGTAATAATAAAAGGAAATTAACAAAATAAAACAAGAGGATAATTAATTTTAATTCATAACTACATTAATATAATACAAAACATTTTTACTGTTATTAATCCCATTTTGAAATCTACTGGATAGTACAATACCAGATATTCCATTCTTTTCTTTGTAGTTTTAATATATATTGCTATAAAAAAATTATAGGTTTTAAATACTGATAATTTTGAAAAAACAAAAGAAGTTCCTTTTGATTTATAGTTATTTTAGAGCAAGTTACAGATTAACTTTTGTGTAGCGCAAAGATAATTTTGGTATAAGTATTGTACCCCTCTTTCCATCAAAGTACTTTTTCCTCGATATTAACCTCTCAATTTATTTTTATATTTATGTAGCTTCTTCGGAAAGAGTAAGGTTAGTAGTATCCTTTATTCCAATTGAGATACTATGATTAGCTGCCCTAATTAATTCCTCGAGGAAAAAATTAATTTCTTATACTTTATCACTTGTTGCCCTATCTGGACATTAAATAAATAATATATCACAAACTTGTTTCATTAATGTCTAATTCATCCAAATTCCTATTAAAAATGACTCATTATGATTTTTACTATTGTTACAAAGATGATAAAATTTCTTAATTCTTATCATTTCTGAACATTAAATATATAATCACAATTTAAAACACTCGTCTAATTATACCATTTAATATTCTTTTATTTTGTACTTCACAAACATTATTTTAATTCAATAGAGTACTATAAGTAGTAAGTAAATTAAAAACATTAAAGTATTGAGTACATGTCTACTGATTTTTTTTTCAAATAGGACACTGCAAAAAATCATCGAAAATTATTCCAAAGTAACATTACATTTGAATTCTGTAGTACGAAACAGAGTAAGTTGGTTAATGCTTTGAAGAGTTGTATTATGACGGAGAATGAAATATAAATTCAGTAGTAAAAAGACATCCAGCAATTTCCAACAGGAAGGTTGTAGTAAATACATATTGTTGAACCTGAAACTCAAGTGAAATCATAAAATTGACATCGTTCTGTTAAGCAGGTCTGATAATCTGAGTCAAGTTGAAGTAAGATACTAGTACCAAAATATTTTCAAGTGTATTTAAGTTGTTCTGTTGTGGTATTTTTATAGTGATAACAAATTTTCCATGTTGTTTTTCGAATGGAGAAAGAAATGGCAATTTGAGTAGTCTGAATTCCGATGCTTTATGATCCAGTTAGAGTTTAAATGATTGTTAAAAAAGGCCAGTAATTAATTTCATATAAATCACTACCTACAAGAAAGTTTGTTGTAAATTAATCAATCTATAAAATTACAGTTTACATAGTTTATTTAAAAACTGTTCCAGTGTCAGGTTCAACTAACATAATAAATCAATTCAATGATTGGTCTGATTTTGAAGTACTAAAGTGAAATGTACTTTATTCTTAATGTAGGTATTATTATAATAGGAGATATGCTTATGGCACCGAGTAAGGTTCAATTTAAAATTAAAAACTGGGTTTGATAATTTGCAAAGAATTATAGATTAATGGATTTGAATTTAGTTTATTGAGTGAAAAACTTAACAACCCTAAATGATCAGGTGGGTGAATCTATTAAAGTTATCAAGTTCTTTAACCTACCAAAAGTACTGAACAGTCCTTTTCTTATGGCTATTATCAGTTATCTGTCACCATAGCCTGGTCTGAACATAGTCCACATGGTAACATCTTCACCTCTTGGGCCTGATGTAACTGTATTTGTACAAGAAACAACTTCGTATCCAAAGGTGAACTCCAATTGATTAATTAAGTTTATGACTGGTGCAAAGAAACTAACTTCGTTATGATACTCCGTTTTGGGACCACGTCTAAGCAAAGTTTGTAAACGATCTGCTTCTCTTGGACTTAATCCTTCAACCTGAGAATAAGTTCCTCCTAGATTCCCTCTGACTGATATATATGACATCGCCGAAGTATTAACACCGGTCCTAAAAAAATCAATCTGTTACAGTTAACAAAAGAGTATCTACACCGAGGACAACTGAAATTACTTACAGGTGTCTTTAAAAAATCGTCTTAAAGTTGTATTTACAGTTATTTAATAACACATCGGCATCAATACCAACACCCAGCATCTCTGCAACGCCGGATAATTATGGGGAGGTTATAAACTGTTAGAAAGTAAACTAGTATTTAAGTTAAGCTTAAAATTATTTAACTAAAGTTAAATGACGAAATTAATTTAATTAAACAACGTAAATTATTATTTAATTAAATGTTTGTTATCAGATGTTACAAACGTACATAATAATTAAGGACAAGCTATCAGGGATAATTGAGTAAATTCAGTAAAAGAAAAAAGGAATGGAGCATGCATTTCTTAATTTTTACAATCTAATAAACTATAATTTACGAAGTCTAACCAAAAATGCTAAAGGAAAAATAGCAAAAAATTATGTCAAATACTTGCACTAGATTAATTAAACTGATTAACTTTTTCCCCTCCTACTGTTGCAGTATGTAATTGTTGTTTATTTACTTTTAATTACTATTTAATTATAAGAGGGTCTTGTGGTCATACAGTAATAAATAGTAGCTGACATAAACTTAACATGATTATCTAAAAGTTGCCATCCTTTTCCGACAAAATATCAATGATTCAAGCCACGCCCCTATTTATCCGCGGCCTCTTAAATACTGTTATGTTTATATTAGAAATCGTTCAAAGATATTGTTCTGAAAATTAAAAAAAAAGTCTAATGTATTCTGTAAGTTTTTTATATAAAATAAATTTGAAGAAAACTCTTTAAGGATGGAGTTTTCGAATGGCTTGGCATGCTACTATCTCGGTGATCTTAGTATCTCTATGGTCTATACCTTTTTTTGCCTAAGAAGTAAGCGGAGCGTTGTACTGTGTTTTTGTTTTATTCATAGCATTAGGGGTAAATAAAAAAACTGCGGAACTTTTTACTTTAGCAGTTACTCAGCTGTATTAGTCTGTGTTGTCGAGTAGGTCTTCATGGTAAAACCAAAAAAATTATGAGAGTTTTTTTATGTTGTCACAACTGTTTATAACATAATTACTTTTGATAAAGTTGTATTCAATCAACAGATAACTATAACCACAAGTGTAAGTTTTTTGTAAAGTAGTTGTATTAGATAAGTAATTAATTCAGCATGATTGCTTCAGATGTTGATGATGATTATATGTGTGAAGAAGAAGATTATGGTTTAGAGTACTCTGAAGACAGTAATTCTGAACCTGATGTTAACTTAGAAAACCAATATTACAACTCAAAAGCACTTAAAGAAGATGATCCTAAACTTGCCCTCAGTTCATTTCAAAAAGTGTTGGAATTAGAATCTGGCGAAAAAGGGGAATGGGGTTTTAAGGCCCTAAAGCAAATGATAAAAATATTTTTTAAGCTAAATGAATTTGAAGAAATGATGAAAAAATATTTGCTTCTTTTAACCTACATAAAAAGTGCTGTTACAAGAAACCACAGTGAGAAATCTATTAACTCTATTTTAGACTATATATCAACCTCTAAAAACATGGACCTTTTGCAGAACTTTTATGAAGCAACTTTAGAAGCTCTTAAGGATGCCAAAAATGACCGATTATGGTTCAAAACAAATACTAAATTGGGAAAATTGTATTATGATATTGGGGATTACAATAAACTTGCTAAGATAATCAAACAGCTGCATCAATCTTGCAAAACGGATGATGGAGAAGATGACCTGAAGAAGGGTACCCAATTATTAGAAATATATGCCCTTGAAATCCAGATGTACACTGCTCAAAAGAATAACAAGAAGCTGAAAGCTCTTTATGAACAGTCCTTGCATATCAAGTCAGCTATACCTCATCCATTGATTATGGGTGTTATTAGAGAATGTGGCGGAAAGATGCATCTTCGTGAGGGTGAATATGAAAAAGCACACACTGATTTCTTTGAAGCTTTTAAAAACTATGACGAATCTGGCAGTCCACGACGCACTACTTGTTTGAAATATCTTGTTTTAGCCAATATGCTTATGAAATCTGGTATAAATCCATTTGATTCACAAGAAGCCATTCCATATAAAAACGATCCAGAAATACTAGCAATGACTAATTTGGTTTCTTCCTATCAGAATAATGACATTAATGAATTTGAACAAATACTGCGAAATCATAGAAAGAATATAATGGACGACCCATTCATTAAAGAGCATATTGAAGACCTTCTAAGAAATATTAGAACTCAGGTTCTCATTAAGTTAATAAAACCATACACAAGGTTAAATATTCCTTTTATATCAAAGGAGCTTAACATTGATGTGGCTGATGTTGAAAGTCTTTTAGTATCGTGCATCCTGGATAAATCAGTTCATGGCAAAATTGATCAAGTGAACCAGGTTCTTGCGCTCAGTGAGGAAACTGATAACAGCTCCCGTTTTATGGCTATTGACAGAATGGCGTCACAACTAAGCAATCTGCAACTTGTGATTTCTAATAAAATGTCTTAATTTTTAATTGTGATAAACAATGTACTTAATGTTTCTAAATAAAGAAGTTTTTATTTATCTTGTTCATTATGAGTTAATGCATTATGAAACACAACTTCTTTTTGTTTCCCTTTATTCTTTGACTTCTAAAGGTGAATTGTTTCTAAATAAATTGACTTGTATTCTTGTTTTAGTGGCATTATCTAAACCACGTTCCTATGATAACTATCTATATATCAATGAAAAAGAGGTTTAGATAGATATATCCTATTATTATTAAAGAAGGTGTTCATAGTTCTAGATATATTATTGTTCGCAGAGATTAGGTGAAAACAACCATCTTTGTTGATGTCGAGATTCTGTTTTGGTGATTTTGGAGAGAGCATTCATATTCTTGAATTCAATATCTTAAATAAGAAATATGAATGAGAATTGAATCCAGGTTTGTTATAATATCTATTAAAACATATACCTGAAACAGCTGTAAGTCTATCATTTGTCAGCTCTGCAAAAAGTTTACTTTCAAGTTCGCATTATTTTAGGAATTTACAGAATTAACATATTGCTTCAGAAGTTAGATATCTATAAATCATATTTTTCATCTATACAAAATCAAAATGTATTAATAAATTTTAATTCGTTTGAATCATTTATTGAGGTTCTACAAAAGAAAATTTTTTATTAGTGATGTGATTTTGTTTTTAAATCATAAATAATGGTACATCAAACAAACCAATGTAATTCTATGATTTTAAAATTTGTTGAATAATACATTTTTTTCTTGACTAATTAATGAATAGCAATAAATTTACATTTGAATTTTCGTTCAATAAAATGAAATAAGATTTTATGAAAATTTAATAAAATTCGTTCAAGTTTTAATTTTATAATCCTACACTCCTGAACATCATATAAGACCTTGATAACATGGAAATTACGTCATAAATTGTTTAACGTTCAATCACCATCAACTTAATGATGCCTGGTTAATTGGTGGTATTTCAAGCTTAAATTTTATTTTTTTCCTTGTTGATGTCAATAATAAATAGCTGATCTCTTAGATTTAGGATAAATTTTTAAATTTTGAGTCATAAAAATTGTTATAAGAGTAAATTATTTAGTTTCATTAATTTTGCTAACAGATATTTCTGAATTGATAGTGATAACTATTTTATTATGATAATATTTGTATTTTAGCTTTAGTTGAGGTACTAATAAATTTGTAACTTTTGCACCATTGATATCTTTTTGATTTCAGGTGGTTTTCAAAATCACATATGTGTGTATTTCATTCTTGTTAAATTATCTGATGAATCCTGTATCAGTTCAATGAGAATTCAATTCAAAGAATCCCATATTTGTAAACAAATATGGGATAATATAGGTATCCAGATGTTCCTTCTTATTTCTCAATTTATTGAATGTAAAATCAGGTTTTGAATCTAAGTAACAGAAAAAGTTCCCACCCCTTAAATGTATGAAAGAAATATATATGTAATACACTTGAAGATCTATTGGAAAAAGTAAAGGATTCATTAGATACATTTTGAGATAGCTTCCAGAGTGCTGAGTAGATTTAGTTTTGAGTTGTTCTCATTAACTATTTCAGTAATTATTTATTTACAATCATGGTAAATAAATCTTTACATTTTCCATGTGGTTAAAAAAGAGTGTCAATATCATTTTATAGGGCTGTCTCAAATACCTTAACCGATCACATTACTTTATTCGGTCAACTCTGGAAGGGAAATTTAGAAAAAATTAAAAAGGTAAAATGCAAGGGAATAAGGAAATAAGTAGAATGAATAAAGAATAAGGTATATTTTACATAAAATTTGTAATATTTAATTATATGTTACAAATTTAAGAGTTTACAACACAGTTATAACTAAAATTTATTACCCAGATACATTTTCAAACTTTTTTCTGAAAAAAAAAAAAAAAAAAAAAAAAAAAGTGATATTTTTATGTATTATTTCACTTGGTTATTTTTTTTATAAATATCTGTACATTCACTAAAGTTAGAATATGAAATTCAAACATGTAATGGATCTCTGGATCTTTATACATCTCCACAATGGCCTAAACTCCTTATAATTTTTTTCTATTTAGGTTATGTCTACTTAATAATGTTTTTTAATGTTAAGAAGTAATCTTAAAATTTTTATTCACTGTGTCTTCGACTTGAATCATATATCTACTGAATCACAATTAAATATAAATAAAATGAATTTCATTTCAAGAAGAATTGATACTATTTTTTTTTTTTTTAATTTTAATTCTACAGTTACAACATTGAAATATATAAAAATAAGCAAAATAAAATTTGATAAGATTACTCTAGGCTGATTCTTAGAGAAAGAAGTTTGTTCATTTTCCAAGTCATCAAAATGTATATAATTTTTGCTTAAAAATATAGACTCCAGCTTGTAACTATAGTAATTGTTTTAAATTACTAATTTGATTCTTTAGAGTAGTGATTGATATTGTTACTGTTTCCTGAGCAGATTATGAGAACTGAACCAATATTACAATGTACGTTGTCGCAGTATAAATCATCTGTAAATTAAAATATTATTTAAATGAAATAATTTCTAAAATCAAAAAAACAAACTTTATGAGGCTGATCTATGGATATACTCACAGTACAAAGAAAAGGGTAGTCTAAATTGAAAAATATCAGAACTGAAAACTCCACCTTCCGATTTGCTTTAAAATGAAGTATGATTTTTTTCTAAAGGAAAAAAAAAAATTGTAAAACATACAGCAGCTGGCTATACAATATTTAGCAGAAATTTGTTATTAGGTTGTCCCAAACCAAAATGTTTGTTTTAGGAAGTAGACAGAAAAAAATAACAAACAAATCAAATAAAATTTATTTAAAATATTTACTAGTTTAGATTTGAAAAAGTGTGAGTTACACAATGAAGCTAAGTCAGAAAAGAAATTTTTAATATTTGATTCATATTAGGTAATTTTCCTTATATAAAGTTATCCATGTTCTGAAAAAGGAGTAGCCTACAGGAAATAGATCAGGAGAATATGGGCGGTGAGGTAGGACTTCCTAACCCAACTCTTTTGATTTATTTACAGTCTGAATCGAAATATAAGGTTACGAAATAATATATAAAATATTATCATGCAACAGGATAGGTCCATTCTTGTTCTCTATTAAGGGATATTGTTTGATTAAATTTTAATGCTTTTGGTAACTTTCTTGGTAGCTCAGAGTTGAATTGATATTTTTCCTCTTTGATAAAAACAAAAACTGGTTGCCAACATTCATAGACCACCATATATTAATCATTAATTAATCTCCTGAAGAATATTTTGAAAACCAACAATGAATGGTCCTTTCTTTATAACTCCCTTTCAAAAGCTTTAATAATATTCCTTGATGTCTGGGCAGTGGAATTATTAATTTTACTATTAATTAGAATTATTAAGTATGACCATAAAATTAAATTAATAGGATATTAAATATTTCTATGTTCATGTTTGAAATAAAACTAAAATCTGTATGCCAGCTTGGAAAAAAACAAATCCATTTAGTAAACAGAATATTAGTAGGTCTTATTCATAGAATGTAAATGTTTCTACGGAAATAAACAAACAAGGACATTTCATGTGGGACTGCAAAAGAGTACTGGAAGGTGTAACCAGCAGAAGATATCTAAGTAGAAAACCTTAGCCATGGGGCTTATAGTAAAAAAATGCTGTCCACAAAAAAAAAAAAAATTTCTGTGTTAAAATTTTACTTACATTGTTCAGCAAACTTCCAGTGGTGTCATTTATCACTAGCTCATACAATTTCTTGTCAAATTTCTTTGCCTATATTTAAAAATGCTTATTATAAAATATTAATTTAACTATAATTTGATTTTACAATTTATAAAATGTAAAATTACAATCTAATTGCAAACTACTCATCAGTTAAATGGAGAAGTCCACTAGTCAGTTTTTATTAGTATAAAGTCAACAGTTAAAACATATTAAGACTGTGAGACATAAACGGGTTTGTCATTACACTTGACACATATTTTATTCGATAAATGTAATTATAATTAAGAATTAAATAATCAATAAGAATAATAATCACTTATTATTCAACCACTCCCTCTCTTCGCTAAATAATAAATTAATCTTCTTATGAGTCTGAAAAGATGGCCTTGGACCTTCTAATATAGAACTTAGTGAAGTAGCATTGGGTAGTTGCTTGGAATGGAATTGTAAAAAGCAATGGAAATGTTATAAGGATCATTATCGTCTCATTTACTAGATGTATTTTTATTTTGTTTTGTATACATTTGTAAATCTGAATAGATAAAAAAAATATATATAGGCATGCTTTGACAAAAAAAGTTTGAAAATTTTGTCACAGCTGTCACTCATCCAGAAACAATAAGCAAATACAGTAAAACCATAATGGAGCTGGCATTCCATACCTACTGCTGACTTTTGACTGCAAAGTTAGTAGTTAGAGGTTGTATTTTTTTGTTGTGTCGAAAATATGTGAGGTATTGGTTCATAAAGGCTTTAATAAGTATTCAGTCTATCATTTATGAAGAATAAAATACAGCAGTCTTCTTGGTAACGCACAGTGGAACGAACGTTAGGGCGGAATGGACATTCGTTAATATCTCCGCTTCTGCTTCTCCTAGAATAATGCTATTGGTACCGTTTTAAAGCTTTTTGAATGGACTATTAAATGATATGCTAATCATGATCAGATCGTAAGAGGAAACATGTAAGAATTCCTGATTTGATATTTCGATGTTGGATAATTTATCATCATTTACTTACCATTTATTGTACCTATATACTACGAGAATATATGCAATAAAATATTCTATGGAATGATAAATACATATGTATTAAATAAAATTACAAAATAAAACGTAACAAACTAAAATATTTAATTATTAAAAAAAAAATAATATAACAATTGATAATTACTTTTGTCAGTTAATATCCTAGGACTAATTGATACATCAAAATTATAATATATGTAGGTGCCTATATACAATTGTTTATTTAAATAACGATCAGAATTAAACTCATAACAACATAATTTTAATTAAGATTCTTTTTTCTATATTCTAAGTAACAATAAGTGATTGTGCTTCTGGTAATAAATCACGTTTAATGTTTATTATTCTCGGTCTAAGAGTCGAAATTAAGGGATCCGAATTTATTAATAAATTATTTAAAACATCTCGATTGTTTGATTGCCTCGATGATTTTCTGGCATGAAACAGTCTGAAATTTCGGAATAATTTGTGATTCGCTTCTTGAGCATCTTCTGACAATTGTCCTATTGGTATTATAGCATTTTTGGCTATCAGTGTTCCGTGCACGAGCAGTTTGTGCACGGTGACTGGCATATAATACCAGCCATACAGAGATACATATAACCGTGCTGTCTCTTTCGTGTAGGCTTCAAAGTTATCAAGTTTTATAATTGACCCAGAAGAAATAGCTTGTAATATTATTGCAAAGCGTCTAATTAGATTTTCGTCAACCCCTGTTATAGCTGATGAAGTTTCTGGGGAGGCAAAAAATTTCCTTGCAGTATTTCCATCATTGCTTGTACCAAAACCTTGTCTTACGTGGTCTACACAAAGTCCTAACTGAATTTTAAAATCATGTTGAACTTGATTTTTTTTCCTTGCAAGTAACTCCTTTTGCTCTGTTGTTTTTGCACTCCAGGACTCGAAATCTAATCGGTAAGAGATGTGAATTAAGCACTCAAAACACCTGATCAAACAATGCAAAGGGGACAAGCCAAATGAGTAATACTCATCATTAACTATTTCCTTGTTAGTAATAATTTTTAAATTGTTCATTTCTTTAGGTGTTGCATTGCACAAAAAACACCTCATAGCTGAAGAAGTTTCAGTTAAAATATTACATATTTTGCCATCAACCATAGTTAATAACATTCTATAATTGATAGAGATTTTGTCATTTATATAGGGAAGTAAATTATCAATTTGTTTCTGAATGTCTCGAACTAAAGACGTTACAGTTTCATCTGTTTCTTTCGTATAATTAAATGAGATAGGCCGACAAAATCTGGTCGATGACGGACATTCATTTTGCCAGACTATTTGACAATTCTCTGAATTTATCAAATTAATCGGTACTAAACAGGCAATCAAAATGACCGAATCTTCGCTGAAAGTTTCAGATGAAGAAGAACGTTGTTTATATTGTGATTGGTTACCCGCCCCATCACATCCCCACTTAATGTTTAACGTTAAACTACGAAAGTTATCATTCCCTATTTCACCACCCACGACTTGTAAAATCCGAGAAGAAGTATGGTCAAGTAAATTTTGCAATACGATATTTGCTCCAGTGTCACTAACCGATATGGATTCTTCTGGGGGATAACAATCTTTTTTTAATTTTTGGATCTGATAGTAGCTGGGGTAAAGTGATGTATATCCTAATGCTTTTGCATTATTTCTGACGGCATTGTACTGAAACTTAGTAAAATCAGCGGCTGTATATAATGCTAATGCCTTTTCGTTCTCTTGGTCCTTTGGATTTAAAAGGTTTTCACAAAATTTTTTTTGTTTTGACACTTAGTACATGTTCTGGATGCTCCCTAATAAAATTAACAATGTAATCTACGTCATCAGATTTGAACCTTTTTTTCATGACAAAAGCGAACATATCCTCTGAACATTTTCTAAAACTTTCCGTTTTTCTCCGTCTTTGTCTATCAGATAATTGCTCGAATGATTGAGAACAAGATGGTATACTTGCGCTTGTTGATGATGATGATGAAGGTAGGTTCTGGATAACATCTTCAGGAACAATGAAATCCAAATTCAACCAGTTTTCATGCTTCTCCAAAAAACTATTGATCTTCCTATGGGACGAAATCCAGCGAGAGTTCAAACTACTACTGAATTTTCTTCATTTTTCCCGTAAGCAGAACTTTGCGGTATTTGAAATTTGTTCCAGTCCAAACGAATTAATCCATGTTTCCAATGCCAGGTCATAATCTTTAAAACTTATATGATTAAATTGGAAAAAATTGAAAAACTTGAAAATTTGTTTTAGGAACCATTGCACCTATGTCGTTAAAATAACACACACAAACTGAGCATTTTATATGAGGACAAATGAATGTAAACAGACAAACAAAAGACAAAAGTAGGTAAACAAAAGAAAACTTGCGAAAAGTAGCGCCAATATCAACAGAAATCATTTAAAATTAATTCTCAAGACCTAGAAAAGAAAAGAAAAAAATTCATTTTCTCGGAAAAGAGCACCTAAGAGCAAAATCCAACTAATGGAAAAAAAACTTCAAGCATTCTAGTTATTTACTGTGAAGGTAGTTTTTTGGGCGATTTTAGGCGATTTTCGCAATTTACATTTGAGTTTTTTCTCCTAATTTTCATCGAAAAATCCCAGACGTTTATAATAATCCCGAGTTTTATTTGCCTAAAATATCTTATTACGGATAAGTTGTTTTCCAGTAGTTGCACGGTTAATTTAAAGCATTACCTCAAACAATGGATTTTTTTTTAAAATATGAGTTTAAAAAAAAATATATATTTCAATGCAGAATTTTTCCTATAAGATTTGATTTTAACATTAATTTATCTATGGATTTTGTTGAAAAGAAGTATAAAGTATAATTTAAGATCCAAATGAAAGACAAATTTAGTTATTAGAGAATTGGTCCAATGTCCAACAAATTCGTTGATTCGTTCCACTGTGTAACGGTATCGAAGCACGACCACCGAAATCGTAAAACACGCAATGCAGGCACATTCCGATTTCGCCTTTCCCCTTTGTGTTTTTCATTCATGATAAGTCCTTTTTATATATAACCTTGCCGTTGGAAATCGCGTCACAGTGAATTTAGTTAAAATAGTTGATGTTCAAACCCTCACATAATACATGATATTATTAAAATACTAAAAATTGTGTAATAGGGCAGAATATTTAATAAAATAAAATGTTTCTATTTATCGGGCTGAACGAGAAACAATCTATGAAGCATCCAATCAACGTATGGCACTTCCTACTAGTGTAGGGTTGCCATACGTCCCGGTACAACGGGACATGTTACCAGTAGGTATAGAAATTCCGTTCCGGTCGTCCCGGTTGACCCATCATATGTCCCAGTCCGAAAATATACAGTAATTACGGTATGTTAGGTTTAACCCTTCAGCGATGAAAATTAAGCAGCGTAATATTATATCTTCGGTGTAGATGTAGTGCGTTCATGATCTTTGATGCTATACGTCTGCAGCTCCACGCCGCCAGATCGTAGGGAACGCTGTCTTGTTTCGTAGCGTTAAGTTGGTACTCTTTATTTTCCTTACTCTATGCTCCCAACTCCCTTTGGTTTGTCAGTATTCGTTGTAAAGTTCATATCAGACTATGAGGAACACACGCGGGCAGTTTCTAGACTGTTATGGCAACCCTATACTACCTCTAAAAAGACAGCGTCAGAATTACAATCACTCAGGTCGAAGTGGGGTACTGGCCTAAAGAAACTTGCCAAAGAAATAGAAAGCCTTACGATCGTGTATAAGGAAATCTTCCTACAATGGATTACTGGGCATTACGGGTTCATTGGAAATGAGAAGGCAGGCCAGCTGGCCAAGGAGGGAACTTCAAGGTCTTAGTTCGACTGTGCCCTCAGACTTGAAGAAGTAAAAACTTTGAATAAATCCACCATTCATCAAAACCATCCAAACATGACCAAGAAGATTCAGTTTATGAGCTAACTCAAAAAGAATTGGTCTTGACCCTCCTCTTACAAACAGGGCATAATAGACCCAGAGTCAGCCTGTTCAAGAAGTTTTGTGTCGGTTCCTGTTGAACTAAAATTAGATTGACTAAGAACCAGACACAAATTTTACTGATATGTTAGGTATAATATATTTTAAAGTAGACAAGTATAACATTACATCTAAAGTTTAAATATATCACATGGTAGAAATAATTTCGCCACGGATCTAAAAAATTAAATGTCCAACAGTTCCAATCCACTCCGTGAGTGCAGGAAAGTTAAGCAGGTCCCGAACACATACTCTAAACTTAAAGGCTGTTTTTTGGACCTCTCCAACTGAGATAAGAAAAATGGGAACCTATGGGAGTTAAATGAATAAATATACCGATCTGCAAAGCTCAGCATAAAACACCTATATAATCCCCGGCTCATCTCATCACAGGATCATTAGAAGATCATACGTGGTAGTTGCTATAGTTATAAATTAGTTAAGAGTTTTATTATTGTAATTTTTATTTGTTTTATAATAAATTCTTTTTTAAAAAAGTAATTTTTGTGTCGAGTCACATAACTGGCGCCCGAACTAAACAGGAACTCGATTTGACGATCATTTGTCCTCAAGCGAAGATCTGTTTTCTGCCTTACTATTTGCCACCACAGCACATAGCAGAGATACTAGCCGCCGCAGGTGCAAGATAGATATAGTTAACTGTAAGTTAGTTCTATAATTAGAATACTAAGTAATCATTTGTTTCGCTTTTACTTTTATATAACATTTTATTGTATTTTTTTTTCGTAACTCTTTTACATTCATCATTCCTTTAATTAAACCATTCAAATTAAAAATGACTAGCCCACAATCTCCTAATATTAGTCATGAACTTCGAAGAGAGGATTACGATCACATTCCTACTTTCGACGGAAACGCTAACGACTTACTTTACTTTGTATCCACTGTAGAAGGTGTCTATAATATTGTCTGTAATATCCATATCCAACAGAGAGAGTTAAATCATTTACAATTATTAAACAAAGTTAAGAGTAGATTAATAGGATCAGCTCAATCCCTCATTTTAGCTCAATCAATTGTGACTATACCTGCATTACTGGACATATTAAAACGAAATTTTTCAGATAGCCGGTCATATGAATTTCTAAAAGCGGAAATTTACGCATCAAGACCCCATAATAAGGAAAATCCTACAGAATTTTTAAATCGACTCGAAAACCTGAGACACTTAATTTTTGCTAAACTCAAAATTGACGGACTTAACGACCAACAGTTAGAATCAGCTGTTTCTTACGTAGAAAAAGAAATAATTCATCATATGTATTCCTGCCTACCTTGGCAGCTTTCTAACCACATTATGACTTTCGATCCCAACAATTTAGAAGATTTTACAAGAATAATCAATATGCGCTGTTCATTTATAATTGATCAATTGTACAAAAACAAAAACGAACAAAGGAATCATCAAAATTATCAACAACCGAGATCATTCCTGAATTCCTTTAATCAAACAAAACCTTTTCATCAAAACAATTTTCCTAATCAACAATTCGCGAATAATCAACAAATAAGACCTCCTTTCAAACAACAATTCCAACCTTTTCAAACTAATTTTTCTAAACCACAAAATTTCAATCAACAGGTTCCCAAAAATAATCCAAATGACCCACGACATCCTTTTAATAATCGCCCTATCCCTAATCCTAAACCAGACTCCCAAAACACTGTCTCTATGAGAACATGGAACTGACCGAATTTCAAAAATTTTGTTCCCCCTACGAACTGACACATATTCAATGTAGTGACAAAGCGTCGGCTACATGATTGGTTTTTCCGTTTACGTATTTTATAGTGAAATTATAATCCGAATCGAACTTTCCTATTTCCGGAGGCTCACTACAATTCACCTATTTGGATTGTCCCAAAAGGAAATAGGAAAGTTCGATTAGTCATAGACTACAGAAAACTTAATGAAAAAACTATAGATGATAAATTCCCTTTACCGAATATTGAAGACCTATTAGGCAAAATTGGTAGAGCTACTTATTTTAGTGCTCTCGACCTAGCTTCAGGATTTCATTAGATAGAATTAGACCATAGCTCGATATCGAAAACGGCCTTCAGCACTGAAAATGGGCACTACGAGTTCTTACGTATGCCCTTCGGTTTAAAAAACGCTCCACCCACATTTCAAAGAGCTATGAATTTGATATTCTCCAATTTACTAAACGTCCTTGTATACATGGACGACATAATAGTCTTTTCGGATAGTTTAACTGAACATTTAAAACATCTAAAAACAGTTTTCAATCTATTAAAAAAATATCTAAAAATTCAATTAGACAAAACCGAATTCTCTAAGAAAGAACTTCTCTTTTTAGGACACATTATCTCTAAAGACGGCATTCAACCTAATCCCCAAAAACTAGAAGCAATTAAGAATTTCCCAATACCAAATACACAGAAACAGATCAAACAATTTTTAGGACTAACAGGTTACTACCGTAAAATGATTCAAAATTACGTTAAACTGGCTAAACCAATAACTAGTAAATTAAAAAAGGATACAAAAATAAATATAAATGACCCAGAATATATAAAGGCCATTACTACTTTAAAAACAATACTTCAAAACAACCCTGTTCTTCAAATGCCAGATTTCGAAAAAGATTTTATAGTAACGACGGACGCTTCAAACTACGCAATAGGCGTGGTTCTATCACAAATAACAAACGGAAAAGACTTGCCCATTGCTTATGCCTCTCGAACCTTAAACAAACATGAGGAAAACCTCAGTACTATAGAAAAAGAACTGCTTGCCATTGTATGGGCGTGTAAATACTTTAGGCCTTACATCTACGGACGCAAATTTATTATTCAGACAGATCACAAACCACTATAATACCTATACAATATGAAAGAACCTAATGCAAAAATGATACGCTGGAAATGTCAACTATCGGATTATAATTTCACTATAAAATACGTAAACGGAAAAACCAATCATGTAGCCGACGCTTTGTCGCTAAACCCTCCGTATGAATTAAATACTATCAACTCCGATAAATAATGTCGAAATTGACCCTAATGTGGCTATTGACAATTTCCTACAATCAAATCATAATCCGCCATAACAAACAGACGACATTGAAGAATTAAGTAGGACCCTTAACATCCAAATCCAAGAAACTACCCCAATTACAGATACGAGATAAGAAGTCAGTGAAAGTTTAATGACAGCCCTCTCTCAAATTAGCTCTAACGAACAAATAGGTATAGTAGACAATTCCGACAAAGTTGTAAACTTAGAAAAATGACAAATTATTCTTCAAAGAGGAAACAAATCTAAAAATCAATATATAACACTATTTAATTCAACAAAGAAACGTTTTATCTGGCACGTTTTATCTTGTCCCTATAATAATGATTTGGAATAAATATGTATTGAACACCTTGAACCTAACAAAACTTACGGAGTATACTGTTCAAACCCCAATTCAGAAGTAGAAAACAAAATTTTAGAAGAAATTTTTAGGCAGTTCCAAAAAATAATTGAGGAAAAATTCCCTACTGTAAAGATCAAAAGATACCTTAAATATGTTCAAGACGAAGAAAACAAAGACGAACAAACCTTGCACATATCAAACTATCATTGCGGAAAAACTTGTCACAGAGGAATTAATGAAATTTATAGAGCATTACGAAAAAACTATTATTGGCCCGGAATGTTCAGACATAACTAAATACGTTAATAATTGCGAAATATGTAAACAAATAAAATACGTTAGAAACCCCCCTAAACCGGAATACCGAATTACCACCACACCTAACAAACCTTTTGAACAACTACAGATGGACACCTTATATTATGGCAACACCACCATCCTAACAATCATTGATTGCTTTTCAAAGAAACTTTACGGATATATCATAGACAGCAATAATAGTACAGAAATAATAAACAAATTAAAAGATGATCTCTGTTTATTTCCTTCGCCCCAAAAGATACAGATGGACAATGGACCTGAATTCGCAAATAAGGTGTTGAAAACTTCCTACAATATAACAATATTCAATACCATTTTACCACCCCCAATTATCACAATTCCAACGGACTCATTAACAGAGCTCATTCCACATTAATCGAGTTAATGAACATCATTAAGACCCAAGAACCTTCTCTACACTTACTGACAGTACTCAAACTAGCATTAATCGCCTATAATAACACCCCTAATTCTCTATTAAAACTGACGCCTAACGAAATCACATTCGGAATAATCAACCCATCATTAAGTGGGGAACAGTTAATTTCTGAACAACAAACTAACCAATATCATGCCGAAAAATTATTGATACAAAAATCTATTAAGGAAATGATTGATAAAGAAAAACAAACCAGGACCGAAAACGGTGGACCCTAGAAAGATATGTAGCAGATCAAAATTAAAGCTCATTTAATTTCCTATGAAATTAATTATTTACGTATTCGTAAAAATTTCAACGGTTTTCGATATATACGTTATTAAAAATCGACAACTTTAGAAATAAAATAAATGTTTACCTCACTTTTTTTTAAACATTTAAAACAAATACCAAAAACGTATATATGAAATTAGAGTAAATTTAATGCTCTACAATTTTGATTCTTACGTTTTTTCTGAGAAACGATTGTGGAACGTAATAGAAGCAAAAGTTTGACAAAAAGTGAGGTGACATTTGTTTTTTTCCGAAAATCACCTATTTTCAATAATGTATATCTTGTAAACGGTTAGAATTACGACAGATTTATATATTATAAATTTAATAGTGAATTATTTAGCTTTTATGTTTATTTGAAACATATTTTTCTAGAGTCAACAGTTTTCGAGATATTATAGAAAAATGGAACTTCTCCCCTCCCCTCCACCGTTAGCTCACCCCCCAGGGGCTGGGACTTTTAGTATGTTTACCTTCTAACTACTCCTAACGAAGCTATGGAGTCAAAAATTATCGCATATTCTATGCACTCTACAATGTTTTTATTGACTGGACTATGGTTTATCGCAGGAATTGAATTTTCCACTTTTTAAAAAAATGTATACGTACAGTGCAGGCTATATGATACAGAATCTTAAAGCTTAACATGTTTAAAGTTCATACAATTCATTAAATATTTATAAGGAAATATATTTTTTAAACTTGAAAATCCTGACAAAAGGGACCCATTATAATCATGGCCGTACAAACCATACAAAGATTCTGGTGAAAAGTATAAATACCCAAATCTATCGAAACTTTGCAAAAATCAATTTACCACAATGATAGAGAGAACAAAAGGAAATTCTGGAGTTCAGTAAGGGCGTTAGGAGGTACGAATCGGAAACCTTTTATGAATAAAATATTCTAGAAGTAAGGAAAAACTGTACAATTAGAGTTATAATTAGAGACCGGATTTCTGTGTTATTGCACATTTAGTTCGGTTTGATTTAGTGCTCTCTAAACCAAGTAGTTATCTCATTTATAATCTAAGGATTCTTATTCTTAAATTTTATTTTGCACGAAATTGCAAACATTTGACTTTTTGAGCTTAATTGCATGAATTCGGGTTTTAATGCATTTAAACCATTTATTTTTTGAAAATTTTACTTACGACTATTAGGCAACATTTATAACAATTATTTATATTAAATAGGTTAATTAGTTTTCAATTGAAACTAAAAAGTCGCAAATGTATTTGTGACCTACTACTTTTAAATGATCGTATAGAATTAGGAGCTTTGAGGATTTAAGGCTTGGGCACACAGAGAGCGGTCTGTCGCGGCGGTCAGCAATCTGCAACCGAGGCGGTCAGGTGGTCTTGTTGTAATATCAACATTGCCTCATCCCTGTCAAACAGCACGCGGTCTACCCTCGCGGTCCAGTCTTCGTCGTGGCGACAAGCGATCCAGGAGTACAAAATTACAAATTCAACCCTGATCGCCTCACCACCTACGATTAAAAAATGACCGAACAAATCGAATTATTTATTGAAAATGTTCGAAAATATAAGTGCTTGTATGATAGCGCCGACGAGCATTACAAAAATGTTTTGATGAAGGCGGAAGCATGGAAAGCGATTGCAAAAGAATTAAATTCAACATGTAAGTACCATTTTTTTAAATTAATAAACATTGCATTTATTTTAGTATTTAATACGGTATGATCCTACAAATATTATTATATATTAAAATTTTTAAAATGAAATTTAAGGATAAAAAATTACTCAGACGAGCTCGTTTCGCTTCTTTTAATTTATTTCATTTTGTGTTGATTCTGAGAAAGTATATATACACATTTAGCGAGCTAGCTTGGGTGCTTTACAGGATTTAATATAATTTATATATATAGCATCTGATAGCCAATTTAATCCGCTATATATATCCGAAAAATATTTGAGGAGTTAGAGCGACAAATGTGCCAAAAAACACTTGGATTTTACAACAGGACGTTTCAAAAGAGTACGACAAACGTGTTTTCACGGAGCTGTGGGACTGACGGCAAGTTGGCCAATTTCTCCATTTTTTCCCAATAACGCAACTTCGAAAAATGGTCCGATTTCGGATTTCTTTTTTTCATTATGTAGGTACTAGTTCCAGCTACAATTGAAGACTTTCTTCGAAAAAAGCTTCGTTAACGTGTTATAGATAAAAAAACAAAAATGGATTTTTTTTGGCGTTTTTTTGTGATTTTGAATATGAAGCCGATGGCTGCCGTGGTAGCAAACTTCAGATTCGGATTCAGCACCCCAAAAAACATAAAGATCCGTTGAGAATAAAAGTTCCGCAGTTTTTTCTTGAAAACGGCCTTTTAGAGCCTTATTTTACCAGACTATAGGGGAAAGAGATTGGAGCGGTGGAATAGTTTTAAGATTACAATTGACCGGCAGCTTGAGCCATATGTGATTTCCAGTAAAGGGTTTGATCAATGGTTAAATACCAAAGTTTTTAACAGTGGAAAGCTATTGGATGACCATTTAGAAATAAAGTGGGAAAGTTGGCATTCCATTAAAGGAGTGATCCTACAGCAATGGCGTGAGTTTTAGCTTGCCCAGGCACAGATTTTATCTAGGTCTTCCTGAATTCAGCAAAACGCAGTTAATAACTCAAATGGCGGAAAGGAAAGGTAAATTTAAGATTCATCAGCTTAGAGGCGAGGGGAGCAATGGTTAAGCAATTTGTGGAGATCGTTGATTTACAATTAAAGACATTCCAGTAAAAAATATCACACTATCACTCTGGTATGTCAATAAGGCAACATATAAGACATACATACACATGGTACAATATTACATCCGGACTTCATACAAAAGATTTCATGATAAATTTTACGGGCACATCAATAATGTTATACAAACTATGGCCTCGAAAAACTTGACAGGGTATACCTGAAGAAGGCATTGATTGAGGGATCCACTCGGTTAAAATTAACGAAATATCATATTAGGAGTAAGTACCGCTGGGTTCTGACCTCATGGTGACTTGCATACCATCACATCTGCTGTTTGTGGAATAAGTGACAGGTCTTGATTTCAAAATTGAAGAGAGAACAAAAAAATTTTCCTGCTATAAAAAAGGAATAATATCTAATAAATATGTATGCAGTTTATAATGAAAATAAAACAAAAATGCTTGGCAAAGTAAATACCAAAAACAATCCCTATGAATGATATGTTAAAAAAAGTTAAGTTAAAGATACATTTTTTGAAAGATTATTGACTGGATGAATCAGAAAATTTCTTACACGTTTTATTTTACATCTTCGAGTATACATAATAATTTCTGAAAATATGATAAACGTAATTAATTTGGATTAAAATTTGCTTACCTCACCTACCGTTTGACTGCAAAAATAGACTATGTACCAAACTGTAATAATGTCTGTTATGTTTTGTATAAAAAAAATAGTTTTTATGAAATCGGGATTCGTTGACATAATCTCAACGTATATGTCCATTATTTCCGTGACGAAGGCGCCTCCAATGAACAACAGCAATTGAGGGGAATAACACCTGCTTAAGATCCGACAGTTGATACTCAACGCCTCTTGACATTTTGCCCACTCTACTGCATTTTCCTTAGATACGGTACGGGTCAGCAATGTCAGCTGGTATTTTAAGATACTGTTAATATAAATGAACTGAAATGTGACGAGAATTCTTTGCACGTGATTTGTATAAAATACGATTGCCTTGAGAATATTAAATATTTCTTCATCCATCAATTTCGAACAAATAAATAAAAGTTTTGGCAAAGGAATCAAAAGTGCAATAAATTCAATACTATTCGACGTTGTTATAATGGTAATCTTGGTCACATTCTCAATTTTTTTAATTGTCTCTAATATTTTTGTAAAACGTCCCGTGTTAATTCTAATCCAGATAATAGAAATTATTGGAATAGAGGTAACAATCTGTTGTAAGAAAACGAATTCTACTTGAAATCGTTGTATGCCCTGACTGTTTAGATATACTACCACGCCCACGTTAAGTGATCTGATTTCCCAAATTGCTGCACCAAGGAGTATAATGAATGTTGGTAAAAAGATTTTTGATGGAAGTAATTTGTTGTTAATTTCATGGAAAGGAAAAACTCCTAAATATTTTGAGATTAGAAACATTCTTGAAATCGCTGCACTACGAAACTGTTTCTTGAATACTGGAAACCAATAGTCTACTTCGATCTTAGCGGAGCACTTATATGGATTGTTATGGCAAGGCTATTGATAACATTCTTTTTCAATCAACTAAATAAATACTCAGTTACGTTTTCAAGTTATTTCTTGTTACAATAATCTTATTTTCTTACAAAAACACAATATCAATTTCTCTGTTCAAACATTTACTATTACTAAAATGACGGACTTCAAATCAATAGTAATGATAAAAGAGAATGAATTAAAAATCATGGAAGTACTCAGAAAAACATGCAACATATAATGGTATGCATATGTTCTATGATATAAATATACATATATGATGTACGCTATATGTACTAGCAGCCAAGAAATTCTTAGAAACTATAGCTAAATAAATTGAAAACAATGTATAACTGGCGAAATTGAAAAATATAACCAACTCACCCAAACTTTATTCTTTTTATCAATACATAAAACATCTGGCTGGTCACCATGGTAACCATGTTAACAAACAATATATAATTTTAAATTGCCAATTCACTTATAAATCTTCTCTGATTCAGCACATCCTCCCACCTTAAGCTGGAGAAGTCATTGTCAGCTTAACACTTTTCACTCAACTCACAACTTTACTAAGCTTCATATTTCTTAGGTACTTTGCTTACTCTGCCACTGCGAGTGGATATTGGCTGTACTTCTTCGGTTTTTCTTACCATAGCTTTTGAGCTGCCCTCTTCTTGATTAAGTGGTTGATCTCCCCAGTAATTTATAGGAGAATCTGCCGTGCTGTTTATTTCCAGAGGGTATATTCTCTGAACGGGTCGTATTATCTCCCCTCGTTTCGTCTTCAACTTAACAAGCCTCACTTTTCCGTCACGTCCGGGTAGTAACTGAATGACTCTTGCCATGGGCCAGTCAAGTCTCCTTTTGTCGTCACTGCCAACCAAAACTATTTCACCTTCTTGTATTCCTCGACTGATTCCTTTGATTCTATGCTTCAGTTGACCGAGATACTCTGAACGAAATCTTTTACGAAGATCCTCCTTCAATTTCTGGCGATACGCTAATCTGCTTTTCAGGTCACACTTATCTAACTTGTCTAGGTCTGGTACTCCTACTTCCTTGATATTTTGAATAAACATAGAGGGCGTGATAGGCACTAAATCCGCAGGGTCGTCTGACACATATGTTATGGGTCGCGAGTTGATAACTGATTTACAATCACATAAGGTAGTATAAAGTTCCTCGAAAGTCAAACAAGCATTTCCTAATATTTTTCGCAATAATCGTTTTAATATACCAATTATCCGCTGCCACCATCCACCCCACCATGGGGATGAGACCGGCATGAATTTCCACTCGATTCTATTAAATGAAATGTAACGAGATAATTTAGAATTATCCACAAAACTCATTGCATTCGCAGCACCAACAAAGTTTGTACCGTTGTCACTATAAATGACCCTTGGACGTCCTCTTCGTGCAATAAAGCGTCTAAGGGTTTGCAAGAAGGATTCTGTTATCATTGCTGTTAATAACTCTAAATGAATGGCTCGATATACAGCGCAAACGAAAACACAAATCCAAATTTTCTTCTTCGGTTTGAGATACAATGAACCAGCAACATCAACACCCGTAACCTCAAAAACTGCTACTTCCTTCACTCGGTCTACTGGTAACGCTGATGCTTCTGCTTCAAGTCTCTTAGCTATCTGTCTTCTACATGTAACGCATTTACGTACTACTGACCTAATCAGTCTTCGTCCACCAATGATCCAAAATCTTTCTCTAACTGATGCTAATAACGCTTGGACTCCTAAATGGTATTCTTGATGAACTTCTATAACCAATCTTTGCACCACTGGGTGATTACCAAATAAAATTATTGGATTTCGAAAATCAAAGGTATCTTCTTTTGAAGAGATTTTAGATTTAGTCCTAATAATACCATCTCGATCCTTAAAAGGACATAAGTCTATAATTTTTTTACTATTTTCATCTGTTAAACAGTCTTGTTGAACCAACATAAGTAGTTTGTTCTCTGCTTTAATTATTTCTGGAGTAGTTAACTCACTTGTCAACATTCTCTCAAATTTTTCATGTTTGAGGCTATTTTCATAAAACCTATAAACCCAACCAAATCTACGAACGATACTTTCATACCTGGCGAGGTTTCTGTAGTACCAATCAGTATCGTCACTACGACCAAACATAGATGTGACTAAAGTTTTACTCCTTTCTTCAATGATAATATCTTCATCAAACTGAGGTATTGTGGATGGCCATTCACAGGGACCCCTTTTGAGCCAGTCTGGACCCTCCCACCATTTTTCGTTTACCAACTGTTTCACTGAACACCCTCGAGAAGGAAGATCTGCTGGTTTAACATTCCCAGGTACATGATGCCATTGATATTTCAATGTGAGAGCACGTATCTCATCAACTCTATTTTTTACAAATGTTGCCCATTGATCATCTCTCTGAATCCATGCCAACACAGTACTGCTGTCGCTCCAAAATATAGAATTGAATTCATACCCTTCCAAAGACTTCATAATAAAAGCGTGTAGCCTGGCTTCTATTAGCGCTGCAAGAAGTTCTAATCGTGGAATTGAAATACCCTTTTTTGATGGTGCGATGACTCTTTGCTGATAATAATTGAACATTCACAGCTCCATTACTCTCTGAACGTAAAAATATGGCAGCAGCATATGATAATTGACTGGCATCACAAAAAACGTGAACACTCCAATTGTTTGTATTGCATACTCCTAGCACCCATCTAGGAATTTGAATGTTTGCCAGAAGAGTTATTGCGTGTGCCCAACTCATAAAACGTTTCTCAATATCTGAATCTACCTCTTGATCCCATCCATATTTGCGTTCAAAACATAATTGTAACAATAATTTGGGCTCTAAAGAAACTGGACATGTAAACCCTATTGGATCATAAATCCGATTTACAACTTTCAAAATTACTCGCTTGGTAATTACTTCGTCCTCTGGCCTTTTCAAGAAATTTTCACACAGATGAATCATGTCACTGTCTGAATTCCAAACTAGTCCTAACACATTTGCTAGCTTTGGATTTTCGGAATCACCAGAACTATATACCCATCCTCGTAAATCAAAATTTACTTGTTTCATTACCTCAGTTGCCCCAACTACAAAGGTGTCTAGTTCGGCTTTTGACACACTCGTTACACAGTTATCAACATAAAAACTTTTCATTAATTTATTAGCAACAGATATGTACTCACTATAGCTATCTACCAATGACTGAAGGTGGTGTCTAATAACAGCTTAAGTAAGAAAGGGCTAGTTGTCACACCAAACACGACTCTGCAATGTTGGAAAACTATAATTTTTCCATTTTTATCTTTCCAAATAAATTTCAGAAACCGGCGGTCTTGTTGACAAATACTAATCTGAAGGAAAGCTTGCTTAATATCTGATATGACACTATTCTCATTTATTCTGAAACGAAGTAAAAGTTCTGGGATTAATTCAACTAAATTTGGCCCCTTATCTAGACAGTCATTTAAAGAGGGCTTATGTTTCTCTTTGGCTGAAGCTTCGAAAACTGGTCTTACTGGAGTTGTACTGCCAATTTTAATAACGTGCCTATGGGGTAAGAAATGGCCACTGTAAGGATCACTAGAATCACTAACATCTTCAATGATTCCTTGCACCAACCAATCTTTAAATACTTTATCATAATCATCATAATAACGTTCAGATATAAGTTTTTTAACTGTAAATTCCAATCGTTTTAATGACAATGTATAATTACTGGCAAGATAAACTTTACTCTCATTCCAAGGTAGGTGGACCTCATAACGCCTTTCATTATTTATAGACACAGTTTTATCAAAATGATCTTGCGTAGCAGCATGTAACTGTTCTTCCGATTTGCTTTCAGCAGCATCCCTTATTCCAATCGCATCTAATGCCCATAGTTGAGAAACATCTGCTTCATTTACAAACATTGATAAAATAGACATATCTGCATTCATTTTGCAAGCAATTTTTGGAACTTTACCCATTAGAGTCCAGCCTAAATCTGTTTCCATGGCTACTAGTCCACATTCTAATATTAGCCTTTTCCCCGTTAGAATTTTCCCAGCAATGTCCGCTCCAATCAGTATTTCAACAGGTTTATTATTGTCGTAGACATCAGATAATTTTACTCCAGCAGCAACCAATTCATCAATCCAAGGCTCTTCCGTTATATGTGTAATATTTTCACAAATAATTGGCTGATCTAAAACATCAAAATTACACCTGTAGTTACCTTCTAAATTTTGTAAATATATCTTATAAACCATATGTTTATACTGCTCAGTACTACTGCCGCCAAAGAGAGAATGAACTAATACCTGTTCTTCTGTTGCTTGGTAACCCATTTCTGAAGCAGTACTTTTTAATATGTATGATCGTTGACTGCCTGAATCAATAATAGCTCTTGCCTCACGATCATGTGTCTTACCTCTTATTTTGACAATTAAAGTTTGAAAGAATACTCCCTTAAAATTTAGTTGACCCAAGCTAGTTAAGGTTTTATCAGTCTCGACCATTTTTTCACTTTCAGGTAAAGACGTAGTAGTCATTTTATCAGAATCATTTTTCTTATGAAGTTCTGAACACATAATAAGAAAGTGGCCCTTTTTACAAACTATGCATTTTGGCCTTAACCTACAAAATTTTGCTTTATGGTTAGGTTTAAAACATACATAACAACAATTGTTATCTTTTATCATTGACAACTTATCTTCTAACGACATATCTCTAGCCTTAAAACAACCTGAAGACATGTGATTTCTACTGTCACAAAATAAACATTTCTTCTTACCAAAAATCTTATTATTAGTTTTAATTGAACTATCTTCATTAACCAATAAGTCAGTTGCAGTTGGTATCGTGCCTTTCGGAGAGGTGGTCCTTTTGTATCTCTGAAAAACAGCTATTTTATTTTTAGTGTCATGAGAACCAAAACCAGACATTGCTAAGGTTATCTTTTCTTCAGATTCTACTTCGGATTTGATAAATTCCAACAAACCCATCAAATTACCATCTTTGATAGCAGTACCCTCATCTGTCTTTTGTAAAGCATTTTTTCTTTGCTAAACTCTCAATAATTCTTCAGGTAAGCATGACTCTACGAGTGGAAATAACATACACTCGTACTTATCTGATGTAACTCCTAGCGTCTCTAATGACCGCAACTGCCCTTTTAACCTATCATACAAATTTGCTAAATCATACTTACTCTGCTCACTGATTTTTGAACTACCAGCGCAATTAGTTCTCGGATATAAACCTGAATCAATAATTTATCTTCCCCAAAGCGTGATTTCAAACTTTCAATAACCTTGGGATAATTTTCTCCTGTAGGTGGGTAGCTGTTGACTACATTCCAGGCTCTTGAGTCTTTAACCGTACATTGAATCAAATATTGATACTTATCACTATTATCTAAAGAAGAATCCTCATGAATTTTACTGAATTGAGACCAAAATGGTAACCATCCTTTTAAGTCTCCATCATATTTCTTCAGTTCTATGAGAGGTAGTTTATATTTTCTTATTAGATTTCTACTACTACTACTGGCGTCATTATTACTATGAACTGAAATATGATCCTGTTGTTTGCCTAACCTTTTCATCAAAAAACAAATATTATAATATTTTATCTCATACTCACCTCTAGTTGTTAATTCTGTTTCTAGCAAGTCTTCATTAAAACTTTCATGATCCAACATAAAATTATAAATTTCTTGGTCAACGTCTTGCAATTCTGAAAACTTTTTCTTAAGTAGAGAGAATATAGATTGTACTTGCATTTCATTTTCCGGATTTTCGAGCAATTTTTCAATTTTATGGCATTGTTTCATAAAGTATGATCTAATTGCTGTTCTTGATTTCTTGGCTTTCTCCATTTCTAATATGTCCTGTCACGGTCGCCAAAAGATGTACTAGCAGCCAAGAAATTCTTAGAAACTATAGCTAAATAAATTGAAAACAATGTATAACTGGCGAAATTGAAAAATATAACCAACTCACCCAAACTTTATTCTTTTTATCAATACATAAAACATCTGGCTGCTCACCATGGTAACCATGTTAACAAACAATATATAATTTTAAATTGCCAATTCACTTATAAATCTTCTCTGATTCAGCACACTATACATCCTATTCCTCTTTATATCAGACAAGAATAATCCCTGAAAACATTTAACTACCTCTATTTTCTTCTAAGTATCTCATTCTTATCCAAGGTGAAGCTTGCTAACATGGTTCCAACTTAATTAAATTATATATTGTTCTTGCAATTCTGGAATCCTATCCTATACTATTCGCATAATTTATACTCCACTCAATATATTTTTTTTTTACTCTGTATATAGCATTTAGGTACTTCTATTGTATCCGGATAAGAAGGAATAAAACACGCGAAAGAAAACGTTTTTCTGTCAAATACATCACTAAGACCAATACAAAAAAAAAAAAAAAAAAAAAAAAAAAAAAAAATTCTCATTTCACTTGTAGAATGTTCTCTTATTTTCCTTTCTATATATTAAATTAATTAACGTAGGTGTTATCATTGTTATTAAAAATCTTTTTGAAATTTTTTCAAATTGAATTGGTCGTATTTCCAATTTTGAGTAGTATTGTACTGTTTATTTAGGACTATTCCTCACTGAAAATAATAGCAGATTAGAGAGAACTGAAAATTAGAAAGAAGCGTAGTTACCCTCAAGGAATGACGGAGGTGTCAACTTCAAAGGATTTTCTCACTGAAACGACCAATTCCAATATGTTGATAGTTCAAAAAGGAATCGCGTGGAATCTAGCATCTGGATATGAATGAATAAAACGCGAAAGAAAACGTTTTTCTGTCAAATTTTAAACTTAACGACTATCAGGAATTGGCCTAATATTATGCAAGCAACAGATGAACAGAACGGTAAGAGTTTTGAAATTGGTCAAACAGTATGTGCTTCAAGGCTTCAAGGACTGGAGGGCTACTCAAGAAGCGGTTGTTGCCTCCGTGATATCGGTAGCTGCCGAGGGATGTGGTGAAAAAAAAGCTGAATAAAGGCTAATGGCCTGACAAAGAAGGAGTATTATTGGGCAAAAGGTTTCTCTCGAGGATGTATTTAATAAGTTGACTAAACTATCTACTAATGGCTAGTATCAACCGAGAAGAAAATGAGTCTAATACTGATGATGAAGTCTGTCCTATTTGTGGCTTATATCAGGGCCGGAACTTAAAGATTTGTCAGGGAGGGTAAAGACCAGTTTGCCGCCCCCTCCCCCCACCCTACTACACCATTAAAATACAATACCTCCGTAGTTCAGTATAATAGAGTTTATAAATTATGGAGAAAAGAAAAAAATAATATTAAACAATATCGATTGTATTGTAATTGTTTTGAAAAATTTATTAATAACTTACTTTTCTTATAAACTTTTCAAATTTTGCCGCCCCCTAAAATCTGCCGCCCGGGGCACGTGCCCCCTCTGCCCCTCCCTAGTTCCGGGCCTGGCTTATATCATTCAAAGGTGAAAGAGGTCTTGGAACCCATATTGCTGAGGAGCATCACAGGGAGGCCAATGATCATACTTAAGGGGGCTTATCACCTTGTTTATTAACATGCTAGGGATTTGAATTTTATGAGGGAAATATAATAAAAAGAAAAAATAGAATTAAATAAATGAGAAAGAAAAAAAAAAAGGTTACGAGGGAAATTCATATCTTGGAATTGCACCGAAATAATGAATATCATGAATTGTGTTATCTTTAATTAGACAGATTGGTATGCTGTGTATGTAGCAACCCAATAAAGTTGGGCAGCAATATGTTATTTGTACATATATATATATCTCCTACATTTAACATGGAATATGTTGAAACTGGTGACCTAATTGGTCAAAAGCGATACGTTCTTTGGGGAACGCGGGAGCCTTACGAGTAGTTTGAAATGAGGAGAGTAGGAACAGTTAGGAGTTCAACTCTTCTTATACTAAATAACACTTATATTAACAAGGAGGCAGGTTCTAACGAGTGAGCTCCTTTTGACTCCGTTTCTCCTAATACGAAATAAAAACTTTTAATCTAAATTTGACCGATCTTTCTCGATCCCTCTCGGCTGTTCAAAAGTTTGGCTTGAATAAAACAAGTCACGTTTGAAACCTCAATTTTAGAATACGTGGTCTCTATTTTACCCGTAGCCTAGTTGATACGTCAAAGTTGGTACGTTTTTGGGAACGCGAAGGCGTTACGCGTAGTTAAGCACGCTTTAGCTCTGTTGATGTTGCTCGGGTCGAAATACGACAGTTTATCAGAAATTAAGTGATAAATATTTTTTGTTACAAACCATTGGTCTCCAGGACCTACCGTCCTTACAGGAGCTGTATAAATAAAAAAAGTCAAGCTATGCCTACAATTTTTTTAGTGTTGCGGCTTTTTTTTTTTTTTTTTACACGATTTAGCTCTGTTAATGTTGCTCGGATCAAATATTTATCGGTAGTGTACTTGATAGAATTGAATTTTTTAGTATAACATTGTAGATCGGACCACCGGTTTAGGAGCTATATTTTTGATTGAAAAAAGTGACGTTTGAAACCACTATTTTTCCTCAACATTGTTTCTTTTGATTAATCATTAATTCTTAATTTAATTTACATAATTTAAAATCATACAGGTAAGCGTAAAAAAAAAAAAAAAAAAAAAAAAAAAAAATAGAAAATATGAGTATCAGCGGTCAAGGAGGACAACTCCTAAAAGATGCTCCATGTTATTCATTCTTTAGCCGACAGGTTCAAGGGCGCCTGTAATTTTAATTTTTTCAATTTATTAAGACCAGATGTAACTAACTATTTATTTCTGCCCTTATGTGTTATTCTTAAGGGACTTGGTGCTGAATAAAATTATTTTTCTGTTCTATGTATTTTGGCCCATCCTTTACCCACTTAAGAAGAAGAGCTAACAAAGAAATATACATGCACAGACTATTTATTACAGAAAGTTTTAGCTTGACATATTATTCTTAGCTAATCAACAGTAACTTTAAAATATGAGAACGATATGCAAATTAAGCAACAATGAATACATCTTCGAAGTATTCAGGACTAGATCAAACTACACCAGAATACATTCACATACATACACTGGTTGAGAAATAGGTTTTCTTTGTCGTTGGCGAGCACTTCAATCGATTTTGATGCCAAAGCTAATAAAACCGCAGTTGTCACTGAATCATAACTGTTACATTTTACATATTGTTGTTATGACAACATTCAACTAATGTTTGTTTGTTTGTTTATTTCATTTAACGTCACTTTATGCTGCTATGGCTAATCGGACGATGCTACGGTGGGAGTACTAAATTTTGCCTATCCAGGTATAATTAGGATAGGGGTCTTTAACGAGTACCTGACATCGCACAGGCTCGGGACCCCCATTTTACGTCCCTTCCGAAGGACGGCATAGCTAAGGATTTTTTACTCCCTTTAAAAAATCCTAAGGTCATCTGCCGGGCTGCGAACCCGCGATCTTGGGTTTAGTAGGTTGCTATGCTAACCACTACACTACAGGTGACCCCCATTCAACTAATGTGTTTGATTGTTGATGTTAGATAATGGAAACGTTACTAATCCAAGTTTACTTATTATGAGCTTAGTGCACACTATACCGGGATGTCACGGACGGACGGTACATACGTTCCGCACTTTTTTTTGGAAGGGTAGTAGTACTAGCAGAGCAGGGTATCAGTAGGGTAAAATAGTAGAAGCAGTAGATTAGTAGTACTAATATATACTTGTATATATATATATATATATATATATATATATATATATATATAAAGTTAAGTTCGCCCAGAAGAAAAAAATAAAAAAAAAAAAAAAAATTAAAAAAAAAAAAAAAAAAAAAAAAAAAAAAAAAAAAAAAATTGTGGAACTAAATAATACTCATGAGTAATGGAAAAAGACTAACTTTATTGCTCAGCAATCCTCTTTATATACATTTGGCAATTGTTTGGGATTAAGTTTAGGGATTAGGGTGTATATTATTCCCCTATACATTTAAACTTATTCAAACACACACATATATATATGGAGGGTGTTAGGCTAGAAGGAGAATGTCCAAAAAAATCGAACTTGAGATTTCATCGCCACTTGTTAGCTTACCCTTTGTACTATCAATCAAGGTGGTCTCGTAAAAGCTAAAAAGAGGATTATATAAATGTACCATTACTAGTAGTCATTGGTATAGCACGGCGGGATTTTCTAAAAATCTATCTTGCAGACTTATTTAAATTGGCGGAATGTGCGGATCGTCCCGTCTGTGCCGTGACGGCCCCGTGCGCGCAAGGCTTTAGGCATTGTTTCTTTTTACAATTTTAACTTATATCATTTATTTATATCGTTCATCCATGAAAGACGTATTTCTACCAAAAAAGAAATATCAATTAAATTTTTCACTAATGAATAAGCTTACTGAATGATAGACTAGACATTTTGGCTGAAAATTAATTTTTTTTTGGGATATAATGTTTGGCGAAAGATCGGTGGGAGTCACAAATCCGGCAAGGGAGTCATCGCTCCTCTCTGCTTACCCAGGGTGGATAGAAGGACGCCATCAAGTATTCAAGTATTACCCAAATTCATTTCTTGGGACTACCAAGAAATAAATATTAATTGACAGGTCAGTAATCTAACCCTCTCTGTACCGAGCAATCAGGTGATCTCGCCCTGTAGCGACAGACACAGCAAATGAATGCCTTTTTTCTGATATATATTGTGATGTGAACGATATTTCATATTCCTGTATTTCTAATCCATAATTTAAAGAAATAAATAAAATAGAATAAAAATTGTTATTTTTTTTCATATTTATGTTCATTTATTTCTTTTATAAAGTTACTTTTATCATGCCATGAATTTTTTCAAAAGATGATATGTTGTTTTTATTGATTTAATACTCGATCTTCGGAATATTACCTGAAATCGGTTAATTATGATTCCAACTTTTATCATTTTAGTTACTAGATTAGTGTTAATAAATATTTCGTCAGTAGTTTCACTGTCAACTAAAGATCTCAGTGAAAATTATAAAAAATATATAGATTGAGAATATTTATGACAATAGTATGAAAAACGGTATTCATCGATAACGCTTACCTCATTAACTGTTTCGTTGCATACGTAGATTATGTACCAGATTAAACTGGAACTGGAGAAATTAAGTAGAAAGCCCATAGTGTTATTCCATAGGCTCGAATGGTAATATGATGACATGATTAGGACGTAGTTATACATAATAGCTCTAACGAAGGAGTCTCCGATGAGCAAGAGTAGTTGAGGAGAGTAACACCTGCTCAGATCATGGCAGTTGACTGCTAAGGCTCGACACCATACTATCCACTCTGCAGCGTTTTGTTTAGATAAGGTTCGAGATAGGGAACTGAATTGAGATCTGAGAAGATCGGCGAGATATACGAACTGGAGAATCACTATTAATGTTTGGAAGATATTTAGTAAAGTAAATGAAATATACAGAGCCAGATATTTACTTATATTATTCTGAATGCTTCTTAAAAAGGCAGGCAGTACATTCAATAATGTGATTAATACTGCAAAATATATTAGCTTCATTTGCGAACTGGTATAGGAAACATTTGTCATATTTTGAACTGCTATTATTGTCTTAAATATATGAGCTAGGCGCTTCATGTTATACCTCATCCAAATTATGGAAACGATTGGTGTAAAGTGTACGATTAGTCTAGAGATCATGAATAAGTTCTGAAATCGTTTTATATCAGCTAGTTCTAAAAATGATCCAATCGTCGCATCGACATTTTGTAAACATAGTATTATAATACTGAGGCTTATTGCAAGAACCGGGAAATAGAATCTGGACGGTACAAAGTGATTTCTTTCCACGAAAAAAGGAAATATACAGAAATATTTGGATATTAGAAACATGTCCGAAATGATATTCCTGTTTCTTTTTCTGAGATGCCAAAATGTCCGTGGAAGATACAAAACTGGTGTGGAATCGGTTTCCTTTGATATGACGAGCACTTTCAGTGATTGTTATGGTAAAGATAGTGAAACCGCCTTCATTATTGAATAGCAATCCAAACATTTTACCTATAGTTGTTATGATAAACGATTATTTGATTGTTGATGTTAGATAATGGAAACATTACTAATATGAGTACAATTTTAGCTATCTGACTTTATGTAATTGAATACGGCATATAACAGCTTGAAATAATTTTATAGCAATTAATTTAAAAACTCCTTAATTCAAGTCCTGCTATGCGAACTAACATACCTAGACATTAGGGACTTGATGGTCGGAGCGTTCACTACTGAAGGTCGTTGGTTCGAATCCCACTTGGGCAAGAAAGGATTAAAATTTATTTCGTAGTGGACCCACGAAATGAATCTTGACCTTCCCATCTTGGTTAAAATAGGTTGGTAACCTTTAGGATAACCTGCCCTGCCTGCCTCTGTTAGAGTACATAAGGATACATTAAGCCTTATTAAAAAAATAAAAACAAATCTGAATATTTAATTAATTTAGATAAATAAGGCTAGAAGATCCCTAACTACTTAAAATTTAATATGAAAACTTTTAATAGATTAGCTAACAAATACGATACCTTGGATTTCATCTGGACAAGAGACTTACCTGGAACTCTCATACAAGATTGAAAAGACAAGAAGCTGCAGGTAGATTTCGACTGCTACAACACTTACTTGACAAACGTTCAAATCTCTATATGAAGAAAGAAACTTGTCTATATGATGATTATCAGACCTATTTGGACTTACGGTATAGAATTGTGGGGATCCACTAAACCATCGAATTCTTCCCGCATCCAATCACTCCAATCCAAAATCCTTCGAAAAATCCTTAATGCTCTTTACTTTTTCACAAATGAATTAATCCATAATGACCTTAATATCCCATATGTCGCCGACTTAGCACGAAGCAGATACCTCTCCTTTCATAATAAACTTAACACTCATCCAAATCCACTTGTTGCACAGCTAGCTTCCCATTCCATTCCTGGCAATCCTCCGAGGCGTCTGAAAAGAAGATGGCCTCGTGATCTTCTTTTATAAATATTCATTAGAGTACTACCGATGGGTAGTTCCTCTACAAGTTTTATCCGTGTCATTATATCTCATATATAACTTATATTTACTAGATCTATTTTCTAATACAGTTGTAAATTTCTATTAATAAAAGAATTTAAAAAAAAGAAGCTATTTACTTATCAATTTAGTAGAATTTATAAAACAATTGAATTTCAATTTTAGTCATAACCAAGTGATTTGTTGCAACATTATTCATCCATCTAAATATATAGCCAATGTTTCCTTGAAGCTACAAAGGTGTGGAAGGTATCGTTTCGAGTGCAATTTGATGAATTTCGATTGTGTTAGTGTCTAAATTTTCAGCAAAACAATGGGGCTTGCATCAAAGTCCAGATGTGCGAACTTGACATCGATACTCAAAACTGAACTATTAATATAAGCTGTTAATTTATAAAAAGCAATTTTATTTCGGTCTGGATTAGTAGCGTTATGACGTCACAAAAATATATTTTTATGGCTAATGTTTTTAATCTGAAGCTGTTGCCAAGGCAATATGCCGAATTTTATTACAGATCTCGAGACCACTGCCTTATTAATCTGCGAGGAGGATTATAGGGATGAGTGGAACTGGATAGAGATTGCGCTAGTACATTTAGGATGATTAGAAAGATTTTTATGAAATTTGACGGTTATGGAAACTAGGAAAAAATTAAATTAGTTATATTAAGGTCATTATGTAAGGCGGAAGGCTTTAGATGGAAATTATTAATTGGATCAAATTAGAATACTAAATAATTCTATAACCCGTGCCAAAACAGACTCCATGACTAACTTCAACATAAAGCCGAATAATAATAAAATAAATTCAGTTGTAGGTTCTTCTGCTGTCACGGTTGCTGTTCTCGTGTTTATATATCCAGATTGGATTGAGCCGGAACGCCTTTGAGACGCTTTTAGGCGGATGACGCCCCCTTTCGGAATTGGTAAATCTGAGGTAGAGAGCCAACGAAGGCAGGAGGCAGCAATAGATCTGATTAGGTCTAAACCCCCCCTCCCTCCCCGTGAATGAATATGCATTGAGTGAGAGAAGATGGTTTCAGTGTGAGATTGAGTGCAAAGCAATTATTTACAGAGGTTATAACCAATCCTGAGGGAGCAATCCAGCCCTTGGGTATACAGAGCAAGCAATGAGGAAGGGCACTTTAAAACAATTTCCACTCGGAGCTGATGCGAGCACCAATGAGCTGCCTCACTCGCCTCATTTACATCCTCTTAGCTTATTAATTACTTGTTATAAGAGCTCATTCAGAAAGTCATGTTTGGTTTCCTTTTTTTTGTAATAGACTGAATGTTTTACTTATTATTTAGTTTTATAAAAGGTTTTAGTTTCAGTCTTAAGCTGCCTTTAAGAACTGTTTGTATCATTAAAAAAAAAAAAAAAAAAAAAAAAAAAAAAAAGGCCCACTTAATACTGCCGGTTAAAGAAAGAATAACATAGAACCCCCCCCCCTTTTTCGGGGTCGCCCCCTTGACCTTCGATGCTCTTATGTTTTCTATTTTTTTTTTTTTTTTTTTTTTTCGTTTACCTTTGATTCATTTGTCTGTAGGAGAAAAATTTTCAAATTAAGTGGTTTAATCCTGCTGGCCGTATATGCTTTATGTTTTTTTTTTCCACTTGCCTGTATGATTTTAAATTTCTTATATTTAAACTAACAATTAATGATTATTCGAAATAAACAAAGTTGAGGAAAAGTAGGGGTTTCAAACCTGAGTTTTTTCATTCAAAACAATATATCTCCTAAAGGGTTGATCCTAACGACAAATGTTATAAAGCAAAAAATATTTTTCATTAAATTTATGATACACGAACTTTTTCAGGAAATTTTCTATCCAAGCAACACCAACAGAGATTTTACTACGCGTAACGCCCTCTAGTACTCCAAAAACATATCTTCCATGTTAAAAAATACAAAAAATACAAAAAAAAAAACAGATAACCAGAAATCACATTGATCAGGGAGTCCAATAAGCGAATCCACCTGGGAATCACTGAAATCTGGTTTGGCCTAAATCTGCCATATGTGGAACATTGAGATCTACATGGATAATTTATTTTGTGACAAAACAGCCTTGAGGATTTTTCAAAGTATTTTGGATTGTAAGTATTGGATAAGATATTTAATTGTGCCCTAAAGCTCAACTCCGTATGTCCTTATACCAGGCCGTTTCAAAAATCCTGTCGTTTTTTCATGACTACGAAGTATGTGGTCAAAGACGGTACTCTGTTATAATTATATTTTCAATGCGACCTTTTCCAATTTAAATAGTATTGTTTACCGTCATTGAAATAGGGATTACCTTTTAATCCAGTTACTTCTAAATGTTTAAGGAAAAATATTAAAATGGTGAGTGTTAAAATTCAATCTCGCCCAATTTTATTATGTTAATTTAAACTTGGCCTAAAGGCATCCGAGGCCGCTCGAAAAATATTTTGGATTTACAAATTTCTTAAAGGCGATAAACGCTTGAAGATGATGCTCATTCCGGAAGACTTCAAGCTACCAACGAATAGAAAATTCGAGAATTAATTGTTCGGATCCATGTCAAACAGGTGTGGAAATAGGTAAGCAGTCAAGTATTTCACAAGCAACAGCCTGGAGATACCTACATCAAATGGGAGAATAAAAACTGGATGATTCGGCGATGTAGGGCTAGTTAATCAATCGGAATCTTAACGTTCGTTTGGTAAATGTTGGAGAGTTTTTATTATTATAACAATTTATTGAAATTTACAACTGTACAAAATATATACATTAAGTAAATATATTGACAACGATTACAATAACATATTAAAACCTGAACAGAACTACTCATCAGTAGCACTTTATTGAAAATTCTACACTAGAAGGTCTCTAGGTCATCTTCGTTTCAGACCCCTCGGAGGATTATCAGGAATGGAGTGGGAAGCAAGTTGAGAAACTAACGGATTTGAGTGGTTATGGAGCTTACTATGAAAGGATAGAGCTAAATCAGCAACATATGGAACATTAAGGTCTTTGTGCATAAGTTTATTGGTGACAAAGTAAGGAGCTTTGAGGATTTTTAGGAGGATTTTGGATTAAATGAGATGAATTGGATGGCTTAGTGGAGCCCCAAAGCTCAACTCCGGACGTCCAAATAGGTCTAATCACAGTCATGTATATGAGTCTTTTGTAATTAATTGGGAGCTTTGAACGTTTGTCTAGTAAATGTTAAAGTAGTCTGTAACGATGTGCAGTTTTTGTCGTTTTAGTCTTGCTTTTAAATTTAAATTTGTATTTGTTTTACAGGTACAGAATACTATTTACTACTATAAATTTTCCTTGTAAGATGGATGTGTCTTCATGTATTCACGCATAACCTTGATATTATTGCCCTGTTTGACTTTTTATTTTCAATAAAGACTTTTATAAAAACAATGTATTTATTCAATCGGTACTTCATTATACTATTACTTACTGCTGTAAGTTTTGGTAGATTGTAATATTTGTCAAAATAAAAATTTTCATTCGAAAAAAATTTTTACATTTATAATTAAACAAACATTTATAACGTTAGCTTCATAGCCGGCACCACTAAGGTGGCGCCATATACCCAGAGGTCGTAAAAAGATCCGCTAGAGTCTCTCTAGAAGAAGGCCTCGAAGTCAGGGTGTAAAAACAAAAGCTCCTAAGGCTTAATCGGGGGTCCTTGCCTATCATGGCCATCTTGATAAAGGCAACAGGTATGAATTTAAATCACCTCTTCTCTTTTATATAGTCTCCTGATTGACAGCTATATTTTTTTGTGTCCATCGTGTCTTCCTACGCTCTCAGTCATATGGTCGATACGTTTGGTAAATGTTTTACATATTTTGATAATATTAAACCATTGGAATTGGCCAGGCAGATGTTTGGTTAACTAAGAAACTCATACCTACACACACCATTACCTAACATTTTTTCATAAACTTTCACAAGGAATATGAAAAATATTTGAAACATTTTTTTTTTTATAGATTTTATCGATATTGCTCTGAGGAGAAGAAACTACCCTGCGTGTCAAATAATAAAATGTGAAAAATAGATTTAATATATCAATACATACGGAGTTGAAATCTAGGGCTCCGTTTAACTCATGTCGGTTCCAATCCTCGCAATCCAAAATACTTCAAAAAATCCTTAATGCTCCTTAATTTCTCAAAAATAAATAATCTAACTTTAGAGGACATAAAATAAAATAATAAAGAAAGAAAAACCAAAAAACAAAACAATTAATACCGAAAATGTATGATTATGTAGGAACCTAGCATTTGTTTATAAATATGTTCCTGTTGAAATTGTTGCAAAATTTTTTACTACAACGTTTTTGTTTCTTCAACTAACTATCGTAAATTCTCAACCATTTATTCAATTTTTTAAAATAATTTATCACCCTTTAGGTAACATTGTTCTTTAAATTACTTTAGTTAAAATTTCAATCGAAAAATCAAATGTTAACCTCATCCAGATGCCAGAACGAAATGTTTAAAAATAATATTTGAATTACATCGAAACAAAAAACATTAAAGAACGAGCAACGAAATTATCGATACTAATACACCTAATACCTGCCGATGGCCGACACCAGCCAGAGACCCCTCCTCTGTTAAGTAGTGGAATCATCCAATGATGGCCAGTCCCCTAGGATGAAGAAGCGAAGGTTTAGGGAAGGGTTGTTAGGTGGCTCCTCGTGCCGCAGGCGGGAAACGCCTTTTCGGTAGGCCTGGTAAATCGATGAGGTAGGCTAGAGCTTGACAACTCGCTATGAGCCGGTCAGGAGGCTCCGAGGAGGCAGCCCCTTCACCTGACTCGGGGGCAGTGGGCTAATAACCCACTCCCCTTAAACACTCTTTATTACGAAATCTCTACAAGCAGAAATAGCCGGATTGTCTTTACGGAACAAAACCAGGAAATGTTTGAAGGATTTAAGAATCGCCTATTGGAACATTTTATCATTATATTAACTCGGAGCCCTACGGACGCTCCTCGAGCAAATTGACAACTATCGCATCGACATCGCAGCGGTCCAGGAAGTCCTCTGGCTTGGAAGTGGCACTCATGAAAAGAAGTACCATACCATATACTTCAGCGGCCATGAAACCAACCTTATATATATGGAACCGGATTTATCATCAGAGGAAGAGCCCGGCAATTGGTAACAAAGTTTATCCCCATATCCCCTAGATTATGCTACCTACGTCTTAAGGGAAAATTCTCCAACATTTCGATAATTAACTGTCATGCACCAACTGAAGTGTCATCTGAAGAAGAGAAGGACACGTTTTACGAAGATCTCTCTAAAGCCTTCAAGATTTGTCCAGCTTATGATGTTAAAATAGTTCTAGGAGACTTGAACGCCCAGATAGGCACGGAAAGAATACATCTACCAACAATTGGAACCTTCAGTCTTCATCAAAACACAAATGCCAATGGCCAAAGACTGATTAATTTTGCGAACACTCAGGGCCTGGTGGTCGGAAGTACCATGTTCCCAGGAAAAAATATTCACAAAGCTACCTGGAGATCACCCAATGGAGCCTTTACCAACCAGATTGACCACATTTTAATCAGCGCCCGTCACAGGTCCAATTTGATTGGAGTAAGGACATACAGAGGAGCAAACGTGGATTCGGATCACTACCTCAGTATTGCCCGTATACGTGCTCGGATTACCACGAAACGGAACTCGGATATTGGAGAAGCTGTGATGAAGAAATTCAATGTTCATAAGCTAAAGGATCCAGAAGTGTGTGAAACCTATCAGCAACATCTTCATATTAAGCTGGGGGAGGAACTAAGGGATAGGAATGACAAAGTGGATGACCAGTGGTCGGGTATTGCTAAAGCGCTAAAAGCTACTGCAGAGGAAATCCTTGGATTGCAGATAAGAAGAAAGATTGCAGGAGGTCCCCTTGGTTTGATGGTGAATGCATCGAGGCAACAAATAAGAAAAATAAAGCTTATAAGAAGGCCATCCAACGCCATACACGTTCAACACAGGAGACATATCGAAATAAAAGAAGGGAGGAAAAGAGATTGCACAGGAGAAAGAAGAGAGCTTGGGAGAATTGCAGGAGAATGAACAAGGATGAACATCTCGTGACACTCGCCTCTTCTATCAGAAAGTAAATGAGGGCCGTAAAGCCTTCAAACCTAAAGTAATTATGTGCAAGAATGAGGACGGAAACCTGCTGACGGAGAGAGGGGGAAATCCTGAAGAGATGGGCAAGGCACTTCAGCGGAGCACTTCAAATAGAGAACCTTGAAGTAGAAATGGCCAGAGAGGAGGACGACTTCTCTAACGATGCCGAGCCACCGGATGATGAAGACATGGAGACGGCCATAGCGAAACTGAAAAACTACAAGGCTCCCGGACTGGATGGAATTCAAGCGGAGCTGATACGCTATGGAGGAATAGAAGTGAGAAAGGAGCTCTATAATCTCATTTTGAAGATATGGGAAGAGGAGAAGATGCCTGATAAGTGGAAAAGGGGAATTATCTACCCACTGCACAAGAAAGGGGACCAGTCGGACTGCGACAACTACAGAGGCATAGTGCTCCTCTCGTGCGCATATAAATTTCTCTCTAATATCCTATTTGAGAGACTAATCCCTCATGCCGAGAGGGAGATAGGGAAATATTAAGCGGGGTTTAGACGGGTTTAGGACCAACTATCAGATGATTTCAGCACAAACTGCGGAGTGAGGCAGGGGGATGCTCTTGCCTGTAATCTCTTTAACTTTGCAGCAGAGAAAGCGGTGCGTATGTCCAGAATCCAACTCCACGCAACCCTTTTTATCGGTACAGTTCAGCTTTTGGGATACGCTGACGACTTTGATATTGCTGCTAGATCGGAACGTGCACTGAGAGAGGCGGTCTTGGCCATAAAAGATGCAGCAAAGAAACTTGGGCTACACATTAATGAAGCTAAGACCAAGAACGTGAGAGTCGGAGGAGATGGACCAGGGATTGGTCTATTTGTGGCTGGACCATATAATTTTGAAAATGTAAGTAGCTTTATCTACCTTGGGGCTGAGATCAACTCTGGAAACGACATCTCTCGAGAAGTCAACAGAAGGATAGCGAGACAACAAGTCAACAGCGAGACGGTGCTACTTTGACCTTGCGAAGCATTTTAGAAGCAGGTTCCTGTCTAACAGGACCAAGATCACCCTCTACAAAACCTTGGTCCGTCCTGTTTTAACTTATGGATCAGAAGCATGGGCCTTTAAAAAACAGGATGAAAATAGGCTTCTGATCTTTGAAAGATCAATTTTGAGGAAGATTTTTGGTCCTGTTAAAGAGGGTGGAATTTGGAGAAGAAGAAGAAATGTCGAACTGGCTGGCCTGTATCCCCATACAGACTTGGTGAAGTTTATCAAGATAGGACGACTTCGATGGGCCGGGCACATCGCACGCATGGATGACTCGGCGATACCCAGGAGGATACTGTCCGGAAAGTTGCATGGGTGAAGAAAAGTCGGCAGGCCAAATGTGAGATGGGAGGATTCAGTGACACTGGACGCACGGACTCTGCTGGGAGTCCGAAACTGGAGAGCTGCTGCAGCTGACAGGACTGACTGGCGAAAGCTTTTGGAGGAGGCCCAGTCTCGGTGACGGGATGTAGAGCCACCGATGTATGTATATACCTATTGACAATTTATGATCAGTGATTTATGGATTCGGTGCCAGTCAAGAAGGGCAGTTTAATCCTACCTTTGCAGAAAACTTTCGAATGGCAAGAGACAGCAATGTGGCGGTGATCAAATAGTTATGGTATCTTTAAAATTACCATAGTTTGTTTTGGTTGGCACCGACCCCAAAAATAACTGATCATAAATTGTGAACAGATATATGAGTATTATTATTTTTACTTTTTAGTGATAAGTGTATGTATTTTTGTTAATACAGTCATTTATCGATAAGCCGATCGTCAAGTGACCATAAAAATAGTTTTTTCTATTTCTAAATAAAAAAAAGTTTTTCTAAATAGTTTTTGTTTATAATTTAGATTTAGTCACCATGCATAAATATGTTTATAGTGGAATGTTATATAACTGTAATTTCTTGTAAATTGTTTTTATTTCATATTTTTAAAAAGAACTGAGTTGGTTTCAAAAAACTTTTTATGTAGACCACCTCTGAAGTACGACTCACCGATTAAAAAAAGAATCATCAAAGTCAGTTCATAATTGACGGAATAAACGCATGATATAAACAAAAAAAAACAGTCGAATTGAGAACCTCCTCTTTTTTTTAGTCGGTTGAAAATTAATTAATATTTGTAATTAAATGTGTTAAAATATATAGTTAAAGTGCCGTAGACAGTTTTATTTCAAATATTTAGTAACAAACTTACATATACCTAAAATATATAAGAATACTATCATACCAATGGAATGAGAGAGCTACATCGTTTAAAAGTTTTAAGGTAATCATCAGGAATTAATGTTTGTATATGTAGTTTGTGAATAAAAATTTTTGTCTAGACAAATAATTTTTTAATATAAAGAATTCTCATTTGTGATTTTAGTTCAAGTTTGATTCCAGCAAAACGATATCTGTTGAAGTGACCCATGCCATCCATCTTACTAATAGTTGAGTATTGCGATCGGTTCTGGATGGTTCGATTGTTATCCCGTTATCAAGATGAATTCTCCAAGCCAGACGATTAATGGGGAGCTAATAATGGTCTTGTAGCTCTTTGCTATCATTCAACGTCCCTCTAATTCTCTACCATAATTTTTTTTTTTAACCTAAATGGTCTTTCGCCACTTCACGAACATAAATCACAAATAATTTTACTTTTTTAATAAAAGGCATTAGATTTTTCTTCGTTCGACAGAGCATTGAAGCTTCTCTGCAAGATTGTAGAAAGTTTTTAGAGTCAAGGCTGCTACAAAGTTTTTTAATAAGACGCTTTAATGAAAAGACCGTTTGGGAAACTACTTCAACTAGTTAAAGAGAGCGTGTATTTTACATTAGAAACTTGTTTTTCATTATCTCTTGGATTCCCTCTGATAACAATAATTCTTGTTATGGCATTAAACCTGGAGGTTTTAAAGAGATTAAATAATCTGTATCTACAAAGGTTTAAAAAAATAAGATTGATATTAATGTTTACCATAAAATGTTAGTTCATTTACTTGACAAACGTTCAAACCTTCTGATTAATTACCAGAGACTCATTTACATGACAGTGGATCAATTTGGACATACGAAGTTGAGCTCTTGGGCACAACAAAACTTTCCAATTCTTCTCTTGTCCAATCCTTACAATCTTGGAAAAATCCTCAATGCTCCTTTCTCTGCCACAAATAAACTCATCCATAGAGATCTTAATGTTCCGTATATCGCAGATTTGTCCCAAACCAGATACCTATCATAGTAAACTCCAAAACTGTTCAATAGTCTCCAATCCATTAGTCTCTCAACTGGCTCCCGATTAAATTTCCGGTAGCCATTTGAGATGTCTGAAAATATGACATCCTAAAGACCTTCTACTATAGAACTTTCATTAAAGTGCCACCAATGGATGTTTGCTTTACAAGTTATTGTCATGTTTTGACAACTTGTTCAATACAAGTTGTATTGAACAATACAAGTTATAATAATAAACAGTGGTTTATTATAATAATAATAGACAGATAATACTAATAATAATATAAAATTTATGAATGAAAATAACATTGCTCTGGAGTTTAATAAAAAATAAAAATCCAATAAAATAATAAAATATGAACAAATTTCTTAAATGTGTAATATTATTCATTTATAGAAATTTAATTTTCAGTCTTTCTAGTAGACAATTTAGATGTACAAATACAAATTTAGATTTGAAAACACTCCAACATTTGCTAAACATACTTTCCAACATCACGATTAACTACATGAGACTCATTTACATGAAAGTGGTTAGACAAATGAGTCTATGTCCAAATAATGACGTACAGAGTTGAAATGTTTATCCAAAATGAAGCGTTCTTCTGTAACCTTCAACCAAATAATTAATGAAAACGTTGGTTGCTCTATCCCTAAATTGGACATTTTGTTTTATCAAATATCACGTGAACACTGCGCAGCACTTGCGAAGCGACAGTGTTCGCAAAACCTCGTCCCCATAGAAAGGTTTACAGGAGCGTCGAGCGCTGCTGGTTCGCGAACATAATGAATACTTAGTTGTCAGTATTATTTATAATATATCATATGGATATTAATATTAATGAATTTACGGTTGGATAATCTTCTTCTGGCCCGATTATATTACCAGAAGTTTTTGTTTTAATATCTGGAAATTATATTTTTGAGAAAAAGTTTAGCAGAAATACTGGAGTTAAAGAACTTCCTTCTTCTTTCCTTTTTTTTCTTTAAAGAATTTTAAGTGATGATTGTTGGGAAAAACCCCTTTGTGCCACAAGTTCAAAAGTTTTCCACAGAATTATTAGCTTAGACTGCACGGAAGGATGGGTGAAGTAAAGATTTTCCGATTCATCGGATTAATGACTGCAGACAAGTGGTGAAAATTTTTCAGCCCTGTCTTCAACATTCCTTTACGGAAGGATACCTCCTTGGACGGGCTCCAAGCCTTTCAAAGGACAAACAACTTTACCGTAGGAGCTTTTCCTCGAATAGAAAAGAGTTCTATCGATCCCAGGAGACGGATTGCTTCCTCCAGGTCAGCGGAGCCATCAATGAGGCTAAGCTATTATATTGAGAAACTCTTCCACGTTTCTTACAATATTATTTGCAACGTTATATAAAAATTTATTAAATTAGAAAAAAATGTGCTGATACTCTAGAAAATTCCTTTAAGGGATTTGAAATTCGGAAAGAAGGGAAGATAGTTTTTAGGCTTTGTAAGTTTCTTTTTATATAGTGAATGATTCTTGGGTGAGTGGCCTATTTTTCCAATATTTTATTCATTAAAAAAAATATATTACTAAAAAAACATTCTTCTTCTTTATTGACGCGACAGACACATGAACAGCAGCTCGCCTTAGATATATTTTAAATAGTTTTAAGTCCTCGGAGACGCCATCGAACCATCTTCTCTTTGGTCTTCCGCGAGGTCACACTCGATCCGGTCTATCTCAGAACAATTTTCGACATGTTCTGCTCTCGCCCATCCGGTAGATATGCCCCATCCATTTGAGCCGTTACACCCTTATGAAGAACGTTGATGGCAAGTCACCATATAAATTATATAGTTCCGGTTCTTTCTTCGCCGTCACATATCGTTATCCTTTTTTGAGTCAAATATACGTCTGAGTATTTTCCTTTCAAAGCAGTCCAGTTTCGTGGCTACTGACTTAATTATAGTCCATTTTTCGCAGGCGTACGTGGCTATAGGTCGTACTAGAGTTTTTTACAGTCTTATCTTAGTTGTGCGGCTGGTGAGTCTATTCTTCACAATGCTTTGTATAGAGAAGGTGGCTCTGCTCGCTGATACAATGGAACTTTTAATTTTCTCATCTCCATCGAAAAAAATATTTCCAACTCAATAATGCACTTTGTAACGAAATTAGGAGATCAATTTGAATGAAGAAATTCGGATTAGGAAATTATTTGATCGGCGAAGATTTAAAAAAATATAGCTGTTGAGGAAAAGAAAACTGGTATATGTACAAAGGAGTAGTTTTAGATATTGCTGCTAAGAATGAGTACAATATATCTACAATTCATAGCTATATAGTTTAAAATATAGGGTGCTAGGTTAGAAGGGGAAATGTAAATCGCAAATAAAAATTACAAAGTCTATATTCTTTCTCAGTGGGAACGGGTTCTTAAACTCCAAAACATATGAAAATCCTCTATCTAGCCTCCGTGACACTACCTTAAGTGATAGTACAAGGGCAAAGCTAACAGGTGGCGGTGAAATCTCAACTATGATGTTTTTGGACATCCCCATTTTAATCTAACACCATTAAAATATATGGCTAAAATCAATCCTACTATGACAAATTGATCCAAAGAAAAAAAAAAAAAAGGTAATGATATAAAACTTCAGGTTCCGCAACGCATCAAAATACGAAAGACCTATTTTGATTTTCAAATTTATCGATATATTATAACCTCAATTTTTTTTTTTTCAATCAGAGCGGACAGTTCAGATAACTGAAACGGACTAACTACAAAACCTTGTACAAAGACAAAGGAAATGGTTTGGGGAAACTATCTCCCAAGCAAGAAAATTCATTATTAGTAATTATAAATTAATATTATTCCCTATTAAAAAAATCTGAAAGATAAACGAATAGAGGCAACAGATTTAAAGTCATGAAAAGAATTTGACAAAAGTATAGTTTTTTTATTAAATACTTAATCTTTCAAATGAAGAAAATACTTAATTATTAAAAAAAATACAAAGATATATTACATTTTATTTTTTAGAAGTTGTAAGTCGAAACAACTATTTAGGATCTAGCAAGATTTTAAATACGATAATAGAGTTATAAATAGTAATTTCTTAAACTTCTCTCGTAAATGTTTTGTGATATAATTTAAGTGATGAAACGAATGATTTCTCTTGGAGAGAATTATAAATGTATTGCTCAAACCAATTACGATTGCGGCCTGCTCAAGCTTTATCAAATCTAATGGTGGCGGAGACAAAAGACTTCCAAATCAAGTTAAAATTTCATCCCATTCGCGGAAAAGAGAAATAAATAAGAAAAAGGACTTAATATTCACTTTCAAAATCTTCAAATCTTGTTTAATTTTGTCTTATTTTTTTTCGCCTATTTAAATAGCCATGCATAAATACAAAGAACCTTCAGAAAGGCTTAAAAAGTCTTTGGCAGCACTGTTATCGACAATCAAATGGAATAACTGGTGGACATGAGTGGTTTTTGAGTTTATTATGGAAGATAGAATAGAATAGAATAGAAAGAAAACTTTATTCTGGGACAAAGTCCCTTAAGAATAACATTAAATAATACAAAGTAAGATCATAACTGGCCGAGAGGCTGTTAAAAATAAAATAACATAGGTAAATTTAAATACAAATATGTATGGAAAAAAAAATACAGAGAAAAACTAGAAAAAGAAAAAACTATTAATAAAAAGAGAGTGAAAAAATATATATACAAAATAGAGGTTAATAGATACGGTTTCTAGTGAGAGGCAAATTAGCATCTTAACGAATATTAATTTTTGGATAGTCCTAAAAGTATCATATTTGGATTCAGCACCCTAAAATACATAAAAGTAAGGTATTTTCAGCACAAAAGTTTTTTTATAATTGGCCTGTGTAGTTGTTTAGAATAGCATAGAAGAAAAAGTTTATTCTGGGACAAAGCCCCTTAGGAATAACATTAAGTAGCACAAATTAACAAAGTATCAAAAAACAGAAAATATTTAAACAATACTACTGCATTTTTAATTAATGTTTGAATAATAAAATTGTTTATTTCAAAATTTGATGAAAATTTTCATTTCTTTAACAAAATAAAATATGTATAATTAAACTGGTCACTGTTTTAAACAAAATAAATTAATTAAATAATAAAATATTAAGTGTAAGAACTGGGGTCATTATTTTTTTATTATATAATTTTTTTTAAGTTACATTTTTTGATATAGGGGTCGAATAGCTCAGGGGTTGAGGTGCTGAACTCCTATCCTCAACTGGATAGGAGCCGAGTTCTGACTTCTAAGCCGTTTGAGGGTAGAAAAGTCAATTTCATGGACACACAGGCTGTATAGTAGTCGAGTGTGATTGTTGACCACATCACCTCCTTGTATAGCCGTTGGTAAAGAAACAATAGTTTTTACCAAGTACCGGACCCAAGATCCTTCATTGGTTGTAGAGTTACGGTTTATTTTATGTTTTATTTATTTATTATTATTATTTTTAATCTATTTATACAAATAAAATGTGCATGTAACGTTTTCGATTAGTTGCAATATGTAAATATATTTGATATATGTATATTCAAAAATTACGATCTGATATCCTTATTGCTTTGAGCAATCTTTTAGGTTTTCCACCTAGGATTTGTTTTATTTAATAAGATACAGCTTAATTGTAGTTGATGCCCTGCGATCCGTGAAGACATGGATACCCGGAAGATAAAACTGCGGACATGGAGAGGCGGTGTAGCTAGCCGCAGGTAAGCTAAGAGCCATCGAGGTAAGTGGTCCGTAAGAAAGAGGTTGAGTGGTCCCACTAATTGACCGGCAGCTAAGGTCGAAACCTGACCCTCTCTCCGGTAATGGTAGTCTTCACGCCATTTAGCCAACCCCTTCCCTAGCCACTCACCTCTCTTCCTCCATATTCTTTTTTACTCCATTTAAGTGTTATATTTAATAATAAAGGCTTTCCCTCAAGTAATAGATTTACCTATTTATTGATAGTTATAACTGCATAGTACATATACATCTAGGAAATGTGTGAAAAAATGAATACAGTAACATGTAATAACTTGTAAAGCTTATTGGTGGCACATTAATAAAACTTCTATAGTTGGAGGTCTCGAGGTCATATTCTTTTCAGACGCCACTGAGGTTCACTTGGAATAGACTGGGAAGCAAGTCAAGAGACTAGTTGATCTGATTGATTAAGGAGAGAAAGAATAGGTATCTGGTTTAGGCTAAATCAACAACATATCGTCGCAAATAGGGGTATTTTACGAATCCAGGTGGCCATATTAACTGAAAAAGGCTTATTTTCAGGGGTTTTATAAACAAATAAAAGAAGAAAAAAAACAAAAAAAAAAATTATTCCTCCCGGAATTTTCAATTTCGGAGAGCAACCCTATTGGCTTTGTTTTTCTAAACAAACAGACAGGATATTTTACACAGTGTAACAATTGTCTTCCAGTGCGGATAAGGTGCTTTATAACGAATTTAGTTAATAAAAAGAAGTATTTCAAATGTTTTTAACAACCAATCATCTTTTTTTTTTTTAATATTTTTTTTTCATTTTACGAGCCTCCTTCCACGTTTGTTTAAACTTAGATTTTAAACAGGAAAATTGGTACTTCATGCACTTTAAGTAGACACTAGAATAGTTTTCACTAGTCAAAAGATATCTTCAAATATTTTAATTTTACTTCAAAATTGGAAAATATTTTAATTTTACTTCAAAATTGGAAAGTGTTGCTCCTGCATTTTATCGTTTAGTGATTCCCGTGTCACTCCTCCTACTCCTGAACCCATGAACGCATATATTAAAAATTTTAAGATCTTATTAAAAGAATTTTAATATTTAATTTAATATTTTGTAATTTTCTCATTGCCATGTTTGGTACCACTTAAATCGAAATTGGTCATCATTATTTTACGAAAAGTCCATTTTTTCAGACATTAAAAATAAAAGCCGGGACGTACCCTGAAGTACAACAAAAACACTAGAAGTACAACAAATTCGATTGAAAATGAACGAAAAATAGAATATTTTTCAAACAGCCGAAATGGTACTGATGCATGAATGGATAAAATAAAAACCACTTCAAAAGTATGTGACCTCATCTGCAGTTTCCAGATTATTAACTCTATTTATGAAGAATACCACTAAATATTAGGAAACCCATTTTAAATGAAGCGATTACAGCTATAAAGCAGAGATTCGTTGGCCTGACAGGATGGCGCAGTTTCGACTGATCGTACGACTTAGGTATTGCAGGGAAGGAAGTGGCAAGGGTCACATAATGTCCTCTGTTTATCTAACTTTATAAATAGCTTGTTTTTTTTTACATACTGTGGATTTTATAAAATCGATTTGGCCGCCTAGATTGGCTAAATAAGTGCGTCGGTTGGGAAGAAGAGCACCACAAGCAGAAAATGTTCAAATTCCAGGTGATTGCATTAAACATCAGTAAAATGTATGACTAATATATGGAGAAAACTGTTTAAAGTGTAACTCTCAATAGGGCCGCTAGAGAGCTCTTGTGACATTCTGCCATTTTAAGAACTCATCATTACCTCATTGGAGAAGACAGTCACAAAACAGTTGTTAGGAAGTTATATTGCATTTAGTTCAAGGAACAGTGAAATCCTGATGTAAGGATTTTAATGTTTCGTAAAGAAATTCCAGGAATATTATTTTATAAAATTTCATACAAGAAGGTGGAATTTTTCAGTTTGATATCTTAAAATCTAAAATCTACCAGCTACGATCACGTTGAAACCAGCATACAGGCGTAAAGTGGGAAATACACAAAACAAAAAAGATGGATTACTATAGTATTACAAAGATTAATAAGACAATTTATAAACCTCTTATGACATTAATTTTGTTTTCACTGAAACACTTTATGAATATAGACATAATTTTGTGTTATTTTATATAATTAGTCTCATAAAACTCTCTAGATAATAAATTATGCACCTCTTAATTTAGTATATTAATAAATTAATTCACTGAATTATAGTTTAATAATGACTTTATTAAAACAATTTTCTTATTAAATTATTTAATTTTTTTTTAATACTTTTTATAAATAAAATTTATTTTATTTTCAAAGATTATTTTTTCTTTTTTTGTAGAATAGAAAAGTATATTCCTACATACTTTTAATACTGCTTGTGTAAATAATATCAAAAACCGTTGGTTTATTACTAATTTCCATTAAGAAAAAACATTTTGTTTGTTCTAAAAAGGTGTACCTAATTTATGTTTGAATACCATATTTTTCATGTTATTTGTTAAATTGTGTATTTGCATTATTCATAAATTTTATGTGTGCTGGTAACAAATTAAATTCCTAAGTTTTTTTCATAAATATATAATTGCTATGAAGAGATATTTTCAATTAAATTAATGAAAAACATTAAGCGCCGCTGCTGAAAGTAATAGTTTTTGAATTGTGACAGTATTCTTCCAAACCGACGATATGTTGCTCCCTATGTTTACAATCACACTGGACATCTTAATGAAATTATAAATTATTTTAATATTGTTTCTTCCTTAATTATTTTACAATTATACTCTTACTGAAATATTATGAATTATTATTATTATTGATTATTGTTGATATTATAACGTTTTCAGACTGGTAAGTATGTACTAACACAATGAAGTTGGGCGGCAGTGTTGTTTTTATTTAAAAAAGCATTTCTTTCCTATCTTTTATTTTCCTGTCTGAAATTCCAACAATTAGCTTACGATAAAATTATGCCCTAATTAGTTATTTATTTTCTAGAATTTTTTTTTTATTTACTTTCATTATTATTTCGTCTAGTATTGTTATTATTATTGTTTTCTAACTTGTTAATTCGGGCTATTCAGGCAGCAGTGGATCCGGATTCGAACAAGAATTACTAATATTTAAGATAAAGGAGTAATTAATAAAGGGCTGTTTGATGAACAGTAATGAAGCACGGCGAACCCTCAATAATGACCCAACTTCTGCAACTCATCACTCCAATGGCCGCCGGGCCTTTTGACCGCTTATCGACCAACTTGGATGAGCCTTCTATTGGTTAAAATTTCTATTCAGCTTACAATGTAATTCTAGTATATAGAGAATTTATATTATCATATATAGTTTTTCATGTAAAATTGAATTTTCGATAGTATGAACTTCGAACTGAAACTTTTAATGATTCCTTGAAATATTCTATAAAAAATCGATGATATTGGTCTACCTGATAACTTGAAGTTTTAGCATTGGCATCTTGCTCACTAAAATTTTATAATTTTATGTCGATACCGCCCCGTTCTTTATAATATGAAGTCTACAAATTCTGCGCTTTTTTTTTTAACCCAGACAGACTTGTTTCTATTCCCTGACTTAAACGAGAATATATTCAGCCGAATTCAGGGGACTCTACTTAACTGCAGCTTTTTCTAACGAACTAAGAATGGACATTTTAATTAAAGACAAACCCATAGAACAGGCGAAAGGTTTTAAGTATATGGAAACCCACTTGGATGAAATTAGAATCATGTATAATGAAATAAGAGAGAAAATGAACTCAGCTGTAACAGGAAAGATCGTTCATGCTATTAATAGAGGCTTTTTGAATAAAAGAGGTGTTTCACAGAATACTAAATGGAATGTGTATAAATCTACATTTCTCCCTATAATATCCCATTCCTTTGAATCATGGCTAATAGTGACGAAATACAAAATCAACTTGCAAGCAGCAGCAATGAGATTCCTTAGAAATATGAAGGGAAAGAACAGAAGGGACCGAATCTGCAATACGACTGTGACAGAAAACTTTGGTGTTAAACCAGCAGAGACTGTCATATGAAAAAGCTGCCTCAGATGGTTTGGGCACGTGTTAAGGATGGAGTCTTTGGGTCCCTATCCACACCAATATAGAAGGAAATGAATTGGCCGACATAAGCGCAAAAGAAGGAAGAACTATGTTCCCTTTTCCCAATAGCCAAGTCACTCTTTACGACTTTAATAAATCTATATTTAACTTGTGCAGAGAGGCATGGATCAACGTCTGGGCAAAAGTGCCTAATACAAATAAAATGAAAAGGTTATATGAAAACTTTCTTCCAGTAAAAGCTTTCCCAATAAACAGGAGAGAACAAACAGTAATTACGCGATTTAGAATTGGACACACCAAGTTGACCCACCGGCATTTACTTGAGGGCAATCTTCCACCAGAATGCGCTACTTGCAACTCCTGCTGACAATGGATCATCATACCAATGATTGAATTTTACCAACCAGGACTTTGTTGAATCTTCAAGGATACCGAGAAGCTTTGGAACCCGATAACTGGAATCAACATTTTACCCCACTCATAGATAACCACTTGTTTCAACTAATATAATTTTAAATTCAAACAACTGATAAAATGTAATGTTAAATTGTATTGTTTAATTGTGTGATGTGTAATTGTTTAAAATGTTTAATTGTGAATTACATTATGTAATGATTAATTATAATAGCTAATATAATGAATTATAGAATAGTAGAAATAATCTTATGTAATGTTGTAGTAATAATGAAATAGTGATAATGTATTGTAATGTAATGTTGAATTGTAACACCAGCATAATGTAATTGTGAATGTTAATAAGTAACCTAATGTAATGGTGCCTCTAGCCTAAGTAGCTGTACACGGCACCTAAAATTGTAATTAAATAAAACAATAAAAGGATGAAGAATAATGATCTTGCTAGAATGATATACGAAGCTAAGATCTACGGTAGATGACCTAGAGATGATCTAGAATATTTTACAAGGTGAGGGACGAATTGGAGTAAGAGAAGAGATATTGTTGAGGATCGTAAAGTTCGGTTAAGGTTGTACAGAAAAGCTCACTTTGCATGAGCAGTAGACGAAGAGTGACTATGATCATGATGGGTAAAAGTTTAAAATTTCATTCATATTGAAATAGGTTTCCATGGTACACTAACCAATTTTGAAATAAGCAAAATGAGAATGGTGTTAAGATAATGGTGAGGAAAAACGAAGAAAAACAACAGTTAACTCCAGTAACTTTGCTCGATATAAATTGATCTAAATCTCTCTATACTCTCAGCTCAGAATGTGATAATCATTTCGGCCGAACTCTCATAACGTTTGACAAAGGTCACTTATTTTTATAAATCATATTTAAAATTAAAAAATGAGTATTTAATTTTTATTGTTTTACTATAGTACATTTGTAGATATGTGTGTTATTTTGTATATTTTAAAATAAAGATAGTCATGTTGCCAAGTGGATGTAGAGAACGATGTCTCTATGGGAATCGAATCCGGTATCGCTAGATGCTTTTATCGTTTACGTAATGCTATCCGCAATAGAATACTTTCGAGAGCAACGAAGATACTGCTCTATAAAATGCGAATGATTTACGGAGGAATCGAGTGGAAAGAATGGCAACAGAGGTCTAAGCAAGAACCCTTTTTTTAATTGCAGTGGAGTTTTTTATTGAAAATATTCGTGTAGGCAGATTAAGAGATGCTGTGGTGAGTTAGTCTTGAAATGATGCCCAAACATTCGGTGAATCCAGAAATCGGATGGTCGTCGCACATCACCAGGAAGTAGATTCTCGAAGCCTAGACTCTGCAGTGAGTTGCTGCACCGGTTATGTTTAATCTTTCGTTTAGTTTTAACTAAAGGCAATGTCAATATTTTTTCTAGTTAGTTCCTTTAAGTTTTAAGTATTCAAGTAAAATTGTATAGTGAATATAAAGACAGCACTAATTTGTGATCATACATTTTCGTCCATCCCGCCCTTTCAAAAATCGTCAAGCACTGCCAGAATCTATCTTCACTTTGTTCCACTTCTCGGGTGTTCAGACAGTGTAACGCTGATTAGATTTTTTAGGATATTCTTAAATCCAATGACTTTACTTACCCAGTTTATCCATTATCTACTATTGACAGACTATATTTAGTGGATAAAAATCTCACGATTCCACATGTAGCCTTAAGAATAGTTTGAGCTAAATATTCCACGCATGCTTTCTTTTCGAAAAGTTTCAGGTGGTATTCTCCACTTAACCTAAGTAGCTACGTTTTGCACCGTGAACAAATGTAGGAAGAATATTAATTTATAGGCGAATGATATTTTAATAAAAAAATCAATTTCTCCCTGACTGCAGAAAACAATAGACCATGGATATGTCTATTTTTAGCTCCTAAACGGTAAGCCCAAGCGTCAAATTTTATAAAACAAAAAATATACTCCATTAGATTTCTGATGGGAAAACTAAAATTTGGTATCCGAGCAACAGCAACAGAGTTAGAGCGTCTCAAATTGAATGTTAAAAAAAAAAAAAAAGAAGATAGTTATTACTTTATTGCACTTTCATTAAAAAAATCTGCCTTGCATATTAAAGACGTTTAAAGGAACAGTCGCTGCTTGGTGGTTATGCATCAACATTATGAAGGGAATTGACTCAAGGAAAATATTGCATTATTCATTGTGGAAGAAGTCGCATCATTTCCATCTCTTTAATTTCTTAATTCTATTCCAGATGAACCTTGATGGAGACATTTTCCTTTTTTGCTCCCGAAGCGGTGGGACTTGCAATTAGACTAGACATCTCTGTTGAATAAATACAGAGCCAGCCGATGTTATGATCCTTTGCTCGGAATAAATAAATAAGTAGACCCGACCGCTGTGCAACTTATTGCTAATTTATTCTATTGAGCCAGGGGGATTGTATAAACGGGACTTCTTCTCTGCAACTATAAAAAAAAGATAATGACTCTAATGAAGTGACCTTCTCTAAAAGGTAATAAGACATTGATGACTTGAGACCTGATGCTGTGTTTTCCATGATTTATCAAAAGGCCTCTGGAATGCGAAGGGATCGCGTAGGTGTTGACCCCCCAGGCAGTTTTATAAATAATATTTATGGAATGTTGTGTTCTCAAACTGTTGTGGTGACTTTGATATATTCTGAGCAGTGTAAAAGTATTCGTTTTGTCTGAGTTCTCTTGCGGCACCGCGATACCTCCTAGTATCCAGTTAATAAGATTCAGAGTTATTTTTCTGGCTTATTTCATTCTATTACTCCAACAATAAACTTTGAATTTTATCTATTTTTTTCAACGTGAACATTATTTTAATAAATTATATTCTAATTATGCGTTTCTGTTACTATATCTATACTATTATATAAAAGGACAAGCCATTTTTCGTTTGTGATCACTAACCGCATGAACTACTGAACCATTCTGTACCAAATTTTAACCACATCCTCTTGAAATCATTAGAAAGGTTTAGCAATAATAAAATCTACTGATTTTAAGTTAATTTGTTATGTGGATAACTGTGAAATTTGAAAATTGACCGATAGGTGGCGCCATTCTATATATATATCGAATGGGAGTTATATAGAGCTTGAGATTGATTATAAAATTTACTTATAATCAATAAAATTATTAAAATAGATTTAAATATGCGATGCTTCATGTGGATCCCAGTGAAATCTGAAAATCGTGCGGTATGTAGTTAGGGTTGGGTTCGCAATGGTAAAACTACTAAACCTATCGGTACCAAATTTTAACTACATTATTTTCATAGTTCTAGGAACATTTAGGAATAATAAAATTTGCAATAATTAAAATTTAAATGCTCAATGTTAAGTGGCAGAAATGAGGTTTACTACACTGTCTTATAGTTTTATGGTTAGAAATTAAAGACCAACCAGATGAAATCGATAAAATTATTTCTTCCGAATTAAATGATATTATCAAATCAAAATGTCCATCCTTTGGTTTTTGATATTATGTGTAAAATTATAATTTATGGGTCTGTTGTAGCAAGCACTCATAATGCTGTCCATTATCTGCAGGAGTTTCTTAATAGTCTCTCCCATCTGGATTACTACAGATTAAAATTAAAAGTTGGATTTATGATTATGCTTTTATGTTATCTTAAAAACAGTATCTTAAATATTTAATTATTAGTTTAAATGACCTTTACATATGAAAGCGGGTGCCGCGATAGTATGTGGAAGAGTAGATATCTAGTAAGAGACAAATCAGAATCTCAAAGGACATTAATTTCATTATGGATAAGTTAATTTGTGTCTCAATAATGAGGATTAAGGATTTTAGATTTTATGGATTGGATAGTCCTTCCACATAGTATCATATAATACATAAAAATATGGTATTTTCAGTAAAAATGTTGTTTTATAATTGGCCAGTGTAGTTTTATTTTAGAATATAATAGAAGAAAAACTTTATTCTTCACAAGGGAAGAGGTGTTGCATGTTTTAAATATTTCCATTCATTTTAAGTTATTTATAGATTTTTTTAAACTTATTGATATTTACAACTGTATATAATATATATGTACAACTAGTAAATGTTTATAATGACTTGTAAAGAAATGAATAACTTGTAAAGAAATCAATAACTTGTAAAGAAATACTCATTAGTAGCGCTTCAATGAAAGTTATACATCAGAAAGTACCGAGGCTATCTTCTTTTCAGATGCCTCCGAGGGTCTTCTGGAACACACTCAGCCTCTACAAAAGCAATGAAAAGACATATAACAAAAACATTATTTTTTTATTTTATTTTTAAACCCTCTTTTGGGATTAATTTGTTGGTATACCAGATACAGCATTCGCGTATAACAGAAATATCAATCGATAACTTTAAAATTTTAGAAAAATAATACGTTATAATAAAATACCAAGTAATTTAAAACTTTTTAAAACTCTCGCCAAAAGGAATCGCTTTCCCTCCGGAAGAGCACTTCTCCTTTTTGCTATCAGCTTAAATAATGGTTCCTGTCCATTGCTGTTTCGGAAACAAATAAAATTGAAATCCAAACCTGATTCGACTTGTTAATGTGACAGTGTTGGATGAGCGCTGTTAAAATATACCCACCCAGTTACCAACAGGTGTGTTGGAGGGGAGATGTATTCAGTGACGTGCAACTCAATGGGGTTCGTACCACAGCAATCTTTTCCCATAGAATGCCGTTGTCAATTTCAATTTTTATTGAACCTTAATTTAAAAATTTACTGAGTAGTTTAACAGCCGTAATGATATCTAATACAAGTATGTGTATATTACTACTAAAAACAAAAGTATGTATGTATAAAATATGGAGGCTAAATTAGTGAACTCAGGCGTAAAAAAAACTTGAACAAAGAAATAGAGTTGTACGAGTATTCTTGGAAACAATTGGTGTAGAGTTCCTCATTAAGATAAGAATCAAAACATATCGAGAAAGAAAGAAGACAAAGAAAACAAACTTTATTATTATAGGAATTATTCTCTCTAAAGAATAATAAAAAGGTACAATTAATAGAGAGATTTTACCAATTGCACCATTTTATTGTATTCCATGTTATTACAATAATCTGACTCAGCCAGAATCGGACATATGGTACAAAAGTTAGAAGTTGACGACATCTTAGAGTAGTTCAATAAAATTGGTTGAAGAGGGTTACCAATACATTGAAAAAAAAAATTGTTATTTAAAACTGTATACAATTTATTCATCAATTAAATGTGTTTATTGTAATTACAATGACTTAGAATTACTATTAGAATTACTAATCAGTAGAAGTTCAATATAAGTTTTACATTAGAAGGTCTCTAGGCTTTCTTCTTTTCATAAACCTCGGAGGAATATTGGGAATGAAGTGGGAAGCAAGCTGGGAAACTGGTGGATTCGCGAGGGTATGGAGTTCACCATGAAAGGATACTGGTTTGGGCTAAATCTGCAACATATAGAACATTAAGATCTTTATGGATAAGTATGTTTGTGACATAATAAGAAGAATTGAGGATTTTACGAAGATTTTTGGATTGTAAGAATTGGATACGAGAAGAATTGGATGGTTTTGATTACTGTTATGTAAATAATTGTTTTGTAATTTTTTCGAAGCTTTGAACAACAAAGCAGTTTCCTGTATTTTAAGTCATGAAAAATATGTTAAAAAATACATTAGAAGGACTCTAGCCTTTCTTCTTTTCAGACACCTTGGAGGTTTATCGGGAAAGGAGTGGAAAGCAAGTTGAGAGACTTTTTGATTTAAATGGTTATGAAGTTTATTATGAAAGGATAGGTATCTAAATCAGCAACACATGGAACATTAAGAATAGAGCCCCAAGGCTCACCCCATATGTACAAATAGGTCTGATTCCTGTCATGTAAAATGAATCTTGGGAAGCTAAAAGAGTTTTTTAATATAATTAAAAAATAAATAAATATTGCAATAGGATATCAGTGTTTTAAATTTCAAAAATATGCTAACCATATTGGCTAAAGGCTGTATCCAATTAGAGGGAAACGCACTCTCCTCTGTGTACGTAGTAAATCGGTCGGCAGGCGGCGCTCTATTATGAGACCCGGTAGCCTCCTGGATTAGCATTTTAAAACTGCCTCCTAGAATAGATATTTCCTTTGGCCACTCTACTTAGTTTATATGCAAAGGATAGTAATTGCTTTAAGCATTCAGTTTTTGTTTTATTTTTTATTTTTTTTTTTATTTTACTTCACTTTATTATTGTTACTTAGTATAAACACTGTCATTCCAGAACTAATTCGCTGGATTAAAGTTGAATAATTGAAACGAAAATTATATGCGTAAATTTATTGCATGAAAGTGCTAAGCGCTGTGGTAGGGAGTCCCCTAATTGGATTGAAATGTTGATTTTGCCATATGTGTCAACAGTTTTGATTGGCATACTACAGCCGAATATATATATGAATCAGTAAATCACTTCGGTATTAGCATGTTGAGTAAATTTGCTTGTCATTTCTGGTTTTTAATCCTCTATTAGAATGTTGGGACCATGTTTCTGTGACAACTTAATGGCTTCCATGGTTACTTATAGCTAAGCATGAAATTTAAATTGACCTCGAAATATTTTTAGTTTGGTGAAAAGAATTATTTTTTAATGCCCCACTATTTAGAGGCAGGAAAGTAAAAATTTTAATTTAAAACTCCAAAAAATTTTAAAATAAGCTGAGAAAAGATAAAGTTTATCAGGAGTTCGATGTTTTCTTATTTCCACTTCCCTGCTGGAAGGAAGTCTTACCAGAAGTTAACAAGATAACTTTCAGCACATATTTCGTGTTTTAAATGTCGATATTCTGTTCTTTCCATTTCCTAACGTGAGAAAGTTTATGAGAAGTTAACAATATTGCTTTAAACATTGATTTAGTGTTTTCTATGTTGGTATATAAAGGTATTTTGGGTGGGAGCAGTGTTTGGTTCCATGTTGTTACCTTAATTTATTTGACAACATAAATAGGAACACAATTATTTCATATATATATATATATATATATTTTTATATATATATATATATACTATATTTTTTTATAAACACTTATTGAAATTAACAACTGTACAAAATATATCCACATCAAGTAAATGTTTTGACAACGATTATAATAACATGTTAAAACTTGAAAAGAACTACTCATCACTTTAGTAGCACTTTCTTAAAAATTTTACACTAGAAGGTCTCTAGGCCATCTTCGTTTTAGACGCCTCGGAGGATTATCGGGAATGGTGTGGGAAGCAAGTTGAGAAACTAACGGATTTGAGTGGTTATGGTGCTTACTATGAAAGGATAGGGCTAAATCAGCAACATATGGAACATCTTCATGCATAAGTTTATTGGTGACAAAGTAAGGAGCATTCAGGATTTTTCGAAGTATTTTGGATTGTAAGGATTGGATACGAGATGAATTGGATGGTTTAGTGGAGCCCCAAAGCTCAACTCCATACTTCCAAACAGGTCTAATCACAGTTATGCATATGAGTCTTTTGTAATTAATTGCTTTGAGCATTTGTCTAGTAAATTTCATATTTTTAAAATTTAAAATTAGTTCATTGTGAATTAAGCAGTAGGTGGCAAATAAAGATGCTTAGATTAATATTATAAGGTCAACAGTTTAATTCCTACATATCGCCATCAGTGGTAACTATCCAAAAACATTTTCACTTAAATTATACTTTGTGGGTGAGATGGTTTGTCCTGATCAAGAAAATAATCGCTCTGTTGTCACTGTAGGAAACAGTAGCAACACATTTCTTAGCCAACCCAAATAAAAATGGAAAAGTTGAATTAAAAAACACTTAAAAAAACTTCCCCTTATCTAAACCAATTTAATAAGGTTACGTTCCATTTTTTTTTTTTTTTTAAATACAGGGTGAGTATCTCTTAGTGTAAAAAAAAAAAAAAAAATTGGGTGAAACTACATCAAACATGTAGCAAAAAGATCTCACCCTTCTATTCCAATCCGTTGCAGATATATATTTTTTTGAGGAAACCACGTTTTTTTTCTAAAATGCTGTAATATCTACATTTTGTTTAAATATTTTTCAAATTTTGACCACATTTTCGGATTAAGCATTAAATTTTCTATAACAGTTGAGTACCTGTAACCTTGAATTTTACAAACTTGGTATCTAAAGAACAGCTTGATCTTCACCTTATTTGGGAAAGTCACAATGTCTTATATCACTTCAACGCTCACCGTTTTTCGAAAAAAACTATCCACAAAACGACCAATCTCACAAAAACTTGCAAATTTAATAAGCTTTCGAATGGTAGGTTAAACGTAATAATTTTGTTTTGATTTCATGGAGAAATTTAATTTTGAAACCGAAAAAACATGGTGTTCTCATTTGGCATACAAATCAGTTACTTGTGTAAATGAAACATTATGACTATCCTTTAATGAAAATATGAATTTCAAACATAATAAACTTCATTTGATTAAAAGCAAAGAAAAAAATTATTGTTTAATAGAAAATAAAGGAAAACTGTCAATAAAGCGACACCAGATCAGAGGATCTTATGTTATTACATTTATTTATTTATTACTATAATTTAGGATTTTAATTTATTAAATTTTCAATGTAAGGTTTAAAACTCAATGATAATGAACAATAGACCACAATTTTGCTATTAGCTTCTGAATGCAGATGGATTAAACAATACCACTTTTTGAGATGAATTTTATGGACAGATGAGTCTGTTTTTACAGGGGAAGGCATTGCTACCGTTCCATGTGGAGTATCATTAGTTTATTCATCTTTGTATTGCTGTCGAATAGTGTTTGTATTGTAGTCGAAAATCATAGTTTGCCCAACAGATTGAATGATGAGATAACTAAGATTTGTAACAAAATATCCTACCACAACTTCATCACGATATTCCTCCTGAAGTTCGGCAAAATATGATTTTCCAACACCATGGTGCTCCTCCACATTATTCGAAAACAATACAAATATAAACGAACGATATACATGGATAGGTAGCAATGCCTTCCCCTGTAAAAACAGACTTATCTGTCCATAAACATTCGAAAGCTTATTAAATTTGCAAGTTTTTGTGAGATTTGACGTGTTGTGGATAGTTTTTTCGAAAAACGATGAGCGTTGAAGTAAAATAAGGCATTGTGACTTTCCCAAATAAGGTGAAGATCAAGCTGTTCTTTAGATACCAAATTTGTAAAATTCAAGGTTACAGGTACTCAACTATTACAGAAAATTTAATGCTAAACCCGAAAATGTGGTCAAAATTTGAAAAATATTTAAGCAAAATGGAGATATTACAGCTTTTATGGAAAAAAACGTGGTTTCCTCAAAAAAGTCTTTGTTTTATTATATATCTGCAACGGATTGGAATAGAAAGGTGAGATCTGCGGTATTTTGCTACATGTTTGATGTAGTTTCACCCAATTTTTTTTTTCACTAAAGTAAGAGATACTCACCCTATACATCGCAAGGTACGTATCGATTTATCGCATATTGATAACCAACCCTAATAACATATCATTGACCTAAAACATTGTAATGAAATTTTAACAATAAATAGTCAAGAGACACTGAACTATAACAAATTAGTATTTTTTTTTTTTTCAAACGATATTGTGATCATTTTAGAACATCTTTATTGGTTGGTTATTGGTACCATGGTTACAGTCAGTAAATAGCTTAACTCATGAGTGGGCGGAATATTATTCAGTTCATTGTGATTCACTTGGCGATTATTAAACTTAATTTAATCTGGCCATGTCATTCCATCAAGCCTTTATTATCAAAAATAATATTTCTGAAATAGCAACAAGTAGAAGGGTGGAGCGAGATTATATTTGCATATTAATTAAAAACATAAAAAGATTTATTTAATTTCTAGGGAACTTTATTAATTATACTTATGGAAAAAGTATATTAATTATTTAATTATTAATAATATATACACATATTTGGTTCATTATTTTAATTATACTTATAATTAATGGTTTCCAAGTATGGCTATTTGATCTATTATGTATTTAATTTTATATTTTCGGAGTTGAGCTTTGGGGCTCTACTAAACCATCCGATTCATCTCGTATTCAATCTTTACAATCCAAAATACTTCGAAAAATCCTCAATGCTCCTTACTTTTTCACCAATAAACTTATCCATAAAGATCTTAATGCTCCATATGTTGCTGATTTAGCCCAAACCAGATACCAATCCTTTCATAGTAAGCTCCATAACCACTCAAATCCACTAGTTTCTCAACTTGCTTCCCACTAAATTCCCGATAATCCGCCGAGGCGTCTGAAAAGAAGATGGCCCAGAGATCTTCTTGTGTAGATTCTTTTATTTTTTACTGAAGTGCTACTGATGAGTAATTCTTCTCAAGTTTTGGCATGATATTGTAAACGTTTTTTTAACACATTTACTTGATGTATACTTGTACAGTTGTAAATTTCAATAAATTGGTTTAAAAAAATTTATATTTTATATTAAATAAAAATACATAAGCCAATATAACTCTGTAAGTCCAGTTTATAATCATTTAATGTATCATAGTTACAATAATTATTATAGTTAATTATAAATTTGTATGTCGTAATTTTTTTTAGTATATTGATTATTGTTTTTTTTTCTTTTTAGTGAATGTTTCAATATTTTTTTTTATGCATCCTCAATAATCAACAGAGGCTCAGTGAAATTTAACTATAGCCTGGCAACATAAATTTTGAGTAGATGCAACAATAAATATAATAGAAGAAATTTAAATGTATATAATTGTAAAATTAAAACAAATTAAGGATTGATGAATCAATTGCCACTCCTATTGCAATTATTTTATTTGATAACGAGTTTCGAATGTTAAACATTCATCATCAGTTTTAAAACATACAAAAATTTTCAAAACATCAGCACTATGTTATATGGATTTTATATACTAATTTTTCAAAATTGTAAGACAAGAAATAAAATATATAGGTACTCACCTGAGGAGATCTAACAGATATACCATCATGCGTACCTCAAGTAAAACAAATTAATATGAATATAAGAATAAAAACATAAAATACAAAATTTACTAGAGGCTACATATACATAAGATAGGAAGATAAACAATTTCAAAAATGAGAAAAATAATGCAATACTATATAAACATTGAATAAAATAAAATTATTAACATGCATTCATACATCAACGTATTCACAACATGCATTAAGCTAAAATATTAGGTTGTAAAATATATAAATCGTTCTTTAGCCAATTCACTAGTGTCGGATTTATCCCAATAACAGTAAATTGAACAGAATTATTTAGCATGATTCCTCTGTTAGTAATCACTTCTCTTGATTGTGAGCAGGTGTTCGATTAGGAAGGTTTTGAATGAGCTAAGGATAGGAGCATGTCTGATTTCAGGAGGGAGAGAGTTCCAGAGGGTGGTGGTAAATGGAAGGGAGGGAATACTGGAATTATTAGGTACCTGGGTAATTGATATTATTAAAATAAACAATTTTTTATAATTATTATCTTTTCTGTATTGCAAATAAGCACACTCTACTAATAGTCTAATATTTTTATACAGGTTTAATTTTTTTAAACTAAATACAAAATCTGACAACTGGTTTGACAAGGAGGTCAGAAAATTATATTACTATATTTTTAAAAATGAATCGTTTCTGAATAAATGTGTTGTTTTGTTATCAATGAATAATTGGTAATATACTGTCAAATGGTAAACAAAAACAGTTCTCTTAATTTTTTTTTATTTACAAATTTCTATCTGAAAGAAACCTTAGTCTTGTTTAGTAACTACAAGGGGTCCCAATACCGAGGTAGGGAGAACTAAAGGAAGATATGAAAAGGCAAAAGCGTAGAAGGCATCAAAGCAGGTTCTAATCACTAGAACGGTCTTTAATCAAGACTCACACAAAAGATGATGGAGTATCATGTGTGTAAACATGTTTTTTAAATATATATTCCTTTTTTATTTTTAATATTAAAGAATAGAAGTCTTTTACTTTACTAAAATGGGACGTGTCCTTATTGCTTATTTCAGTGTTATCTCACAAACATAACCTAAATTGTATTAAATTGGTCTATATAATAGCAATACACGATATAATATAAACCTTTATATCTTTGGTTCTCTTGTTGAACGGTATAGAACGGTTTTAGGGGGAGTGTAGAGGTATTGTGTGTCGCCATGTGCTGTGTGTTGGCGACAAATAAGTTCTCATATTTTTATGTCACAGCGGATTCCGGTTTTTTATTATGTTGAAGTCATTATTCCAAACATTTGAAATTTAGAAACAAATTAATTTTCTCTAATAAAATGGTATGAATAAAGTTAAGCTTTTTTGTTTGTTTTTTAAATTTTCCTACGACTCCGTCTGGACAAACATCTTACTTGGACTCCACATGCAATACTAAAACGATAAGAAACTGATCGACATTATAGACTACTCCGCATGTTACTCGACAAACGTTCAAAGCTTTCAATTAATTGAATAAGTCACCTCAACATGATTTCATTCATGTTGATATGGATGACATGAAAAGTGGCAAGAAAGTGGCATGGACGAATAGAGATTCGAATAATTGACTTAAAACGAAATAGAAAATCTCCACAGAAAAGATGGACTATCGATCTCGTCGCAGTTTAATTTCGAAAACTCGAGTAATGAGAATGAAGGTTCGCTTGTACTTCTACTGAACAGGAGAATGCCGATTTTAGCAGAATGTTCTTGCTACGGACAATGAAATACTTAATAAAAGACGAACTAAAAGGAATGACTTTTTCTCTAAATGAAAATTCAATTAATATATATGTAAAAACCTTTATATATACATTCATTTTCATGTATTTTTGTACATTATAACATAATAAATGTATATAAAACATTTGTATGTTAATAAAAGCGATTTCCTGCAAAGTTTGTTTTTTCTTTTTCTTATGAATCACATTATCAATAAAATGTTGTTATTCGATTATTCGGAGTTTTCGATTGTCCGTGAACACCCATGCCCATTATTACTCCGGAAAAGTGGGGTTCTACTGTACATATGTATATATATATATATATATATATATATATATATATATATATATATATATATATATATATATATATATATATATATAGTTCCAAGATTATAGTATCAATATTACTATATTTATGGAAATGTGAGTAAATATAAATTAAAAAAAAAAAAAAAAAAATCTAAATTATAAGATAGTTTATATGCACAAAAAATATATTCCAATGATATTAATTTTTTTTTTTAAATTAATAGTTGAGGACAGAGAATACATAATAATATATAGCCAAATATAATTTTTTTAGTAGATTATCTGTAAATGAATAAATACTTAAAGGAAGACTGTAAATTTAAAGAGTCCATTTAGTAAAAGTTGCTATTTTATGAAGTATCTTATAACAATAACCAAGCAGAAGAAAAACATCAACTCAATTTAAAATTATTTAAAAAATTACAGACATCTTTGGTCGTTATTGAAGTCATTGGACGACTTAATTATGACACCATTAATTTCAGTTAGGAGCGCCCCTATATAATAGATGTCATATCTCCATAGTTATTATCGTCCTTCCTTTTCGTTTCATTAAACCTCATTTTCCTTTTTTATCTTATAAATTAAAGTCCATAGCGTCTTTTACTGTCTAAAGGCTTAAAAATTAAAAAAATACATTCTGTGGTCAGGCACATTCTGCGTTGAACTTATGAATCATATTGGTTTGAAATATATTACTCCTATAAGGTTAAAACTAAAAATGAACAGAGAAGATATATCTTTTCTTTAGTACTTATTAAAGAAATAAAGAAAAGTAATCTTCATTGTGTAACACCTTTTCCCCTAAGAATTACATCAAAATACAGCAAAAAAGGTATTATTGTCTGGCTGCGTACATATCAGGCAGTAAACTTCTGTAGTTTATAAGTTATATACATATAAATATATAAGATGGAAATTAAATCTAAAAATAAATCTTCGAATTTATAAGCAAAAAAATTTTTATACTAATATATTATTACATAATTTCAGAAGATAGTACGCTCTGGAGATGGGTGAATATAAATGAGGTGATGATCATGAATATATGATGAATTGTAATGGGTACGGAATCCCAAAATAAGGTAGTGCGAATAATAAAGGATTTGTCAAAGGAGGAAGTTTGATGAGAAGATATGTACAAAGCAATAGGCTGGGGTCTAGTATTTAAACTATGAATGGAAGAACGAAGGGTAAGGTATTCGAAAATATAAGAAGGCTTTTTGAACATTAAAGATTGGAATTGAAAGGTACCAAGAAAGTATTATGGATGAAAACTTGAATAAAGCCACCTTAACACAGAATAGCAGTGAGTGATGTGAGAGCGCCTGGGGATCCTAAAAATGGATCTTATAAAGGAATTCATTAGTCTCTTCAGCCCCATTTCAAGTTCTCCAGAAAGTCCTTCGTATATTAAACATCCTTTATCGAGGTGGGGAAGGATGAAGGAGAACAGTAATAATTGACGGGTATTGTCTGTTTGAGGATAAAGATTGGTTATTTCAGGACAGAAAACTGTTCCAAAGCTTTTGAAGCTTATTTTGGCTTTATTTATTCTACTTTTAAATAACTTTTATTATTATTACATTCTTCCTGAAGTAATGATAAATTTTGACCCAGTTTCATTCGTCGACTAGTCAACAATCAATGGGAAGATCCAGACTGATATGTACTTTTAGCATCTTATCACAAAAGGACAGCAGACCCATCGGGTTTACTGCCTATAAGAGAACTATCTTTTAGTAGGATTCGAAGAATACGATGGGCAGTACGAAGGGGGTCAGAGCCGAACATCAAGCGGTAGTGCTGCCGCAATAAAGCTCGCGGCGGTAAGTCGCTCGTTACAACTAAAGGATTCCGAACCTAAACCCACTTTATGGCCTTTCTTAAAACGGCCATGCCAACCACTTTTTCCAATTCACCTTAAACATATATCAGCCACGAAATTACTTCTTCATGAATAAATTTGATATTTAATACCAGATAGCGGATCATTTCAAATCGGAGTTTCCTTTCTTATAAACTAATTCTAATACCGTTCTTTCCCTTTCATAATTTTTTTTTATTATTTCCACATTTAAGATATTTTTTATGCCTACTGATAAATAGTTTAAAAAAAATAAAAATAATAAACTCAACTTCTCTCTGACTTCGAAAAACAATAGATCATGGATATGTTTATCAATAATCTACTGATTTTCTCAATTTAAATTTTAGAATTAAATGGATCAAATTTCGTGAAGTAATTATTAAATTAAATTAACAATCAATGATTGTTCGAAATAAACAAAGTTGATAGAAAATAGAGGTTTGAAACCTGACTGTTTTCATTCAAACCAATATAGCTTCTAAACGGTAGCTGCAAGCGACAAATGTTATAAAATAAGAAAATAGTCTCCATTAAATACCTGATAGGGACACTGTCGTGAAATTTTCGATCCAAGGAACACAAACAGAGCTATTGTGAAAAAAAAAGAAGAAGTTACAAAGTGACTTTTTTTATTCAAAGCAATATAAATCCTCAACGGTAGCTCCTAGCGAAAAATGACATAAAACAAAAATTATTCCCCATTAAATTTGTGTTAAGAGAACTGTCAGTTAAGTGAATTTTCAATCCTAGCAACTCCAACAGAGCTATAGTGTCAAAATGAATATGAAAAAACGTTACACCAAAAAAATATAGACATCCAGCCAAAAGAAACATCTATGCCAGAATAAAAAAAAAAAATTTGTTTGTGTACATTTAGTGAGTCATCTTCGTACCTTGCATCTCTAATCATTGTTCATTCTTATTTTTATTCTCTATAGCTATATATCAAAAATGAACAATTATTCACTGAGTAATTGGCATAAATTTAATATGACCTCTATAGTAGAGTCCTGAAATGTTGATTGCAAATTTAAATAGGTGATACAAATTAAAGCAGCAAGTACATGGATGAACAACTTTTAATTATTAAGTAAATTCGGTTTTTCGAAAATTAGAAAAATAAAATAAAATTTGGAGGCGCCGGGCATCGATCCCGGTACCTCTCGCATGCTAAGCGAGCGCTCTACCATCTGAGCTACGCCCCCTGTTACGAATTTTCGAAAGTAGTTGACATTTGGAGCGATTTTGTAATGTAAGAATCAAGCTGGTTAGGAACTTTGCCGGCGTTCAGAGGTAGGCAACCGGCAACACAGGTAACATTATCGCTGCCAATCCCGCCCGATGCCTGGGCGCCGATATTATGGGCCTTGACTTTCTACTAATTTTAGAGTCAAGAAATAAGGATAATCCCGTCACCTTCAGTGTGCTTAGTAAAGAAGTGGTAGTCAAAACAGTGGCTAATAAACAGTGGCGATAACGTCGATTAGCATATTCCCTTAAGAACATCAAAACTTCTTAAGGTTGCAATTTACTTTACTACCTCCTCTGATAAGGTGAGTCCAAGATGATTAAATTTCTAATCCTGATCGTATGTAATACAATTATAATCATTATTTTAAATTTATTTATTGATATTTACAACCGTACACGATATATACATCGAGTAAATGTGTGGAAATATGATTAAAATAACTTGTATATGAGTTACCCATTAGTAGCACTTATAAGATCTACATTAGAAGGTCCCTAGATCATCTTCTTTTCAGACGCTAACTGGAATCGTGTGGAGAATCATGTTGGGGACCTTTCGGTTCGGGTGGGTATGAAGCTTATCATGGAGGGATAGATATCATTTATTATTATAAATAATTAGAGATCATTTATGTGTGGCATAATAAGGACCATTGAGAATTTTACGAAGGATTTTGCGATGTAAGGACGGGGAATGAGAAAAATTGAAAGTTAAATGGAGACCCAAAGCTCAATATCGTATTTCCAAATCGGACTGATTATTTTCTAGTAAACTACTTTTTTGAAATTAACTGGAAAATTTTAACTTCTTTCAAGCAATGTTGGAGAAAGCGAAAACGACTTGCAGTTTCTTGTCGTTTATGTCTCGATGTGAGTTCAAGTAAGACGTTGTCCAGTTTGAGTCCAAGGTAGTAGCGGGTTTGTTCAACAAGAATCGTGTTAAAGGTGGAATATTTCAAAATGATACTGAAGGACAAGAAATTTTAGGTTTATGACGCAGTTTATTTGACGAGATATGTTATGATATATTTGAATTCTTCAATTTGGATACCGTGATTGAAGGTTAGTGATTGAGTGAATGTGATGAAGGAAAGGGTCATTATTTACTGATAACGGTGTCATAATAATAAGCGTTCAGGAGCACCGTAGGATGAGTCAGGAGGTCAGATGAATACACCGTTTAGAGGATGAAACTTGGGATAATACCCTGAGGAAACCCGGTAGATTCGGAGTATAGAAGAGGGGTAGAAAATAGGTAGAATAGAAATAGGTAGAAAAGAAAATAGGAAGAATAGAAAAAAAAAAAAGATTTCATTTGAAAATTCTGACACTGAGATAGGGGGAAAGCAACATAACTCTACATATTGAACTTCGATATTAACAGTTAATGAGCAAGTATATGTCCACATAGACCTACCAGAAATGATTTCACGAAAAATTACATGAACATCTTAACACTACACAACTACCGGAAAAAAACCAAAGAAGGTTAAAAAGAAGCTGGATGAGGGACCTCCTTGGCTAAAAAGATTGGAGGAGGTGTCACTAGGCTCTGCTCCCCTCATGCCTTTCATGCTATCACTCAACATATTCACTGATTGTAAATATATTATAACTGACGGGTTGAATGACGAAATAAAGAAAAAAAAATTACTTCCGAAAGTGTTAGAAACAGGTCAAATGAGTGATATTCCTTCGTACCCAACTTGACAAGAGGGGTGGCTCTTTTTCTCGTTAATACGAATCCGTTTTTTTTTTTCCTTTATACTTAAATTTACAAGTTTAAGAGCACACAGTCAACCGGGGTGCGAGATGTGAAGTATTACGGAGAGAATGAAGGAGGACAGGCACGAGGAAGAGAATTAGCGAGTTGCCCCTCCTTCGCTCTTGATATTAATGTTCTCCGTTATTCAGGATACCTCACCCATCTTCTTTTCAGCCTTCTAAGGCTGTTATCCAGCATTTCTGGAATGAGGCTATTGGGGCCATCTTCAAGTTTATTATGAAACCTAGAGTAGAGTAGTTAATGCAGAGTAGTACCTTTGTCTTCTTCTGCGTGATTATTATTGTGATAGTTTTAAATCATTCTAAATATGCCTGAATGTACATAGTTTTAGCATAGTCCAAATTGGTTTGGGTAAATAAGTGAATGAAATATTTTTTTAGAAGATTATTAGTTTATAGACATAATACTGAAAGGAGTCCAATTAAGGAATATATCAATCCTATTGGATATGAGACTAAGTTACTAATGCACAGGTATTGTTCTCAGTCCGATTGCGGAAGCCATTCGTTTTCATGACAGACTGGAAGAAGTACCTCCTAAAGCTGGGTGAATTTGTTGTGGTTCTGGCCTATTCCACATGTTTCAGAACACTTATGTAGTATCAAAGAGTAAGAATAAAACTAAGATCTTGTTAGATTCGTACTTATTTGTTTAGACATTACTGATCCTTAAAAAAAATCTTTACATACTTATGTATATAATGGTATAAATTAATCCTAACCATATTATAATATGAGTCGTTAAGAACCAAAACCTATGATGTCCATTTTTCAACATTTTACAGACAAAAAAATTACAACATACTAATTTTTTGACATACGAAAAACTTGATCACAATTTAAATCTCTCTTCAATATTATGTTCTCGGGGTGTTCTTAAACTTCTTTCATTTCAATATCGATCCATGCTTGCTTAAGCAGGAAATTTCTGTTTTGTATTGGACATAACTGGTTATGCTTTAAAAATCGGCCAAAAATTAATTATTTGGTAATCTTTATCTCGTTTTAATATATATATATATATATATATATATATATATATATATATATATATATATATATATATATATATATGCATATTTATGGACTATTTTACTTTTCATATATACATAATCTATGTAACCAAGTGCTGGTGTTTTGACATTTTAGTATGTTTTTAGGATTGGTAATGATCATTCGAAACTAGTTTTCAAATAAAAATAATCCCAATAGAAGTGGCAATTAATTCATCAATCCCAATTGTATGGACACTTCTATACCATCATATGTACCTCAAGTGACAAATATAAAGCACTCACCTAAGATGATTCACTAAAAACTGCGAGTGCACAAAACCTAAACAGTTTGTAAAAAAGGCCGATTGAGACTCAATTTTTGTTGGGGAGTAGTGTTTTTTTTTAATCTACAGCCATAGGTAAAGGCTCTTTTAAACTAACATTTGAAAAATTTATATTTTTTGAAAAAAGGGGACTTAAAGGGCTTTGATCCTGTACTGCTCGTATAATATTGAATATAATTCCAAAAACATTGTTCTGGTTTATTAATTAGGGTAGGCGTATCATTACCATCCCCTCGGTTTGTTTTGATGAATAAATTGTTTTAATTTACATGCATAATGCAATATTTCTGTTGTGCAAACTGTTCAGTGATCCTTGATTTTCCGAAAATGGAATCGACGTATATTTGACGAAAGGACAATTAGGGATGGGAGGAGAAAATGACATGAAACGCGGGGTCCTTAAATATTTGAAGTAGGGCATGAATGCACGACTCATATTTTCCGTTCCATTACTCCAACCCGAACAATTGTCACATAATTTATTAACACCTTTAATGGGCTACGTTAGGATACAATGCTACGGAACGGGTAGTATTGGAGTGTGGGAGGGTAGTATTGTGTGGCGGGAAATTATAAAAATTTTAAATAATGTATTATTTTCATTTAAGGAAAACGAATGTGAATAAAGTTAAAAAGTCTTAAGAAATTAACTTTTAATTTTGATGTAAAAATTAAAAACACTTGATGTTGAATATCCCTAAAAATTTCAACCTAACCTGATCTTAAAAAATCTTGTGGGACTTTTAAAATATTCTGTTCATAAGAATCTGGTATTGTTGAGGGCTACGGAGATGAACTCGTCATAATAGCCAGAAGTGAATCTGTCCTGAGAGATACATTTGACGTTACACACAAAGGTGTAGCTAGAGTTGGCATAGTAATACATTATGACCAATCCAAGTTGTTAAAAATATTCGCAACAAACAGTGGAAGATTTTTTATTTCCAAGGTGGGTACCTCTTAGTGTAAAAAAAGTAATTGGGTAAACTAGATAAAAAATGCCGCATACCTCACCTTTCTATTCCAATCTGTTGCAGATATACGATAAATCATAGACTTTTATGAGGAAACCACGTTTTTTTTTTTGTTTTTTTTTGGCCTAAGACTTCCATTGAAGTCCTATACTGGCCTGGGTGGGAAAGTCAAGATTCATTTCGTGGGTCCGCCACGAAATAAATTTTAACCCGCCCAGGTGGGATTCGAACCCACGACCTTCTGGTTATGAGTGCGCTGAGAACACACTCTTCCATTGAGTCCCCACCACGTTTCTTTACCATAAAAGCTGTAATATCTCTATTATGTTTAAATATTTTTCAAACTTCTTTTTCTTCTTTGTTTTCATTTTTGGATTTAGCATTAAATTTTCTATTATAGATGAATACCTGTAACCTTGAAATTTACAAACTTGGTATCTAAAGAACAGCTTGATCTTCAGCTTATTTGGGGAAGTCACGATTTCTTATATTACTTCAACGCTCACAGTTTTTTAAAACCGAAAACACATGGTGTTATCATTTGGCATACAAATCAGTTACTCGTGAAAACAAAATATTATGATAATCCCTTAATGTTAATGTGCATTTTAAACATAATAAACTATTCATTGGAATAAAAAGCAAAAAAAAATTATTGTTTAATAGGAAATAAAGGAAAACTGTCAGTAAAGCGACACCAGATCAGAGGATCTTATGTTGTTACATTTATTTGTTTATTATTATTATTTAGGATTTATTTTATTAGATTTTCAATGTAAGGTTTAAAACTCAACGGTAGTGAACATAGTACCTCAACTTTGCAGTTAGCTTCTGAATGTAGATGATATTGAAGAATACCACTTTTTGAGATGAATTTTATGGATAAATGAGTCTGTTTTTACAGGGGAAGGCATTTCTATCTATCCATGAGGGGTATCGTTCATCTTTGTTTCACCTTTATATTGCTGTCGAATAGTGTTGAAAAATCCTAGTTTGCTTTTTATAATAATTTTTTTTTCTTTGTTTTTATTCCAATGAATAGTTTATTATGTTTAAAATGCACATTAACAATAAGGAATTATCATAATCTTTTATTTACTCAAGTAATTGATTTGTATGCCAAATGAAAACAGCTTGTTTTTTCGGTTTTAAAAGTAAATTTCTCCATAAAATCAAAACAGAATCATTACATTTGACATGAATATATCATTTGAAAGCTGATTAAATTTGCAAATTTTTATGAGATTTGTCAGATTTATCGTATATCTGAAACGGATTGAAATAGAAAGGTGAGGTACGTGGCATTTTTCTACATTTTTGATGTAGTTTTATCCAATTTCTTTTTTTACACTAAGAGGTACTCACCTTGTATAAAAGTATTTTATAAAACCGTTTGTAAAAGGTTCGTATATGACCTTATATACGGTTTTGAAACTTAGTACCTGTCTCGAAGTTACTGCTTTAAGCTTTAAGTATTTGAAAGAAAAGTTATATGAAGGATTCAAGCACAACTGGAGTGTAGATGGAAAATAAAAATTAGTGTAGAAATTATGAGCTTATTAAGTAATGAAAGTATTGATAATTTTACTGTATTTTCTTTTATAGGCTTAGATGCGCTGGTCATATTTCTAGGATGGAAAAGAGATGAAATATATATTATCTATGGCATTCAATAAGAAAAGAAAAAAAAAATGCCTAGAAGTAGACGGAGGGATAAAGTAGAAAAAGATTCCAGGAAACTAGATATCAGCCAAAGGAAAAAAGAAGCCTCGGATAGAGAGAAATGGAAGACAATTGTTCAGGAGGACAAGTTTCTATAATAAAAGACAGTTTCCAATTTAAAAATAAATTTATTTTATAGAATAAAGGTCAATTCATAGGTCAAAAGTCAAATTTTAGACCTGTATTTTTGAATATTTTTAAGCATTTTATATTATTATAGGTAGCTCAGTAGGTAAGGACTGCCAAGCTCATGTTCGATTCCGACTGAAGGCATAAATCCAGCTATTTCAGCCTTGGATCGATTTCGAAGTGGATACCTTTAATTGGAGAAAAACCTGGCTGTTGAGCGTGATATATGATTGGCCGAAATCATATATTGTGATGAGAAGGCCTACCGAAGGTTCCAGAATTTTTTTATCTATTTATTGAAATTTACAACTGTATAAAATATTTAAAAAAAATGATACATGTAAATGTGATGATGATGCTATGAATGACACGTCTCTTGTTTTAAAGAAACAACCCATTGGTAGCACTTATAAAGGTTCGATATAATGAAGTACTACGTTAGAAAGTTCCGAAACCATCTTCTTTTCAGGCACCTCGGAGGGTTATCTGCAATGGACTGAGAAGCAAGTTGTGATACTAATGGAATTGAATGGTTGTGGAGTTTGCAATGAAAGGATTGATATCTGGTTTGAGCTAAGTCAGAAACGTAAGGTATATTAAGATCTTCATGGATAAGTTTGTTTGTGACAAGGTAAGGAGCATTCAGGATCTTTCTGAGGAATTTATATTGTAACGATTGGGTACAAGATGAATTGGATGGTTTAATAGAGCTCCAAAGCTCAACTCCGTATGGCCAAATTGGTCTAATTACTGTTACGTAAATGAATTAAAAAAATAAATAAATAATAAAAAAAAGTCAATATGGATAATTCCTACACTCAAAATTTCAAGTATCAATTTAAAAAAATAGAGTGAAAAGTTTAGTTGCGTTCTTTTGTCGAAAAAATGAAAAATTTACATTTAATTTTGAGATTAATAATTTTATTTTTCAAATATTATTTAAAAAGGCGGTGGCATAGTAAAAATATTTCAATGTTTTTGATTAACTGTTCTAATAACAAATACTGTCCACATCTCTTTAATATATTGTATATATTGTTTCCAATACATAATTATTTAAATTTGTTACAAAATTAAAACATGTAACTAATTAATGTGTAATGTAAAAATTAAAATATGTTTTGAAAGATTGTATAGTTGATTAAAATTAAGTAGTGATTTAACTAAAGAGAAGGTGCGGATTAAGAAGGCCGTGAAAGGTAAAGAAAAGCTTTTGCTAGAGTTTAGGCACTCTTAAGTCTGAACTGCAGCGAGTCAACATATTTAGTTAGTTACTCTGAGATGACACGTGTAGTTAGTTATCTACTTGCAGTTTAGTATGAAGCCAAGGAATATCTCTTGAGCCCAAGGCAAAGAGAAGAAGGAAGTAATTGAAAATTAATTACAGCTGTGAAATTATGGCAGAACAGTGAATAGCAGATTGTTCAAGGAAACAAAAAATTGAAGGTTAATAATTCATTTAAAAAAAAAATAATTCATAGGGTTAAAAAAAGTTATAATTTTTAAATCGGCATAATTTTTAAATATAATATTATGTTAACTATAAAGGTTTGATGTGAAAGTAAAATTATAAAATATTATAATATATTGAATTGTGCTTATGTAAATTATCTTTTTATTGATTAAATTTCATTTGTAAAAATTAAATAATTGTGAATTTTTTTTTTTTTTATACACTGCATATAGATGTTTTTTTTCATTTTCATTTTTCATTTAATTTTTTCATTTTATATTTGTAATACCTATTTCTAAAAATATCCTTTAGATATTGTATGTACCACCATAACAAATAATACATTTTTTAGATGCTCTATTTTATTATTATTTACCATTTAAAATAGACATTTTTAAATGTTGATTTTAAATTTAACTATTACAATATATAAGCGCAGTTTTGAATGAATACATACTTTTAAGTCAATACGAAATCATGACATCTGCACAACTCGGCTAAACTGATTATTAAGGCCAAATAATAAATAATAAATAAACCACATAATAAATAATAAATAAACCACTCTAAGGTTCTATTAGTTCTAATTCTATCTGATCAAAAAGTCATATATTAGTTATATCCAATAAACTATAAAAGAATATCTAAATTGGCAATTTAATCACTCAATGTGTCTTGCATAAGGTTTGTATTATAAAGAGAGAGAAAAAAGTAATATTAATTGGAAGAATGTTGTTGAAGAATTGGAGGAAGCAGAAGAGAGTAGCCCAGGATAGGAATAGACAAATGCGAATCGGAGGGGCAAAGGTTAAGATAGTCAGTAGCGCCATTTTTGTTGTTCTTGCTAATATAAATAAATAAATAGATTAATTAAATTAACCTAATGAAATGGAAATGAATTGTAGTGAATCTACCCAATTTCAGTCATCACATTAAATCTTTATAGTTGAGGTTACCTAGGCCATTTTTTTTCTGACGTCACGGAGGATTGTCGAGAAAGGAAGAACTAGTTGAAGAACTAGTGGATTTGGATGGGGCTCATTATGAAAGGATAAAAAACATATCTGGTCTAAATCAGCTATAATAATTTAATATGCGACTCAAATATTAATTAAGCAATTTCTGAAGTTTTGGAGGGATTGGATATTTAGAGAATTCAATGATTTGGTTGAACCACTAAAATTAATTAGAATAATTATAGACTAAGAATCATAGAAAAGGTGATATAACCTTCTATGATTTCGAAAGAAATAAATCATTCTAGCTTACTGCCAAATTTAAAAAATAATATTTTTTATAATTTATTTTAGGGTTTTATTTATTTATTTACAGGAACCTTTCGAAACGACTCAATAAAACATGGTGACTATTTAACGAAATTTTTGTTATAAAATCAAAGATATAGTGATATTTATTTTTATGATTTTTTTTTTTCTGATGAAACTAACCATCGCTCTACAAGAAAGATTGATACTACAGCAACTTCTAGGCTATTATTTATCGCTTTGACGCGTCATTTTTAGATGAAAGGGGCTTTTTTGTTGGCGGAAATCTTAAAACTCATGGCAGCAGATTTATGGATCTCTCTGTGAATGCAACTTGTTTTATTTTGGAGTGATGATCAACTTAAGTATATTTTCAAGAAGATTTCTTTTCTAAAACTAAAAAATAAATAAAACACCTGATTTATAGTCTTGAGTGTAACAATAAATAACTTAATTTAAAAGTGAACTCTATTTTTCTAATGGAGCATTACGTTAGCTTTGATAAAATAAATTGTAAATAATCCATCATAATATATTCTCATTAATTTTTGCATAACATTCCTGTGAAATTCCTGTATGCTTGTTCAAAACGGTTCAGTAAATAATATTGTTCGTTTGTGGCCAGCCACACATGAAGCCTAACTTAATTAATAATTTCCAAGTCTCGAACCAGACTGTTACTTATTTTTTACAGATACTCTCCAATGCTAAGGTCTATGTATTTATATTGTAATGTACAGTAAAATTTAATTATTTTTAAATAATATTTGATATCTAGTAATTTCATTGAATTTTCGAAGATTTTACTGTTGGGAAAGAATGAAAAAAACAACAACAAAAAAATGAGAATATTACATATTAAATAGTTACATATTTTGATTTTACTGCAAATTTAAATAATTATTTATGGAAAGATTTTCATAATTATATGAAGGATGTGTACTTTAAATAATAACAAATTTTGTTATTAAAACAGTTTATCAAAAACATTGAAATATGTTAACTATGCAACTGCCTTTTATATAACGTTCGAAAAATAATATTAATTTCAAAATTTAATGTAATTTTTTATTTATAAAAAAACAGTAATTAAACTTTTAAATTTTTTTTAAATTTGATTAATGAAATCATAAAATACTGAGTGTGAGAATAAGATAGATTTTTTTTTTTTTAGTAATTATATTTCTTAATTCTTAATTTTAGTAAATAAATAAACACAAATATTTTGGCAACGTTTCAAGACAGCATTGTTCTCATAATTATGCCAATGTTACCGGTGGATATACTGTTGGTATATATACTACTAATTATAACAATTCTAGTACACACACACACACACACACACACACACACACACACACACACACACACACACACACACATACACACACATATATATATATATATATATATATATATATATATATATATATATATATATATATATATATATATATATACAATTGAACAAATTTGAAACAAAAAAATTTGAAAAAGTGAATTTATTCATAAGGGGTACATATTCATTTAGTAGCCTAACACATGGAAATTAGACCCTCATTTATTTCTAATATTTTGGAATATTAATTGGAAATAGCCAGGCATTGATAATTAGGAGCTATTTAGCTTGGGAAGTTGGCTGGAAGGAGATATGTGTACAGCGACTGACGGCTAGGAGCTCCGGCTGTCAAGGCGTCAGTCAATGTCAGTTAATTAAACTAGCCATCATGAACAGCTGTTGTACTTCACCTGTTTCAGGCTTCTGATGTTATATCGCTTCTGGGTCGTCTTTAAATAGCTCTCCGGTCACTGAAACTGCAAGCAGCACACTGATGAAGCATGTACTTAAGTAAAGGGTCAACATGTATAAAAGCTGTGTTCTGAATTTAACCTACCTAAAATATCTCTAAAATAACTTTAGGAATATTAATTTTTTAATTAGGCATAACCTCCTTATATACTATAACTATGACAGGAAGCGCAAGTCATCTCAAAGCTAACACATCTATTCTAGTTTAAGTGAGAAGGTCGAGATTCATTCAGAGGGCCCAACACGAAATAAATTTGGATTGACGCCTTTCCATCTTATTTTTATATGTTAGCTCTACTCATTATTCCGTGACCCAACACCCTCAGTATATAGTTATGAAATGAAGATGTAGCTAGAGTTAGGTTATGCAGTCATAGATACACACGAAAAAAAAAAAAAAATTGAAAATATTGAGAATTTTCAAAATAATTAAATGTTGTTATATGATCGAGTTTGATGTCGTTTTCTATGTATTTTTGGTCACAGAATTGAATGGTGCCATCGTCATATCTATTCTACCGACCCTTGTTGAAAAACTGCATAAAAAATACCGAGAGTTTCATAAGCGTGAAAAAAATGTGGCCCCCTTAAGCCTGTTGGCTCTAGAAAGAATAACATGCTTTAGGGGTTGCCCCCTTGACCTTCGATGCATATATTTGAATAGCTTTGATTTTATAAATACGAATTTCTTTTATACCATGAATAAAACATAAAATATTCTCATTCGAGTGTAGGGGTTTCAAACGTGGTTTTTGAACCAAAAGTCATTCAAGCTAACATAGCTCCTAAATGGTTGGTCCTAGTGACAAATGTTATATGACAAAAATATTCTTCATTTAATTTCTGATAAAGAAAATACAGGCAAATCTTCGATCCGAGCGACACCAAGAGAACTTGAACATGTCAAAGAAGACCCTACACTTAAAATAGAGATTTTAAACGTGACATTTTTCATCCAGACCAATATAGCTCCTACAGCGAAAGGTTTTTATAGAGGGATAAAAACAATATTATTTTATATAACTGTAGTGTTTCGTTGTCTTATTCTTTGCCTTGCACCCGTTTCCTTAAATTTTTTTTCCAAATAGTTTTCCATTTAGGTACTGTTCAAATGTTCCAAGTATACGATTTCTAGCCAGGATAAATATCATTTATTTGAATGTCAGCATTCGATTCTGTTAACTAATACGTATAGAAAACGACAGCCAACACGACCAGACAAAACTTCGTTTTATCACTTTTGGGAATATTAATTTTTTTTTCGAATTACTGATCAGGGATGAATAGAATAGATATTACAATGACTCCATTAAATCCTTCGACTAAAAATGCATAGAAAACGACATCAAACTCGACCAACTAGCAACATTTTTATTTTTTGAAAATTTTCAAGATTTTCAAATTTATTTTTATTTTTTATTTTTGATATACCGTACCGCGACCCCTTTTGACAACCACCAGTATTCAGTTGTTATGATCATAATGAACGACTTTCAGAAGAGAAACCGCGTCCGCAAATTTTGCATGCTCATGCGCTGTTACTTCCTCGTCTAGTAGTAACACTAATGTTAAAAAGGCTGAAACAGACATTTTACATTTATGATGATAAATTTATATTTTCTCTTTATTTTATTTTATGTTCGATTATTACAAGTGTATTTATTTTTTTAAAGTAAATATTCGAAAGATGTCTATTTTGTTTTTAATTTTTTTTTTAAACATAACAAAAAGATTTAGTGAATTTCAAGTGGGTTCCAGCATCAACACTAATATTCAATGTCTAAAATAACCTTTATGTTACTTGATTTAGATTTTCAAACAGTTAAACAGTTTATTCTCACGCAGACTTGGAACTTTTTCAACTTTATAAAAAAATTAGTGAATCCCTTAATGAAAACAATAGGCAGTTACATAAAATGACGTACTAGGCATATACTATTAGAATAAATTGGTTTAAATTGAATTTAAGAATCGAAGTGATATCCAAGTTAATTATTCCTAAAATGAAATAAATTTTACAGTACAAAATTGTAAATTGTTAAATTTCATTGAAATAAAACTATTTATTATCATGCAATGACTAAGAAACTAATGTTTGATTGATACTTCGCCGATACTAACAAATCAAATGGAAGAAGCAGGTGTTTTGCCAACTGAAAGCTAAAAGTAGATTTTATTGTATTGTTTTATGGAAGGCCTGCAGATGAAGTGGGATTCTTGGTTTATTGATGCTATAACACGTCATTGGATGAAAGATGACCATGCCTCGATCTGAAGATACGATAATGATCTCAAAGTAGATCCCCCCCCCCCACCGAGTGTAGCTGTCCCACCTAGGGATCTAAATTACAATAGGCAGCTAACTTATAGTCCGATAAAACAATCCCATCGCCCTATCAAATATTCAGAATTATGGCGATATATTAAGAATTGATTTAATGCTGTCCCTGGGGCCATTACATTCCCCTCTTCCTAGTTAGCCTCATCTCAATACCATAAAAAGACGCAAAGCATGCTGTTTCGCACTTGTTATAAGTTAGAGGTCTTGATTTATTCCTTTCTTATGCTGGACCACCTGTCGGCACGGACGGCAGCTCTGCGGCGGGTGGCTTCCGTAGCTCATCGTCGTCCTCGACTCCCCCTTCCTAGAGAAGATCGCCGGAGAAGAAGAGCCCCGAATTGAGCGGATGACGGACCCGGGTTGGAACATGTGCGGCTGCCCACGCCTACAAAGGATTTACAAGCCGGTCGGGGCAAAGATCGTTTACAATGGTCGAGGTTGCAGGTCCTTTATCACGGCGATCGCTCCAACAGTTCCATCCCTTGTCTCCATCTGTTAATTATCGCTCCTCTGGTGGTCTCCTCTGGTGGGGGAGGCTAAAGAATTATAGTCTCTTCTCCGTATTTTATATTCCATATTTCATTTCTTTCTTCCATACTTGGCCAGTTAATGCTTACGGGTCAGGAATTGTGGAAGATATGGGTATTAACAATGATAATTTTAGTGGCTATGTTCCAAAATACTGCCTAAGAAATATTATTCTGCTAAGTTTTGTAAAACCATTTTTATATTAATAAGTATGAAGAATAAAAAACAATAACAATTTGCTTTTTTTGTTTACTGTTTTATTAAAACTACACGTACAAATTTGAACTAACAAGGAGACGTTTTGACTTGTAACTCACAGATTTGAATGCCAATTTTTGTTGGATAGTAGGGACTACTAGTGTAAAACTGGAGTTATTACCATCAATGAGCATTGGGAGCCGAGGAAAAAAATAATAAAAACCAATATGAAAATCACCTTTTATTTTTTTCTCTGCTCTAAGTCAAGATAGAGAAATAATTTTTTTAACGTAAAATTGTAGTTTTGTATGCTATCTCTTTACCACAACCAAAACGTGACAAATAATCTCTTTAATAATAAGATCAGGTTTTGGTTTAGACATGAAATCCAGCATTCATTTCCGGACAACGGGTTTCGGATGTGGTAAAGAGATAGTAAACTACCATAGATAGAGATGGTGAAGAGATAGAAAACTACAATTTTTCGTGAAAAAATGATTTCTCTATCTTGACTGAGAGTTCTTTCGGCTCCCAATTCTCATTGGCGGCTATAACTCTAGTGTTGCACTATTATAGGTCTCTACTACCCACACAAAACTTGTCCCAAATATGTGAGTTACAAGTCACGTCTTCGTGTAAGAAAAAATAATACACTCACCACTAAAAATTGAAAAATAAACTTAGTTTAAAGAAAAAAAAAAACACTTTCAAGATTAAACTTAAATGTACAAACTTAAACTAAAAAGTAAAAAATAATATTTCAATTACTTCAAAACAAACAGAATTAAAGGGCAATCAACGAAATTATTGGCAGACGCGTGAGGGCAGGCGACGTTGACGGTTGTGTCTAAATGCATAAACATTTTGATGCACTTCTTTACAATCATCATTTCGGTTTCTGTTTGTTTTGGTTGGCACCGACTCTAAAAATAACTGATCATGAACTGTGAATAGGTATATAAGTATAGATAATTTCGTTGATTGTCCTTTAATGTTCATTGTTTTGAAGTTATTTAAATATTGTTTTTTGCTTTTTAGTTCAGGTTTGAACATGTAGGTTTAATCCAGAAGTCATTTTTATTTATTTTTTAAAAATTAATTTTATTCTTCAATTTTTAGTAGAGTGTATTTTTTTTCTTAGTTCAAGTTTGTATATGTAAGTACTATCTCACTCAGTAAAACTTTTAATATTTTTCTCAGTTTTTAATATTCTTATGAAAATTATTTTCGTTATTTATTATTTTATTTTTCAATTTTTAGTGGAAAGTGAACGTATTTTGTTTTTTTTGATTTTTTGTTCATTTGTTTACTTAAATTCAATCTTGTTTGTGAGCCATTGGAGAACGCTAAACAACACGAGCCCTGGCTTTTGCAAGAACTCCATTGTCAAACTGTACAATAGGTATTGCATACACTGCGATATTAACCTACAAGAACGATTGATAGGGGTCATTGGAGTTGCACAAAGATTGAGCAAGAGGATTAGAATTAGAAAGGTTTTAATAAAATTATTTGGTACATATTTAAGAAAAAAAGAAATATAACAGCCATGTATTAAGGGTAGATAAAGCAATAGCATTTATATCCGGAAACGATTGATTCAAATGTTAAACACATCTTAGTTAAGTTATAAATAAGAATACATATGGTAATTACGGATAATATCTATGTATTCTAATAATTTGATTAACATTCATTTAACTAACATAAATTATTTAAAATGTAACTCAAAATATCGACGTTTATACACAGATTTAAATGTTTACAACATAATCTCATTAAAACAAATAAGAGAAACATCAATTTTTTTTTTTTAATACATAAGGTATACAAACATTTATGCTTTTTAACAACTCGTTAAGTACTCATTTCACTAGCATTAATAAATAATTATTATTTAAATAAATGATTTAAAAGGTAACACTAACTTTGAGCCTAATATTAGTCTACTTCCTACGGTAGGTATCAAAAAAGAATGTTAAAGCTATTGTTTTTATTCGTTATTATTCATTTTAATTTATTATTAACAGTTACTAATGAGTAATAGATTTAAGTATAGTAAAAAACAATGTTTTATTTTATTTTTCTGGCATATTATATTAGTATAATATTCAGAACTTTTATTGTTATTATTAGAGGTGTTTTAAATTAAAATAGAAAGATAAAACATTATGTTAATACAAATAGAAGGATAAACAATGTGGCTGAGGTACGAACTGAAAATTACTCCAATTTGGTAGTGAAGCAGTGAAATAACTTTGAAAGAAACCATTATTATTCTAACGAAGAATGATCAACCAGTTATTTAAATTTTGCAATTCTTTTTACTTTTTATGATATATTAAGCATTCATCTAAGGAATATTAATCAGTTATTTTACCGTTAATATGATAATATGACAAAGGGCAATTGGAAATTGCATCTTTATTTGAGTGTTATATTCCTATATAATACAATAACTGTATCTATAATGTTAAATGATTTTATTCAGCCAGTTTCAGATAGGACACATTATATTAACTATTTACTATGAAATAAAAATAAATAGTTACTAAGTTTCCTTACTAATAGTAAACTATTTATATCGGGTTGGCATTCTTATTCCTAAGCAGTCTCTTAGTATTCGTGCCCAGAAACTCGTATTGTTTTTGTAAATTCTTGTTCGAAAAGTTCAGAATACCTGAAAAAACTCTTGTGAATTATTCATATAATATATGACCAAGTTTTCGGCTACTGTTTAATTCCATTGGAGGTGTTGTAATTCTATAGGGCTTCAGATCGTATATCATTTTATTTGATTTTAAACTACTTATCATTTATTTTTTTTTTAGCTGAAAGAAATAGATTAAGATATAATTAATATTTTATCTTTTGTTTATCCTGTCATAATATTCTACTGAACCCGTTAAACAGATACGCAACGTAGGACTCCAACTTGACAAACGTTAAAAATTGGAATCCACCGACAGGACTAAAACGACCAGAAATTGCTTTCTTCAAAATTTATAAGACAAAAGCTCTAGGATGTCGATTAATTATAAAAGACTCATTAACTAGAAAATAATTAGACCAATTTGGACCAGCGGATTTGGGCTTTTGGCCTTTAAACCTTCCAATTCTTCTCGTATCCAATCCTTACAATCTACATTCCTTCGAATAATTCTCAATGCTCCTTATTATGTTACATACAAGCTTATCTATAAAGATCTTCATGTTCAATATTTTGCTGATTTGGCCCGAACCAGATACCTTTCCTTTCAAAGTACATTTTATAAGCATTAACATACACTAGTTTCTCAACTTGTTTCACACTCGATTCCCGATAACTCTCCTAGGTGTCTGAAAAGAAGATGGCATTTTACTGTAGAACAATTATTGTAGTGCTACCAGTGGGCAGTTATTTCATAAGCAATTGACACGTTTTAATGAACGTAATAATCCTATTTACTAGATGTATTTTTCTCGTACAGTTTTAAATTTCAATAAATAAATATATAAAAATCGTTTGTTTTAATAAATGCATTTTTGTTTCATATTGCTATTTAAGATTTCATTATCATTTGTTAAAATCACACAATTTTCCGACTATAAAAAGCGAGCAGAAAAAGAAACATCTGGCAAGCGTGTTTGTTTTCCATGACATCCTTGATAACATTTATGTTGGCTATAAAAAGATACATTTACGACGCCGTTATAACAAATGTTTTTTTTTTGTTTCCCCCTGCGGGATATCAGCAATAAAGTATGCTGACATGTTAGTCACCGGTTGGATTCCTTTTCAAGTACATGCCCTTCGGGGAGAAAGTAAAAAAAAAAAAAAAAAAAAAAGCCCTGGAAAAAAGACGACCAAAGGGGAAAAAACTGCGCATGTATAATTGATGCGGAGGGTTACGGCTCAATCCAAAGAGGTATAAGTGGCGCCGTTAATGAGTCCTAACGAACTGTGTGGGCCGGAGAGGTGGGAGGTGGGGCCATCTAGCGGCGAATCGTTCAACACTCACCGCTACCACTCACCATTTCCACTTACTGTCAAGACATCCGTTAATGCTAATTAAAACTTTAAATATGACGACTCCTTCTAGTTTTACACATTCATTGATGTCATGAAAAACGAATAACTAGATTTAAAGCTGGTGCCGATGGCCTTTTTTCTCTTGATAATAGTGTGAATTTAATTGGTGAAGATTTTTCCAATTTTAGTCCATTACTTTAGAACATTCTAACAAAAACAAATATATCTAACGAAAACCCTTGGTTCATTTTTCTTGATTCTTCAACATATTTGATGAATTTTTATTCTTTTTTTTTATTTGAGCATTCAATATTTACAACCAAAAAACCTAACTTTTACTTACGATCGCTGTCCTAGGATTCTTTCTAACCTAATCTTTAACTGCCTCTTATCAAAACTATACAATAACCTGAAGTACTTTGTCAGGTAATCCAAGGTAAGACTACCTGCTAGCGTCCTTTTTCCATATATTCCTTCCAATAGCGACCATATTGAAACTTGACAAACTCATATATATACGAAATGCTTCGTAAAATCGTCAATACTGCTTATCATGTCACAAATTTATCCTCAGACCTATTTGCACTTGAGGCGTAGAGTTATGGGGTCCCACTAAACCATAAGCATTTTTTCGTATCCAACCTCTTCAAACCAAAATATTTCAGAAAATCCGTAATTTACCTTTCTTTCTCACCAATAAACTGTTCCACAACGATCCTAATATCCCTTATCTCACTGATTTGGCACTAATCACATACCTTTCCTTTCTTAATAAACGAAATTCTCACTCCAATCTACTTGTTCCTCAACTTGCTTCCCATTGCATTCCTGGCAATCCTCCGAGAAGTCTGACAATAAGATGGTCGCTTGATCACCTTCTGATGTAGAACTTTCATTTGAGTGTTACTAGAGGGTATTTTTACTACAAGGTTTTATTTTTCATTTCATTATAATCATGATACCACATATTTACTTAATATATATTAATTAACAAGAAATTATTGAACAAAAAACTGGTCGTCTTCATAGATAATTTCAACATTTACTAGCCAAACGTTCTTAGTTTCTAATAAATTACAAAATACTTAATTACATGAGACCTATTTGGACATACGGAGTTGAGCTTTGGGGCTCAACTAAACCTCCCATTTCTTCTCATATCCAATCCTTACAGCCCGAAATGCTTCGTAAAATCGTCAATACTGCTTATCATGTCACAAATTTATCCTAAATTTTCCATATTGCAATGTATAATGAACACATGATTAAGAAATCATTTTTTTTTTGTTTGTTTTTTTGGGCCCAAGACTTCCATTGAAGTCCTATACTGAACTAAGAAATCATATTAATAATTATTATTGATGGATAGCTGAAATGTATTCATCTCTATTATGAGTTTTCAAACCGTAAGGGGAAGTGACAACTAAGGAGGCTGACTTTCGGCGTTAGTCCCTATTAAGGCCCTTACATTCCTTACCGACAATGCCTGGAGAGAAAGTTTCCAATGAAAGGAATAAAATATTAAAAGAAGAAATGCAAAGGTTAGATGGAGGGGAGAAGGACTTATTTAAGTTATGCCTTGGAAAGTAATAATATTTCTTTTGGAGGAGCTTGGAGAGGAAGAGGCTGCAGGAGCTATGATAGAGGACTGGGATAGAGACAAACTTCACCATGACAAATGAGTTATTGATAAATATTCTACAGTGTAATCTATACTGTAATAAATGGATATTGTAAATGGTCTCCTGACCTTCAAGTATCGTCATTCTAGAAGTACTTATTTCATGTTAAATATTGATAGAATCTAAAAGATAAATAACTTATAAATACTTAATAATTATTCTTTACCTAGCAGCCACTGCATTAAATAGAATAGGTTTACAGGATAAGAGAGTAAGAATGCAATAAATCAAACAGATTAGACATCAATAGATGAGTGCTTTTGTGTCACCAGGGACTATGCCTTGATGTTGATAAAGATATAGTATTTATTATATACGCTGTGGAAAAACATAGCAATATGTTGCAGATTTAGCCCTAACCAAATACCTGCAATAAATTACAAAAGACATATAAATGACAATAATTAGACCTATTTGGAGATACGGCGATGAGCTTTGGGGCTCCACTAAACTTTCCAATTCTTTTCGTCCTTAATCCATAAAATACATTTCATTCATAAAATCCTCAATGCTCCTTAATATGTCACAAACAGTCTATCCATAATGATATTGTTGCACTATATGTTGCTGATTTGGCCCAAACTAGATACCTATCCTTTCATATCAAACTCCATACCCATCCGCACTCGATTCCCGATAACTTTTTGAGGTGTTTTAAAATAAGATTGTCAATAGACCTTCTAAAGTAGCACTTTTATTGAAGTGCTATTAATGAGTAGTTCTTTACAAATAATTGACGATTCATTATAATAATTTTCCTCACATTTATTAGTTTATGTATTGCATAAAGTTGTAAATATCATAAATAGTTTAAAAAAATTTTGTGTAAGGATTTATCAAATGATATCGCACATGGAAATCCCTCTAATGAAGTCCTGCTAATTAAACTGGAAACAGACTTTAATAGATGCTAGGAAGTAGATCGCGTGATACTCCCACCTCCGTCGATCGGGAAATTGGAGGAAAGGAGTTGTTTATGTTGAGGATTTCCTAGAGCGGAGGTGTTTTATGGCCCCGAGGACCCGCCACCGCTGAATAAGTAGGCAATCTTGCCGCGGCTGTCATGATCGGCTTTCTCTTCTTTTATGTTTTTACAGGGGCTGATGGTGTGGGGGGAAGGGGAGAAGGGGGTGCTGCATTTTTTATATACGGGCCGAAATAAACACCATACATCAGTGCGAGGGTCCCACCTAGGGCTTCGTCGTGTTTTCTATCTGGGCCGTTTGTAGGATTAGGAATCGGATTGCCTTTCAGGATAAAATGCCTTGCAGCTGAAGGTTCAGGCATTTCACAGGATTCACACTCTTCGTCAGGTCATGGAATATCTTAGTGGTACTTGAAAAGTATCCAGATGAAGGGATTTAGATGGATAAGAATTAATTATATATTTTCAAATTATTATAATTATTAGAATTAATTATTAAAAATATATCTTCTGAAGACGGACCGAATTAGCATGAGCAGGTGTTTGTTACATTCTCTTCGACAATTTATTTTTCATAATAAAATGAATGATAATAATAAAAGTCCATTATACTTCATACGCAGAGATGTAAGGATTTGTAGATAAATATTTTAAAGGTATTGGTATATCGTAATAACCTTTTATGTTTTTTATACTTATTAATTTAAGATAACAATGAGATCGTCTTAAAAGCAATACAATTTTTGTTTATAACTATTCACTGATATCTAAAACTGTATACAATATACACAACAAGTAAATTTGAGGAAAATTACTACAATGACATGTCAATTATTTTTTTAATATACAAAAAAAATAAGGGTCCCCTTGAGCCTGTCGGCTAAAGATAAATAAAATAGAACATGTTTTGGGGTTGCTCCCCTTGACCGTCGATGCTCATAGGTTCTCTATTTTTTTTCCCACTTACCCGTGATTCATTTGTCTGCAGGAGATAAAATTTAAAATTACATATCCTAATCCTGCTGACCGTTTATGCCCTTGTGTATTTTTTTTCCCGCTTACCTGTATGATTTTAAATCGAATTAACAATTGATGAATATTCGAAATATACAAAGTTGAGAAAAAATAAGGGTATTAAAACGTGACTTTTTTTCATTGAACCAATATAGCTTCTAAACGGTAGGTCCTTGCGACAAATGTCATATTACAAAATAGTTCTTTACTAGAGTATTATTCCAATCATACCAAGCCTGGTAACATTGTAATGATTAAACCTCTTCCTTGAAGATACTCATTTCAAGGGTACTAATTTCAACACTAGTGTTTGATGTCGGATTGGGTAGCTGAAGTAAATAAGACGATCACGCATCATTTACTCCAAAACAGCTGAGAGGGATCAGTCAAATCCAAGTTAAAAATTTTATTTTATATTAGAAAAAACAGAGTCAAAATCAGCTCACTCATTAGAACCTGCATCCTAGTCAAGTGTTATTTGGTTTAAGCAGAGTTGAGCTCCTAACTGCTCTTCCTATCCTAATATCAAATTATCAAACTACGCCTAAAGCCCTCGCCTTCCCCAAAACGTATCACTTTTGACCTACAAGAGCACTGGTAGGACATGGCCCATGTTAAAAATTGAATCTTTTTTTTTTTTTTATATCCATTTATTGAAATTTACAACTGTGCAAAATATATACATCTAGTAAATGAGTTGATTACAATAACATGAGAAACTTGAAAAGAACTACTCATCAGTAGCACTAAAAAAAAAAAAAAAAAAAAAATTACACTAGAAGGTCTCTAGGCCATCTTCTTTTCAGACGCCTCAGAGGGTTATCGGGAATAGAATGGGAAGCAAGTTGAAGGACTAGTGTGGTTATGGAGTTTACTATGAAAGGATAGGTATCTGGTTTGGGCTAAATCAGCAAAATATGGGACATTGAGATCTTTATGGATAAATTTATTTGTAACGAAGTAAGGAGCATTAAGGATTTTGGATTGGATACGGGAAGAATTAGAAGGTTTAGTTGAGCCCCAAAGCTCAACTCCATATGTCCAAATAGGTCTGATAACTGTCATGTAAATGAGTCTTTAGTAATAAATCGGAAGGTTTGAACGTTTGTCTAGAAGATGTTGAAGAAGTCGAAAACGACGAGCAGTTTCCTGCCGTTTTAGTCTTGTATGTGGATTCCAGATTAATCGTTTGACCAGTTGGAGTCCAAGATAGCGGGTCTGTTCGACAGGGATAAAAATTGAATCTAAAATGTTTAATGTCAATGCAAAAGGTTGTTTATTTTTTTATTATTAACTATAATTATCAATATAAAGGAACTAAGTCGAAAACGACCCAGGTTGAAATAGGTCCTATTATGTTTTAGGGGACCCACGGAATAAATCTTAATCTTCTTACTAGTTCAAGATTCAGGACATTCAGAGGTAATACCAATCAAAAAAATTATCAGAAATATTTTTTATTGCTATCACTTCTAAATGCCCTGACTCCAGAGCTAATATCAACATCAATATTTATTCCGTCACCAGCAGTTTTAAAATTTTTGTGGTTTTAGAACTGATGATGATGTTTTAAAATTCGAAACTAGTTTTCAAAAAGAAATAATATAGGTAGCAAATAATTCATCAATCCTGATTCTATTGATCCTTCTATACCATCATCCATACCTCAAGAGACTAACTTTTTTTTAATGTCTTCAAAATCTAGTATTTCAATAAGTAGCATTTGAAAATTATAAAATGTTCTACCTGATTAATGGTTTGTTAGTCGAACTAATGCGTAGCTAATACTAAATCAATACAGCATCGTTATCTATTAGTTGAAGATATTGATGAGGTTTGGTGTAACGAACGTTGTTTTTCAAGTTTCCAGCTATCGGGGCGGTTGTTAGTTGTCGAAATAACTTCCAAAAGTCGTACCCCATTTTTCTCACTTGTTATTTCTTATTAATCACCCGCCCGTGAGCTTACACGTTCAGAACCACCCACGGCTCTTCCTAACAGTCGGAGATCTGGAAAGAGATAACACAGCGGAACACCCTGAGGTATCCTGGCTATTTGTATAGGAGCCCTAATTGGTTTAGCTGTTCCAGAATACGGCGAGCTATGGTAATTATAGACCGTTCGTGGGGATCGTTCTTAGAGCGTAAAACGATTTGTGATGCTAAACAGGCCAGTTAGCTAGTGGAGTAGAGACACTCTCTAGTACGGGCTAGTTCCTTTCTGAATACAAATACTGCTCCTCAATAGCTTCGTCCCTTTGAAACTATTAAACAAGCAACGCAGGAAATGTTCGTTCGTCCTATGAACAGATTCCGAGACGTGTCTTATTCAAATTTCCTAATTACTGTGGCTAGTGAGAACAATGTATTAATTGTAATTTTTGATTATGTTAATGGTAAAGATTGTTATTTAGAATATTTAGCGGTACTAATTGATTATACTTTAGACCTCTTGACAAGAAGAAAATAACCTGTTTCTTTTTGGAAGAAGATTCAAACTAAAAATAAGACTGTTTGATGGTTTCCATAATGAGGATTAAAAGGGGGTGTAATTTTGAAAGTCTGTAGATGTGGAATCATTTCGCAAATGAGCTTCGAATACAATCGAGGAGACAACTATAGTTTTTTTTTCTTTGAATTTCTCAATTCTTTTACCCTATTCTCTCGGAGACTGGCCCCATCTCGCCTTGTCATTTTATTCAGCCTACGATGAGGTTTTCTCGCTTAGTGTATCGCTTGACCGGCTCTATCATTACTAGGGCTGTGTAATATATACATTTGCACATTTCTCCTAACTAAAACATCTGATATCATAAAAATGTTTATGCTTTGAGGCATTTGGAATCAAATGGAGTAACTTTTATTGTGCATATTTGGGCATATTTTGATATAAATACATATTTTGAACTGTTATTACATATTCACCTACATATCTAGCATTTTTATTTTGCTTATTTGTGCATATTTTGAACTATAACAGCATATTTATTAACATATGTGAGCATTTAAATTTGAAATTCTTTTTTTCTGAGCAGTCGAAAAAAAAAATATAAATAAAAAAAAAATACCTACGGAAACTTCTTCTAATCTTATATTCCACCGAATGAATGAGTTCTTGTTTGTCCAAGCACCGATTTCGAATTGCGCGAACTTTCGATTGCATTTGTCTCTCTTGGAATTGTTTAATCAGATTAATTTATCGTTTTCGCTTTGCTCAAATACTTGTAATACTACTTCACTTTTCTTTTTTTCCCTTCTTCCTACTATCGTTCTCTTGCCCAGTCTTCCACGCATTGTCCACTCCAGACACATCATTCGTATGCCGTAAATGCGTGAACTCCTAACGTACGTGAGTTCTAAATTGAGATTTTTATGTGCAATGGAGGTGTTTTATTTGTATTCGTTTTGATAAAGTTGTAGTAACTCCTGCACAGTTTTTAGTGATGCATCAAATAAAAACAAAAATCTCTTGTTAAATCTTATCATAAATGATAATCAGCAAGTGGGTGGAATCGATAATCCTAGAGAATGCCATGTTTTAAATAAAACAAAGTGCACCCAGTGCGAGCCCGGTTGAAGGCAGAAAATTTAATTTCTGTTTTTTCAGCCGTGGATTGATTTTATTATTCAAATAAAATAGGGGTCTGGAGACTCTCCTGGGGCACACCCAGCCTCTATAAAGTGGCTACTGTGAGTAACCAAATCCCTTCCTTTCACAACCGTTGGCCACGAAACAATATTTCCTTACCAAGTACTGAGCCAAGACCCTTCACAGGTTGTAGCGGTACACGTTGTTTTTATTTTGTATAAGTGCAGCTTTCTACTAGTTCCTTTTCACTTTTCTCTCAGTATTCTTCAGCCTAAGATAAGTATAAATTTATCAATTAATTTATTTTGATGACCAGTTAATTTAACCGTTTTTGTAACATGAAATGTGTATTCATTGACTGATGGCTGACCTTAGGAAGTGTGTGTGTATTGCTAAGTAACTATTATGGTGATTGTGTAATAAATAACACAATCACCATAATGGTTACTATTAAGTGAAAAGCGTAGGATCGTTTTATGACTGTCTTTCAACAGTACTAAATTTTTGTGAAGCCTAAAATAATTTTAGTTAGTTAATAGCTGTTATATTTAATCTAGATTTTTTTCCGTATAATGAGTACATTAGTTATAGTCTAAAGCCAGATATTGTTAACTTCGTCTGTTGAGGAATTCGGAAATCGAGAAGGTGAATATTTTCTTCGTTAAGAAACCTGGCCTGGTGTCAAACACCTTAACCGAAATTCGAAAGTGTAAATTTAACCTCGATTTTATACAATTTCGAATTAGAGAAAGGTATCAATTCCACGTCTAACTGAATAGATTTGCTAGAATGGGCAATTTTTCAATACAGTTAAAGTTATATGAATAATGTAAAAATAAATAGAGTTAATTACAGCTGGTAACAAGAGGTCTATTCAACCTCCACTGATTGCTTCAGAAAATATTCATAATCAGAATATCGAGATGTCAACAGTAAGGAACATTGTTCTGGCCTAGATTACTCCTAAGGTCACATAGCTAAGTCATTGGTTTACGTTAGAGCAAATCAATGCAATCAACTCCTACTTATTGAGTCTTATGCAAAATATGTTACTAAATATAGGATTGCAGAAAAGAGCGATCATAGTCCATTTTTACAAACTTCAGATTGCAAAACGAACATAATCATTTTTCTGGAGCAATTCATCCATCATGAATACTACAAATGTGCAGTTAGATGGTACAATAATTTCAGACATAGATCTTCGAGTATATATACAAACACATGAAAGAACTATTTCTGAAATGCGAAAATATATGGATAGGTAAGAGAAGAGAAAGAGAGAAAATGGTTGAAGGGTTCTCAAACATTTTAGTGCAAATAGAGGCTTCTAGGTAGAATAGAATAAAAAAAAAACTTTGTTCTGGGACACAATCCCTTAAGAATAACATTACATAACACAAATTAAAATCATAACTGGCCGAGTGCTTTTAAAAATAAAACAACATAGATCAAAGTGGATATAAATATATATGGGAACAAATACAGAGAAAAAATAGAAAAATAAAAACCATAAATAAAAAAAAAGTGAAAGAAAAAATAAATAGACAATATAGGAGCTAATATAACCAAGATTGCAGAAAAAAAAACAAAAACAGAAAAATGTTAATGTGAAAGAAAATTATAAAATCCAAAATTATCTTTACAAAAAATTAAAATATTATTTTAATCAAACTATAATTTATGTAAACTTATGTATAATGTATGATTAAAGTGTATGATTACATACATAGTACATACATCTATATAATTAGAGAGCGTCAGATTGGAGAGAAAGAACATGGTGAAAGAAAAGTGTTTTGAATTTTCCGAGGGAAGAAGCATTGCGAATACATGGGGGGGGGGGGATTCCAAAGAATAGAGGATCGGACAACGAAGGAACGTTGGAATGCAGTACTTCTTTAGGATGGAGTATAGAGATCGGAAATACGAGATGTTATATGCAGTGATTTAATTGCAGACTTGAATTTCAGGGTACTGTAAATAAAGGGAGGGTGACGGGTGTTGATAACTTGGAATAGGTAGTATTTTCTGCGGAAGAAGGGGAAGAGCCAATTTAACTCGCCGTAGAGATGCGAAACATGGGAACTTCTCGAGGTCTCGAAGACAAACCTAATGAAGCAAGCAAATAAAGGTACGGTTTACTTCAATAATAATCTCTATGTTTATAACTAAAAGATTGTCGATGCCGTTTCATGAAGAAAGCATATAGTTCCACATTTATTAAAGGAACATTATGCAGGATATTTGTCGAGGACTATTAAATACTGAATGACAATAGACAGCTTTTCCATTCATATTTTTAGGAATCGTTCTATTTTGAATATTGAATTGCATTACATTGCAAATAATTTATGTTCATAGTGCTATTCCACTTGGGGTTTATTTTTTGTTATGCATTTTGTCCTCTCGATTTCAAGAAAATTTTCAGATGGGTACTAAGGGATTTTTGATAGAGCCTCTACTACTTACAGGAATGATCTTTATTAAGACGAAGTACTTAAGTGTTTGATAATAACAGTTCTATTATAGACTTATAGACATTAATTTCCATTTTGTCCGGCTTCTTTAGGTTGATTCCTAAGTGGAATTAAATGAGATTTAGATGGAATATTGGTTTTTATAATATTGTTTTGGGCTTCGATAGCAGTAATATGTAACCTGATAATGAAATCGAACCTTTTATTTAAATCTATATAGCACGTTCCACGTGACTCTTGTCATCCATCGCATCAACTGAAATAAGATTCCTCCGAAATATCGGTTCGGTTACATAACATTCAATTCTAAGTTACGTAACTTTCTTCAGTAATAACGAACCCCAGGGGCAGAGGAAACAATATATTCTCTTTTATTCAAGGATTCCTCGGAAAAGCTTCTGGGAACACGGTTCGGGTTCGAATACTAAAGGGAAGGGAAGATAAATATTTAAAAATGGTTGGTAGTGTTCCAAAGACCCCTTGACACTCGATGAACTGTACAGACATATTAATAACTTTTTCCTTTGTCCCAGCCCTGGCAGCAGTTTTCATCGCTGTCTCCCTCCCGTTTATTTATTTATTGCGGCTCTGTATTCCCTTACTTAGGGCATCTTCTGGGATTTATTTATTTTGGTTGTATCTGTATGTTGGAAGTGTATTGTTTCGTTGGGAAAGCACGTATTAAAAGTTCCCTAACTTTTCCTCCAGAGGGAAGGAATTATAACTATGTACTTCGTATTACTCTAAAATGCTTAGCATAAGTTATATGAAGTATAAATCTCAAACCCACACAGGACCTCTTTTTTTATTTTATTTTTTCAGAAATGAATTATACATGATTCCTAAAAAGTTTTTATACTTTTTGTATAAATTTTATTATTATTTTTCTTATTATAGTAATAAATACTAATAATCTTCCATTTGTTTTTAAGTGTACACTACAATATTCTAAAATCTAATCGACATCATTCAGCCTTTGAACAACCAAATCTGCGTTTTCTTCATCAAATATCTATACTATTATATAAAAGCACAAGCTATTTTTCGTGTGTGATCACCAACCACAAAAACTACAGAACCAATCTGTAACAAATTTTAACCACACCATCTTTATAGTTCAAGAAAGGTTTAGCAATTTATAATAAAATTGATAGATTTTCAATTAAATTGCCATAAAAATGCAATAACTATGTGGTGGGCAGTGACGTCTGATAATCGTCCGATAGGTGACGAGCACCATTCAAGAGGTACTGTGGTGTACTGAGGTACAAAAAGGTACTGTGTTATATACAGCTAGAAATATATAACAAAATTTACTTATTTCCAATTAAATTAAAATAAGCTATAAATATATAATGTGCGACATGTGGATCCAAGTGTAGTTTGAAAATCGAACGGTATGTGGTCAGCAACATTCTCCAACAGAGTTCGCAATGAACCAAATTTCAACTACATCATAGGGCATGGAAGGCTTACAATTGCAAAGTTTACAATTAAAATATTTTAAATGTACAGTGTTGAGTGACAGAAACGAAGTTTGCCATACAGTCATAAACCTTTTAGTTAGAAATTAATTTCCAACCGTATGAAATCCATAAAATTACTTCAACAATATCAAAATTTCAATATAGGTATAACTAAGAAAATTACCTGCTACAAGCGCCCTTGTCCTCTTCCTATATATATATATATATATATATATATATATATATATATATATATATATATATATATATATATATATATACATAAAACATTTGATTATAAACTGGAAACAAAACATCTTAAATTACAATAATAAAAAAAATATTCAAAATGATTGGCTACATAATAGGTAAGATTTCTTGAGTTTAGTATATTAAGATGAAACTAATTTATATTATATTAAGTATTAACTAATTTAAATTAACCAGATCTACTAAATATTTCGAAAAAGAATACTTGCTCTCAGTTGTCGACATAAATCGGAGACGTATGCTACTGTCCTTCGGAAAATTTCATCAGCTGAATATGGATCTAGAGGAAAAGTGAAGCAGTTTATCTTCCTTGACAATGAGGGATGGCACTATTATAAGAGCTACTAGCCTGAGTGGCCACTCGGCATCTGTAGTGCCCGGTCCCAGCGAGGTTCACTGTCCGCAGGGTCTTCAATGGGCTACCATTCTTTCAGTTCATGCATTATGGAAGTCTCCGGTGTGTAGTAAGACCTGTCGCAAAACGGTAAATTGTCAATTACAAGTCACAGCTAATTCAGATATGTAACGGCAATGAGATATAAATTTATCTGAAAATTGTGGTCGATAAATAAAGAAGAAAATATCAACCAGAAATAATTATCTTGGAGGAATCACAAGCTACCAATTGTATTACGCTATCCTGAGTTCTTAAAAAAAAGATTCCAAATTTTTAAAAGAAAAGTAAGTCACAATCAATTAATTCCAAGTTTATTTCCAGCTCAAATCAGATTTCGGAGAAGATTTAAAAGTTAAAAATATGCTTAAATATCTAAAGATAAGAAAAAAAAAATTGGCCACCCTTATCTCTGTTTTTATGTGTTCATTTGATTTATTTACATTAAAAAGAAAAAAAAAATCTATTACGCCTTCATATATTTATAGTTTTTACTTTTGATGTAAAGTTTAATTTTTGCCTTACTAAACTTATTTCTGTACTTAATCGTTATTCTTAAGAATAAAATTATTTTTCTATTCTAATCTATTCTAGAAGAGGTAGTGGTGGCTTGGCTATTCCCACATTATGCTTAGTCAAGGGATAATTATATTAATCCAATCGTTGGTCCCAATTATAATATAGATTCCCTGGTATTTGTGCTGGAAGTTGATGCCAAGTTGAACCTCATTTTTTATTTCTTTGTAAATTTACTGAAAACAAGAAGTATTTTAAGGAATGAATGAAGGTAAAGGGACTTAAAAGAATATAAAAGCTGTAATAGCAACCGATTATTGTAATTTTCGATGTAAGCATTTCCTATCTATGAAACTAAGGAATATTTCTGTGTATTGTTAGTTTGATTTAATTATAATGGAAGGTTATGCTTTATATATATATATAGTTATTTTTGTGAATAATATAACCATTATATTCAGAGTAATTATTATCTATGGTTACTGATGTATTTAGCATTTAAATAAACATGTACCCGTTTGTACGGGTATGTGTGTGTATATGTATGTATATGTATATGTATATATATATATATATATATATATATATATATATATATATATATATATATATATATATATATATGTAGATTTATATGAAACTTGTTACATTTGAAGTTTATTTAGTTATTTGTAACAGTTTGAAGTTTATTTAATTATTTAGTTAATATTTTTGAAGTTTATTTAGTTATTTAGTTGGTTTATTTAGTAATTTAGGCCAGCTCCTTGCTATGAGATGTATCTCTATAAGCAATAAAATTATCTATCTATCTATTTTATTCTATTGTAACATGGACCGATTTAGAAAATGAAAAATAGGGACTAGAAATTATTTTATGGTCCTTTAAATAGAAAGCTAAAAAAAATAAAAATAAAAATACACATATGAATATAAATATTTCGGTGCAAAGTTATAGCATAAATCATCCTAAGATATATATATATATATATATATATATATATATATATATATATATATATATATATATATATATATATATATATATATATATATATATATATAATTAATATTTATGAACCTTTAGTGTTTTGAATTTTTATATTTTTCGATATTTTGATAATCGATGTTTTCTCGTTTATTCTCGAAATGTCAAAAGACATTCTTGTAATAACCTAGCTATCTTTTATTTAATCCACTAGTCTCCTACCTTGCTTCACACTCAATTCCCGATAATCCTTTTAAGCGTCTGAAAAGAAGATGGCCAAGAGACTTAAAGTGCTACTTGTGATTAGTTCTTTACAAGTTAATGACATGTCATTGTAATTATTATTCTTAAATTTATTTATTGCATATAATGGGACCTTTGTTATATAAATAATATATAATTAAAAAAATCTATAAAAAACTTTGTTAATATAATAAACCTATTTTGTTATTTTATCGTCCGTTTAAATCGGAAAACTTATAATTTATGTATTATACTGATTGTGTTTATATTAGCTGTTTTTTTCCTTAAATATTGGTTTATGTTTTAACTAACCTTTGAGGGTTATAATTACGTTCAATGGTTGAGAATCGCCATTAATCATCCTATAAGCACACGAATAAATTTATTAATTATTTAAAGTTTGGATATGAATTCATTTATTAGTTGTTTTGTTTATGGTGATATTTATTAGAGTTGTGAAAACAAACATCTACAGCTAGATGAACTCCCAAATAGGTAATGTAGGTTATCTTGACATGGGCCCCCCTAGCGGAATTAATGCTCACTAACAAGACGTCTTCTTATGAATGGATGGGCCAATAATGGAAGATATAACATGTCAATTATAGGCTGCGACATTCTGACAATTATCTCCTAATAAATCATTTAGCCCTTCTGCTCCTATTACTACGCTAGTCTCGTCATATGCCTAGCGCTCGATAGTTTGTGGGTCCCGCCTCTCTATTGTGCATCAACGACACAATACAATTAACTGTAAATTACATTAACAAAATGTAATTGCATCAATTTTTATTTTTTAGCATATACTTTCGGCTTTGGATAGAGCTGGATAGCAATGATAGCAATTAGATGCAGAAGATTTCGAAATTTTTTTATCATTCTTACCGACAAATTTAACATTAGAAACTTCTACTGTATAAACTTTTATGAAACTTGAAATAATGTTTGTTTTTTTTAAACTACATTTTGATAATTACAACTGTTTACAACAAATAATTATATACAACAAAAAAATCATTACAATGACATCTCAGTAACATGTAAAGAACCACTCTTTAGTAGCACTTCAATAAAAGCTATATATTAGAAAATCTCTTGGCCATCTTCTTTTCAGACGCCTCTGAGGATTATCGGGAATTGAGTGTAAGACAAGTTGGGAGACTAGTGGATTCGAAAAGTTATGGAGTTTAAACCATGAAAGGATAGTTATCTGGTTTTGGCTAAACTATCAACATCAAGAGCTTTATAGATAAGTTTGTCTGTAACATAAGCACTGAGGATTTTACGGAGGATTCTGGGTTCTTAGGATTGAATACGAGAAGATTTGGAAGGTTTAGTGGAGACCCAAATCTATACTCCGTAAGTCCAAATTGGTCTAATTACTGTCAAGTAACTCTTTTGTAATTTATTGGGAGCTTTGAACGCTTGTTTGGTGAATGTTGTAGTTATAGGAAAAGACAAGCAGTTTTGTGTGTTTTTATTCTCGCACTTGGATTCCAAGTCGTTTGTACAGATGGAGCCCTAGGTAAAATAAAGTGAATAGTAAACTTTATTCAGAAACATACTGCATCAAATCAATGCGTCACTAAATACGGCACGAATTATTAACAAATAAAAATTACAATAATATATGAAAAAATAAAACACATCTAAATCTATAAATCGCTCTTTACAAATTTGCGGAAGATTGAATATCCAGGAGGTGGATAAAAAAATGAAGTTTAGAAAAAGTTAAGGAAGATGCTTAACGAATAGATATGGTTAGGGAATTCCACAAGGAAGCAGCAAATACGATAAAATATTTTTCGAGGAAGCAGTTTTATAACATGGGGTACTTGTAAGGTTAGGTCATTGTTTTAATAAGGTGGATTCTGAATTGAATATTGAAAATTGGTGTACCGAATAACAGAATAATTAGACCAAGAATATGGGAGGCTGTATGGTAGGGTTGGGCGATAGTCGATAGTTACTATCGATATATCAATAGGCCATGCCTATCGATGGTCACTATCGATAGTGTCGAATATCGATAGATCTTTTTTACTAGTTTTTAAACTCTCGGAATTATGCTGATTGTCTCTGTCCAGTGTCGAATTCTTTTGAAATTGAATTCGGAATTCCTAGAACTCAAGGGTTCTCTCAAAGATTAAGCCAAAGGAAAGCAGAAATGCTAGTTTTTCTTTCTGGAAATATGTGGCTCAAGGCGATAAATAATAAAAGAAAGAAAAAAATAAATGAATAAAAAGAAATAACATACGGGAGTATGTCTCCCATTCCAGTTGGTTGGTTCCGAATTAGGGTTGGGCGATAGTCGATAATTACTATCGATATATCAATAGGTCACACTTGACTCTTGAAATTAATTATTTCGTTATTTTTCTTCTCTGAAGATTTGATTTGTTCATTATTATTGTATGTTCCAATAAATTAGTTATTTTCTCTCATCTTTATGATATAATCTTATAATTTATATTTCTGCAAATTTCAAATAGTAAGTAGATAATTGAATTTCTCGATTAGTTGAAATTCTTGATTGAATAGCTTTGGAAAAAAAGGAAGCAACTATCGAAAAACTATCGATAGCAATCGATAGTTCTCAACCAATAGTATCGGCCTATCGATAGTGCTAACTATCGACTATCGCCCAATCCTACTTTATGGCGTATGGTATAGAAAGTATTTCCGTCGAAAATCAAAAAGAAGCTACCCAAGCTCAGAGTACCGGCACAAAACGTGTTACCACCTGGTGATGAATATAATGAAACAGTTTTTGTATAATAAGGGTTTTGTAATAAATATTTATATTTCAAAGGGAGTGAGTATTTTACATACGGCCAAAACATACATTTCAGTCTAGCAACCGATTCTAGCATCAATGCTATATTTGAAAATTCAAAATCCTGCGGTGCATTTTGTAGAATATATTGACTACATTTGTTTATATTAAACAGTCATTTCTATTGCTAATAATTCTTTATAATGTTATAATGTTCTACCTTCTGGGCTACTGTTTCTTTAAGCAGTAGAAGGAATAATAAATGTGGAGAGGGATGTCCCTGAACAAAAGAGGCACTAATCAGGTGAACTAGTAACTATCCATCTGTCCCTCTACTAAGTGCCGCCCTCTCCTCGTTAAATTTGTTAAAACCGATTTAATATGTAACCATTCATTTTTGTCAGCTATCAAAGGAGCCGTGGACCATCCTTTTAAATAGATTTTTTTTTTACCTGAAAGAGCAGTGATTACTATGACTACCGATGACTTCCTGTTCTGGATCAGTTGTAAAATATGTGGATATGGTGTAATGGTATAAGGCTCAGTTACTAAGTATATTCGGAAATTAAAAAAGGTAAGTGCTATATTTTTTAATCTTTATTCATAGTTGTATTTTATTTTTCATTATGTTGGTATTGATTGTTCATATCCCTATTAGTACAACCGATTTATTATTAGGTAGCTATAGCAATCTTTGTTCATTAATCTTAATTTAATTTTAAATTTCCCTTTCTTCGTAAGCCTACTACATCCTCTAATTAAATTCCACTCATCTATAATTACAAAATAATCATTTACATGACGGTAATTAGACCTATTCGGACATTCGGAGTTGAGCTTTGTGCCTGCACTAAACTTCCCAATTCATCTTGAATTCAATCCTTACTATCCAAAATCCTTCGTTAAATCCTCAAATCTTCAATCAAATATACCTCCCGTTCAATCAAATAAATCCTCATATTACAAATAAACGTATCTAATAATATCTTAATATTCCATACGTTGTAGATTTAATTCAAACCAATTACCTATAAGGTTTCGATTCATGATAATAATTATAGAATTTTCAACTATAGAGTTAACTGTATCCTACAGTACAATTATATCCATAATGTAAGAGAAGAAATGGTCAGGGGTGCAGTCTAGTAAATAAACACATTCAAGTTTTTAAATAAAAAACTTTATATTTGGCGTGCCGACGTTTCGACTTGCCTTGTAGCTATTCTTCAGGGTGATTGTGGTCTGGTTGAAGACTTGACAATCAATGTAACAATGTAATATAAAATGTTAGTTACTAACAATGTCTGTAACCAACAACCAGTTACCACATTCACCACATTCACCCTGAAGAAGACCTGCAAGACAAGTTTTTTATTTACAAACTTGGATGTGTTTACAAGACTACACCCCTGAACATTTCTTCACTTACAATTATCTATATTTTCACACTAAAAACTTCATAACCAGTCAAATCCACTAGTTTATTTTCTTGCTTCTTATTCTATTCCCCACAACCCTATCAGCCATCTGAAAGACGATGGCATAGGGATCTTTTAATTTAGAACATTTATTAAAAGTGCTACTAACGGGTTGTTTTGTTAAGAGTTATTAACATGCCATTATGATCATTTTCCCGCTCATTTTCATCTATCTTGCACAGCTTCAGCCTATCATTTATTCTTAGGCAAAGATCTAACTTTTGCTCTCATCTATACAGCCGTGATATACCGTCAAACTATTGTCATTGTTAATCAAAACGGTTATACAAAAACGACTATGATGTGATATCAAAACGGAGAATACTTCTCATATTCACATAAACCTCAACATATTCAGCTTTTGGCAGAAAGATATGTTGAAGCAAGTGACATCAGAAGTTTTGTACGTTTTGTATGTGTGGATTTACTCGGTTTTCAACGATAAGGTGCTACCTACAAAATCACTCATATGAACTTTAAAATAATAACCTAAACTCATTCCATTGTTTCTCAACAACTATTAGTAGATGCAGGATTCAAATAAAACTGCTAACAAGTAATACCAATACAGTGGGAGCCAATACAAATACAGGTAGAGGTGGTGGGGGAGGGTTATACAGACTAATTGAGCCATTGGCGGTCCGAAGATAGCCGAGCTAAAGCGAAGTTCGCCGAGCCTCCCCGCTCGCTCCGCCTGGCCCAGTCGCTGCCAATCCTCCGATAAGGCTGGATCAGTGTCCGTTTCCACAAAGCTACAAGTCGCGTAATTTTATAAACAGTCGTCGTGAACTCATTGTTAATATAATAGTTGTTATTGATTACCTGTCGCTCTTTCATTGGTTCATTTTCTCAGTGATATATAGTTTTGGATAATTCCGTCTCAAGGTATTAATTAAAAATATATTTTTATAAATTTAATTTTTTTGTTGAATTTTTTTTGGTAATGAAGTTAGTATGAATTTTTATGATAATTTACTATTATACGGCTCCTTGAAAACTTTAATTGATTTAATACTAAAAACAAAATATATGAAACATAAAATGGAAAACATAATTCTTGACAGAGAATTAAAAAAAAATCCCGTTGATGTTCCATTGATGTCTATTCTAAAATGAATCTCTTCATTATAAAATATACTTTGGAACAAAATCAAAATTAGGTTGTACTACTGAAAGGTAATATTACTTTCAGAAAATTTTGATTACAAAGAAACAACTGCAAGACATATCTAGCCATTAAAAGGTTTTAGTATGAATCTTATTATTCAATTTGTTTTAAAATTGAAGTTATGTAAAAATATTAACTAGACTGGATTTTTAATTTTCTTTTCGGAGTGTATAGGGTTATTATTAACAAAATTTCCATGATTAAAAATACCTATTTATAAAATTTAGAAGGCATTGAATAGCAATAATACCAGCGTAGTTTTTATGAACTAAAAAAAATTGAACTTGTGGCTAAAGTTAATAAAGTTGCAATTATCGACATACCAATTAAAATAAGTACCATTTATATTACTCCGTAAATGAAGTTAATTCTTCTTTAATAAATACGGTCAGTATATGTTATACCGAGATTAGGTTTTCACTAAATACAACCATACAACTATGGTACGGTTTATTTGATGGATATAGTTATCCAATTCAGTAATCCTTTTAAATATATTAAAAATATTGTTACCCTGAAAGATAATTGCTATTTTCAATTATTGATTATATTATATAATTTTTCTATATAATATTTCATTTTAGTCATATCCTTTTTTTTTAGAAAATAAATATATTGCTTTAACACTTAAATTTCATACACTATCTTATACTTACGGGCATTGTTGGGATTTCAGTAAACCGTCTCGTTCATAGGTACATGGTATATAATATTTTTAGATGAATAATTTGATATTTATTTAATTTACATAAAAATGGTCAAAATATTATTAGAAGCTTTATTGAATATCCGATTTTGCAATGCATTGTCCTAAAACCATGGTGCTTGTCTGACCATATCAACATGGGGCTATTGTGCTTTCGTTTTTTATTTCGGAATATAAACCACTTCGTTCCAATCTATTACTAATTTAATTTTCAGGAATTAATATTTCTTGATTATATAAATATAATATTTTAATTCAGAGTGAAACTAAGCTTTTTACGGGCAATAAAATGGAATGGACAATAAATTAAGTTACTATTACCATCTGGTCATTTAAATTTAAATTGTCTTTACCTATAGCAAAATTAAATAATTCAGTTTGACTCTTGTCTCGTTACTTTTTATTTATAATGTATAAAATTTGTTAAAATAATTTTTATTGATATCTAATATTCAGTATATTTCAGAACTCCTTTAAAGATTTATAAACATTTATTATCATTATTGAAAAAGAAGTATCAGCCACAGCGGTTTATTCAATCTATACATTTTTTATATGCTTTCCCTGGTTCTCATTGTTTAATTTAGGTATTTCTAAAAAAGTTTATTTAAACTGTTTTTTTATTGATGTGCTTTTAAAAATAAAAATGTTATCAAAAATATGGCTTAGTTATATTATTAAAGTTATTTTAAAATTGTATTTATTGTCATTTTTATATATTTATTAATTGCAATAAAATTTGATTATAGATCGGTTCATTCCGAAATTTCATTGAAATTATATCTGATGGGATTTAGTGGTATTACACATTGATTGTAATAATTGTAGTTAAAGATTTAAAAAATATATATATATCTTTATTCAGTTACTACACTTTCTACACCAAAGATCTTTTTATTAATCCTTTTATATTACTTTTTTTTTTAATATAAATTTATAATGGTTTAGAAACTATTTGATTCTCAAAACAGGATGTTTCGGAAAGTAATTGCCAAAGATTTTGAGTATGACGGTTCTTTATGAAATTAAAGAAGACTTTTTTTATAATGTGTAGACAAAATTCATTTTCTAAGTGCACGTTTAACATATATCAGGTACGTTACTCTTATGAAAGAGTAACATTAAATTTTCTAAGTAGTGAGCTACATACATATGCTTCCATATGTTTTTTGGAATATGTGGGAAAAAAAATTCCGCAATCAATCATCAATCTTTTAACTGAGATATTAAGAAAATAGTCTTGACTCTTCTTCATCGACATTTTGGTACACCGCTATGAATGCGTGCTGGTGGCTTAGGATTTTAATGGAAAAATGTTATTCGACTATTAAAATTTTAATTTACTATTGCTATAATTTATTAATTCCTGTTTCATTGGATTGATCACATATCGGTAATTTTATTGGTTTTATTATATACAGGGACGGGGATAGCCGACCCGGGCCTGGAGAAAATATATTTGCCCGGGCTCCCTACCTCCCCCCCTCCCCCTCCCAACACCATCCAAAAAATACATTTTTTTTTTTATTATTAATAAACTACAATGTTTGATTAATTTCCTAAAACGATAAATCGCCATAGAATCGTTTATGTAAAGAAACAATTGTAAGAGGTCACTTACCAAGAGTCCCCAAGCTGGGATTTTGCTCCCCTCGGTCCTTTGGTATATTAGGTAGCATTTTAATCGAATATCTAATTTTAAATATTTTTAACATTTTTAAAAATCTCCAAATTGTATTGCTGTGATATGCGAGTATGAGCTACTAATTTAGTTTCGGACTTAATCAGTATGTAACCTGTTATATGTTGTATAAATAACAGTTTATATTAATTTAAGCCCTACATTTTCTGTATATGCTCAATAACCCCATTTAATACACACTTAAAGTGACTTAAATAAAAATAAAAGAAATAGCTTCGGTGAACGATGAACGATTCGGGTAATAAATTTTCCCCTAATCTATATCGCACGGGGTTGTTTTATCGCCGCGATCGCTGGGGGATAAATTAATGGAGTCCTCCGATAAACGAATTATCCATCAGATTTAATTTATTTACAAGTATTCATTTATTACAATTGTTTAGATTTTATCTTTTCTTGCCACAATAAGATTAATATTGTCAATTATAAATTTTAATTAATAATTGAAGTTTTATTCGTTTATTGTACCATACAATTAATAAGCATAATTTTATTCAATTATATATTCGCGCATACCTGTAATTTTTAGGCTGGTTAAAATTTTACTAATTATGTGGTTGAAGGTAGCCTAAAAGCATAATAGCATAATTAGACAAACAAATTTTAGATTCTAATCTATGAATTGGTGATCCAGATGAAAAGAGAATATAAAGAAACTTTTGCGAATAATAGACTGCATTATCTGTGCTTATAACAAAAGATCAATGGTTTATATTTTTATTCTCAATATCAAAAAGCAAAGGACAGAAATTTTAGTTTGGTAATAATTTCTATATTCAACTTGCGCCATGAATCCTCTGAAGCAGTCCCAGCTGCGTAGAATATTTGGCCCAAAAAAGGATGAAGAAACCGGAGAATTTAGAAGGCTGCACAATGCAGAACTGCGCGAGTTATATCCGGTAAACATAGTAAAGGTAATAGCAGCGCGACGGGTAAAATGGGCATGTAAAGTAGTCGGGTTTAGAAATGATCGATTCCGAAAAAAGTGACCAGTTTGAGCCGTCGGGAAACGAGCGAGGGGTAGACCAAGACGTAGATGGGAGGAGGTCGCCAAGGCTGATCTGAGATATTTGGGTTTCGGGGGAGTGGGTCGAAGGGAGGTTTGTGGTCAATGGTTGGTGGTGTCGGCATCGAACCTCGGGTTCGCTAAGCCTTTATTTATTATTATTATAATTTCTATTAGTCAGAAATAAGTTTATATAAGATTTCATCTTTTTGGATTTTAATTTCTAACTTTAAAAGTATATGAATATGTGGCAAACCTAGTTACTGCCATTTAACATTGTACATTTAAAGTTCTAAAGTTTATAATTGCTAAACCATTAGAACTATGAAAATGACGTAGGTAAAATCTGGCACTGACGGGCTCAGTAGTTTTAGCATTGTAAACTATATTGCGGAATAGTGCTCACTACATATCGGTATATTTTCATACTTCAATGGGATCCACATGTAGCACCACATATTTATATCTTTTTTTAAATAATTTAATTGAATAACAGTAAATTTCAAGCTCTATATAACACCGTACCTTTGTATCCTCTCATATAGAATGGAGCTTGCCACCTATTGATCGATTTTCTAACTTCACTCTTATTCACATATTATAATTATTATTTAAATAAATTGAAAATTTGTAGATTTTATTATTGCTAAACCTTTTTGGAACTATATACCAGTGTAGTTTGTACGTATTGGTTCAGTTGTATTCGTGGTTAGTGATCACAAAAGAAAAATGACTTGTTCTTTTATATAAAAGTATAGATGACTATGACAAAAAAAAAAAAAAAAAAAAAAAAAAATAGTATTCTGAACGACTAATAGTTTATTAAATATTTGTTATTTGAATAACAACCTTTGAATCCTTCGTAGTAGTAAGTATATTTAATTTTATATAATAAATATAAGCTTAATAAACCCGAAAGCTGGAATATGAGCCCTCTCTATCAGTCGCTTATTACATACTTTCCCCCTTAATCTACAATAGCATAATCGAAATCTTATAAAACAGCTTTTATTGAATCCTCGTACTTACGTTTCGGTCTACCCTGGAATGTACTCGCTCAAATCCGATTACTCTTCCGGGGGTTCGGTTTTTTTTTCTATTTTTTTATTTCCGATCATCATTCACTATTGTCAATTATAGTATTGAGAATACGCAAATTTTATGAAAAATAAAAAAAAACATTGCGCGAGAGCAAGATCCAGTCGTGTCTCCTACTGACAGTTTTTTTCTACCTTTGTCTAGGAGATCCTTCATCCAGCTCCTTTTTAGCCTTACCTGATGTGTGTAGTATGACCATTTCGTTTATGATTGTATTGGTCTGTTCGGTGAATTTTCGTGGAATCGTTTGTTATTGGTCTATTTTTTATTCGTTAAAGCCGGCCGCTAGTTGAGGCTTATCCTGGTGAGGTGACGCTCTGTGATTAACGGTGAGTTTCTATGAAGTACACTGCAGTGACCTCCGTAACGCAGATTTCATACCGCGCTTTTTTCTACAGTTGTAACCCTGTGTTTTGTGATAAAGGACGAGAAATTTATTGAGGCTGTGCCATATTGTCATGTTGTATGATACAAGATATGTAAATTGAGAAAATGTTTCGTTATTCAGTTCTTCAGTTAGGGAAAATTCCTCATGACATTTTTTAAAATTCAAACATAAATGTTTCTTCATCGGATAAGCTGAAACTATCGTTTCGTCCTAACACTGATTTTTATTCAGATCCTGAACTGAAATCCATCAGTATAAGTTCATTTATAGCCATTTCGCTGTAACTTATTCTAATATTTTGAAACTAAATAATAAATTTAATTTGCGATGAGCTCATCGGCAGTTTTTCCCCCGCAGAAGATCACCGTGAGTTTTCCTGCGTTTTCTCACCAGAATGCGCCTCAACTTACGGCCGCCCTAACAGTTGGCATGTAAATTTAAGGTATGTAGAGATGCTTTGTTCCCAAGCTGATTTGATTTCCATGAATCACTTAGTAAATTTAAAGTGTGTTAATGCCATTAATGAATACAAAAACATTGCTTACCCATGTTGACTGTCGTGATGATATTGTGTGCACCATATTAAACGGATAAATTTCATACCATTGTACATTGTGTAGTATCATAAATTCTCCATCTTGATCATCTTTTCTCATTTCAGCAACAACACAGTGCAGAGTAACTATTTTGAATAATGATTCTACGAATCCTTTAGTTTCGATTAGTTTCACATATTGTTTTTTCGTTAATTTTCTCTGCCTTAACTGAATTCTTCTTGAACAATTTAATTAAAGTGTAACACGATTATTTGACTATAATTTCATTGAAAGATAAAGTTAACCCATAGAACAGCTTTTATCTATTAATTTTGTTTAGAATTTACTGTTTTAATTATCTCAAAATATTAAGTTTAAACCGACTCTTTTAAAGGAGATCTGGCTGAATTTTAATTTTTTAAAAAGTAAATTAGAACTCTAGCTTCCTAGGATCTTTCTCTAATTAAATTAAAATTCTTTCTGCTCTATCTCAGACCTCTTTCTTATCTAGGTAATTAACTTAATTTAATTTTTAAGTTATTTTTAAATTTTTTAATAACAAAAAAAAAGAAAGTATTTCGGAGGAGAATAAAAAGGAACAACACACACATACACACACACAAGTGGTGTGTCGATTTCTAACATTATTTAATCTTAAAAAAAAAAAAACTGCTTACCTAATACTTGAAACATAGTCGATTGCTAGGTGACGAATGATGCTAATAATGTCCATCTCCAGACCGACAGATAATTTTGTTGTTTGTACAATTTACAGTAGTTTTTTGATAACCAATTAGGTATGTAATTATTATAAATATATTATTTCCCCAGATGATTACTAAAAATTAAATAAAAACTTAAAGTTGACTCTTTTAGAGTATTTTTCACTTTACTTTTAGAATAGAATATAGAATGTGAATCAAATATTATAACAGCTATTTTATATTTATTGAATAAAATAAAATTCATAATATAGTAAAATTCCCTTTGCATCTAGAATATTATAAAAAATGAGTTCACTATTTTTAAAATAAACTGCTCTGTGCTGCTTATTAATTCTTTGATATAATGTATCAAATATTTAATATAAAAATATTTCTATTAATAGCAAAAGACTAAAAATAAACTGGCATAAAAAAAAAGAAAAAAAAAAGTGAGCATCGCCTTGAACAGTGGGAAACGAGGTAATACGTTGCGGACTTCTCCTAACAGGTTAAGTAGAGATACCTCTTTTCTTAATAGATTTTCTTTTACATGGTTCATGCTGTAAAATCTTTCCGCTTTGGTCCAAGATGACTGAACCTCCTCTGAAACTGTTATCACTGAACGTCGTTTGATTCCCGCCTAGGTTGGTAACCTGAAGTCTAACCCGTTCTTCTTCCCCTAGTTAACGTGCAATCAAACATCATTTTTCCCTGATTTTAGATTAATAAAAAAATCCCTGACTGAAAAAAAACAACAATAGATCATGAATGTGTCTATTTATAACCAAATGATTTTCCCAATTTACATTTTAGAATTAATAGGATCAAATTATCTAAATTAATAACTAATTTAAATTAGCGATCAATGAACAAAGTTGAGTGGAAATAAAGGTTCCAAACGTGTTTTGTTTTTTATTCAAACCAATATATCTTCTAAGCGGTAAATCCTAGCGACAAATGTTAAAAGACAAAAATATTTTCCATTAAGTTACTAATAATAAAAAACTGTGGTAAAATTTCGATGAACTCCAACTAAGCTAGAACGTATAAAAATGTCACCTTTTTGAGCGTGAAAAAAACGCTACAACAAAAAAGTAGACTCCTAGCCAAAAGACATATTATACCAAAAAAAACCCAAAAAAAACAAAAAAACAGTGAACTCTTGAATTAAAAGAAAACGATTATTCAATTCTTCAATGAAGGAGTTACATATATTGAAATTATTTCATTATTCTATTTTTTAATAGATTAATAGAATTCATTATTCTAATTTTTAAAGCCTGAGGATGGGACATTGTTGTTCCCGAAACATGTAACATGATTTATTAATAATAAAGAGGTAACGATTATTCTTTTTTCTCGATTCAATGTTTGTTTTTTTTTTGCAAAAGTTAATTACTTTTTTTAAGTCCAACTTATGACGGTATTCGATTAATATAAAAAGTTTTAATAAGTTCCAAGTCAGTTATGGTCAATGCCATGTATTGTCCAGTTATTAAAGAGGCTCCGAAGAAACCATTATACGGGTGTCCTTACCTGTCTGGAATTAATGGAGACCTCCCAGCCTTGTTTAAGTACTTCTGCCCTTCTCCCTTTAATTATCTTTAGCCTAAGAATAGTATAGTCATCTATCAGCTTGTCCTTGATGGCTTAGACTAGAACTTTAATGTTCTACAATTTTTTTTTTTTTCAAATACTGCGATTATGACGGTCGTTGAATAACACTAAAAAAACTATTTCAGGATTTAAAACAAATCAAGATGTAATTAGTTATGACAAAGTTAGTGTTGTAGTGGTCGGTAACCATTAACGTTTTATGGAGAGCACTCTTCCTCAAACCAACTTTGGCAATGAGCTCAAACTATTTTGGGATTTTTCACCCTGGACATGAAATTAAAAAAAAAAAAAAAAGTCTTTTGGCTAGAGGTCTATACTTTATTAGTGCAACATTTTTTTCAAACCCAAAACTGTTACCATTTGGAACGCTCTAGATCTCTTGGTGTTACTCGGATCGAAAATCTCCCGACAGATTTCGTATCAGAAATTTAATGCAGAATATATTTTTTATATAACATTTGTCGCTGGGACCTACTGCTTAGGAGCTGTATTGATTTGAATGAAAAAAAAATCACATTTGAAACCCCTAGTTTGTTAGGGTATCAACTTGTTTATTTTGAATAATGATTAATTGTCAATTTAATTTAAGTATTAATTGTGGTAATTAGATCTCTTTAATTATAAAATTTAAACTGAGAAAATCAGTAAATTGTAGATAGAAATACCCATGATCTATAGTTTTCCTAGTCAGGAACAAATTGAGATTTTTTTTTTTTCATTAGTGTTTGGATGTTTAATTTTTTTTTAATGTGGCCCTGCAAACTTGCAAAATTTAATCAGATTCAAACATAAATTTATCTCCTCCCGCTTCCATTGTTTACAAAGTTTATTTGCATACGTCAAAGTAATATTTGGAATCAACAAATCATTTGCATAGCTATTTAATTAGTGTATTTTTGAAGATTAATTGAAGTTAATAAAAAAAAAAAAATGTCACTAATAATTTTAATTTTAACAGATGTATAGTTAATTATTTTATTAGATACACTCTTACATGTCAAGTTAGTCTAAAGAATGTAAAATAACAATCAGTAATATATATATAATGTTATTATAACTGACATAATGATTAATATCAACTCCTCTCGGGTTCAAGTCCGGAACAAATTTTCTGTTATTCAGTCCTATGTGTCGATTTTGGGTTTAGAAACCCCTTTTTGGATACATCATCCAATATAAAATGTGTATCTTCCTTTTCATTGTGTTTTCGGAGCTGCCTGTCGATTACGCATTATAACCGACTTTAATAACTGTTGGGCCCTCAAAGACAATGATGTCTTAGTAGTGTGTTTTTCTTTTTTTTTGTAAGTTTAAAACTGATACTCTATAACTATTAAGTATAGAATTATCTGATTATATTTCTAAAACACACTTATAAATATTAATGAAATTACATAATTAATCGAAAAATGCATTATAAATGTTTCCAACGCTATAGTCTCAAATCATTGAATATATAAATCACAGACTATTAAAAAATGTACAATAACTACCCTTTACCCAGTTAGAGAATAATAATGTAGTGATTAAAAGATATGATATTTATAATATAATTACGTGAGCCTATATTAACTAGTATTAATTCAAATATTTGTTATGAGAAATTATATTAATAATCTTTGAAAATTTTAAATATAGACAATTTGTCTAGTGAATCGATGAACTCAGTATGGAATTAATTATGAAAATCAGAATAAGTTATATATATATATTTTTTTTTACTACAGAGAAAAAGAAAAAGTTCATAGATTTATTACCGAATTCAGTTTAACCTTTTATTTAGTAGTAATCACTTAATCTTCTCAGTTTTTGAACCCATGTCTTAAGGAGTCTTAACTACTACTCTTGAACTCTCGGAAGAGTTCATCTAATTCTTTAAATATTACGGAAAAAGAAACATACCGCTTATGTTTCTTTGGCTTCTCGGAGTAACGACCTACCGAGAACTCTGGCACGGTAACAACGGGCAGTTCTTTTCTGTTATCCCTCAGGAATTTTATCCCTCTGAAAATTGTACCTTCCTGCGTTGGGAATTTTAAGTGGGCTTCAGAACTTCTGTTGCTTTGTGTTCTCGTTAACGATGCTGGCACAAGTAACAGTAGAGAAGCCATCATTTGATGTCTGTAACGTCAAGGTATTGTTAACTCTCAAATTAATATTTTTTTTATTTTGGATATACTCTTTAAAAATTTTGATTGTCTATGTAAATGAAATGGGTGAAATTTTTTTTTGATTAGTTTTATATTGTGAATAATTGATTCACATTATACACTGACGGGCAAATATTCCACCCTATTGATTTTTTCATTTTCTCGGCTTTTAGTTCCGTTCTTTTTTCTTTTTTAGGTGCTTACGTCCCCATATACTTTAACTGGCATATATAAAACGTATTAGGAATATTAAAAGTATTAATTAAATAAAATAATGGAGTATTTAAACGTATTAACAAGCGATTTTGAATTTAGGAAATTTTAAATTTATAAGGTTTATATCTTCTCCTTGCGTTCATTACATCTTTTATTCGATGGAGAATAGGACTAATGTGTTTTGAATAAATTCTTGAGAGATATGTTACATCGAATGCAATTTTTTAATATTGCTTGCTTTTATTTAATATTAAATAATACAGGTTAATTATATTTTTAATAATTATAATAATATTCATATGCCCCAGTTAAGTTATATGGGGTCGTGAATTCGTAAAAAATAATGGAACTTATATAATTATATTTGATGACAACATCTATAAAAAAAAACATTCTTTGCAAATATCTGCTTTGTACTTGTCATCATGAAACTATGATTAAGAAATGCTAAACATTTATACTATTTCAGATATCCAGCTTCCAGTTTAAAAACAACAGAACTAATGAAGTACTGAATAATCAATACATTTCAAAAAGAAAATAATTACACTTATCTGCTAATATCGGAAACTCCCCAATTGTTGGGAGGTAAAAATGGCAACTGATGTTACAAATAGGATAGTAACTACAAGATGTTAAAGAAATAAACAAATAAAAAAAACAAAATTAATTTCCAATGAATCAAATTTAACTCTGTGTGCATCGCAAACCAAGTAAATTTACATACTTTATAGATACCATAGCGGTAGATACCAGTTTTAAAATTCTTTATTCATTTTAAGATATTTTGTTTCATCAAATACTTTCTGTGTAATTTAAAAGTTTCAAAATTTTGGAAATTGGAGGTATTCAGTAAATTATGGTTTATAAATTAGAAGCATGTTAATGTTAATTCTTAACTCTGTTTTTTCATTCATCTCATATTTTTTCTATTATGCATTAAAAAAATAAATGAATAAGTAATCTATTATATAACCATGTTTTCTTAAGATTCCATGGAATCGATTGGCTGATTTTAACACTTCATGTACATAACCTTATGGAGAAATGAATTTAACCTTAAAATAGATTTTGGCTATATTATCATTAAGTTGCATACCTAAATTTATAATAAAATAACTACAACAAATACTCTGAACAATACTTCAGGTCACCCTCATGACTTACATATTGCTGTATTTCTTTTATGTATTCAGTAAATTACCTGGTTACCTTAAGACTGAAGACATAGGTGAATTGAATAGTTGAAAACTTAAGTCTAAAAAGAATTATTTAAAACTGTTGAAATAGCAAAATTAAAATCTCTCTGTGAAGAAAAGATTATTATTTATTTATTTATTTTATTACTTTCCGCATCTACTCTATGCGGATAGATAAAATTACTTTATTTAACTTAATGATTTAAGTTATTAGTTCTTTTAAAGTGAATTTATTGATTGAATCATACACAGAATTAAGTATTTTTAAAATATTTAAAATTATTAATATAGAAAATAGAAATAATTATTGATTCATTTGAAAATGCACTGTTATTTCATTAAAAAAAAAACAAAAAAATATTTAAAATGTAAAACATTTTACCAATGAACTTGAGATATTATAAATATTAATATTCAGTGATCGGAAAAATTCTGTATCTGAGTGTACATCGAATCCGGTCAAAACTGGAAATGTCTTATGTTTTTTACATGGACAGTAGAAAAGCTAATAAGTAAGGGAGAAAGGAAATATACAGACATACAGTACATGCAGCTCAGCCAATCAGATTCGATTATTTATAATTAAATCACCTGATGCCTCCGAACTTTTTACATTTAAGACGTATTCTGGTCAGTTTAATTTCAGATCTGGAGACGTTCACTTCTGCAAACGGTCGGTAGTGCGGTTTTCGGTAGTTTTAAGATTTAGATAGTGGTAAAATGTTTAGTGATTTAGTTGTGTTTTAGTGTATTTCATTATGTAATAATTAAATTAATATTTCGTTAAATAGTTATGTTTTAATGGTGTTACAGTACTTTGTGATCGTGGTTTAGTTGTTTTATTGTGTATTTTATTAATTAATAATACTCTTAAAATTTAATGTTTTCGATGGTGTTAAAAGTGTTTTGTTATTTATTTGTGTTGTGGTGTATTTTATTATATAATATGAAATTTTAAATTTCCGCTCGTAATCCTTTTTTTATTAGAATGTGTTGGCAACACCTATATAAGCCAGGAGTAGATGTAAGTCCTTAACTTTTTAATATTTGTATTGTTTTAAATATTACTTTAAATTATTGGTATGTCGGTACAATACTTTTTCGATTCTCAATTCTTGATACTAATATCTCAGTTACAAAAGTAAACCAAATCTATTCTAGGGACAAATATTATTCAATAAATAAATAATAAACCGAGAATAAAATTTATTATCTACAGCATATAACACATAATGCAATTACGATTCACTTCTTAAATTTTTATTTAAGAGAGTAATTATACCAATGATTCCGGTTTTCATTTATTACTTTTCGTCGAACTTTTGATATTTCGTTGGATATTTTTTTAATAGCATGCTAACGTTCGAAAACCAGTATGAACATCTATGTTATCAAATGAAAAATAATTTTTATTCAGTTTTCACGAAAATCCGTTAATTGTAAAAAACAATTATAGTAAAATGATTCTATTGTTTGGCTGCATTTCATAATAAAATTACCTTTACTATTATTAAAGATGAAAGATGAAAATTATCTTTATATCAGAACTCTTCAACGTCAGTTTTATCGATCGGCTCCTAGAAATCGACATAAAATCGTCGATTCTCGATATCGATTGTTATTTCAAGAATTGGTTGAATCGACACATCCTTAATTTTAAGTAAATACCATTTTCAAAGTCTATAAAAAGTATTATTTATCTGATATTTGAGGATAATGGAACAAACGTTATCTTTGTTAGTATTACGACACAATACAATTAGAAAAGGTATCGCTTTACGACTTCTATTGTAGTTTTAGGAAATCAATTATTGCTTTGACCTAAATTTGGGTTTTTGAACTGGTTGATCCCTGTTTATTTTAAGTGGTAAGTCTTGTTAAAAATGATAAGCCTGTGATCTTCTATATACAGTTGGTGACATTCATATTCATACTCTATGGTATAGCAAGTATTTTTTCCTAGCTCCAAAATTTATTTTTCAATTTTAGGGAAAAAACTGATAAATTTAAGAAAAACTTATTTTATGTCAAATAACAGTAAATGTTTATTAATATTAAGTAATTAATAAATAAAAGTTTTTTTGAAGTTATACAACTTTTAGAATTTTAGCATGTAAATAGAATCTAATATTTTGTCGGGTATCTTCTCGTTCTAATTACCTTATTACGCCACTTTGACATTGATTGATTCTACATATTTTATGGGGTTTTTTTCTAGAGTTTGAGAGCTATTTGGTGTTTTTCATATGGAATATAATATAAGTTCTTTCTTATTTGATCTTTAAGTTTATAAGTGCTATATATATATATATATATATGTCACTAAGTGCATTGGGAGTTTCAAATGACTGTGTCACTAAGTGTTGGTTTCACTGACTTTTGTCCAGTAACATAAAAACAATGGCAAACCCCATCAGTTAATCATTATTTAAACTCTATTAATCGATAACTAAAATAAAAATAATTTTGTTTATCGATTTGTAAACTTTAGTTAATTAATAATATTTAATCGATAAAAAAAATATGACTGATAAACTCCTTAAACAGTTAAGAAGCAAAGCGAGAAGACTGTGCAAAACCTTGTAATAATAATTATAATAATAGTAATCCATTATTTACATATTTACAACTACAAATTCATTTAGGTATACATGCTGAGATAAAATCTACATAACAAAATTAAAATAAGTAATATGTATATATAATAACAAATATTATGCATTACAGTGTTGAGACGTGTAAGCTGAGTAATGTTTACCTTATCAATTATGTTTTGTCCTTTTGTAGTTGTACCTTTGGGGTACAACCGGTAAATACCGATTACAAGTTTTTTTGGAATATATTATTTTTTCAAAGTATGTTTTATTTTGATCATATATGTAAATTATGATAAGAGTAAGGTTATGATGCTTGGTATTAGATTGGCATATAAAAGTGCAATTTGGAAAAAAAAAAAAAGTCAAACTTGGTATAACTGCTTCTAAAAACATTACATGAATATAAACTATAAACGAATATCAGAATGAAAACTATTGGCATAAATGAGATTATAAGTAGGGAAAGAATAAAGAGTAGGATGCTAAATCCCCTTCTGTTTCGCTAAGTCATTCAGCTCCAGAAGGAGACTATCCTTCCCCATGTCACACCATTATATTTATTAGTTTATATTTAGTATTTAAACGATTATCTCATTGTCACTTTGTTTTATGACAACTGTAGATAAATAAATAGAGACAAAAAAGATTTATAATTTGATAAATCTGCATAAATTTAAAATCAAATAAATGATTTTATAGTCAGTAAAAACCTGGCGGCAGGGCGTGAATTGTTAGCCACAACAACAGTATAACTGTTGGTAATAAAACGGTACTTCCTTAGATAATTTTTAACGGAAGTATAGTATATTAGCCTTCTCTTCGTGTAATGCCTGCTATATGTGAACGCTCATATTGGCTTGATTCACTGCTTCCATTCAACAATATTACGCAATAATCAGTTTCATATAATAATTTGCCTTTAATAAGATTTCGCTTCCACGTTGCCTGGCTCGAATTCAGCATAGTAACAGATTTTAGCTAGCAATAAAGGTAGAAATGTAAATATTGGCTACATATGTCGGACGCGAGAAAGCTCAGAGGTTGCGTGTTGTTTGCTTACCGAATACGGTCCTATCAAGTTTCCGTAGCCGGTTCTCCTCTCGTCCCCTGATCCAGGATTTATTACTTTACTGATGAATTAAGGTTCTTTATTTGTTTAGGTTCGCTATATGTGGGCTTTATATTATTCTCGACCCGGGTTCATTATTTTTCCGTCCTTTCTAGGTATCATTTATTTCCTGTATCGTATTCCGGTTTTATATGTTTAGCTACATTAATATACTGAGTGGGAGGGGTTTCGTTCGACAAATTGAATTTTATACGAGCTATTCACTGCAATATATTTTTGAATCGTATCAAAAGGAATTATAAATATTTCATAATTAAGGTTTTTTATATTAACAGTATTTTGGAATGTGAATTTTCTTTTTCGTTTAGTTTTTGTTTTATATCTAATTAGAGTTTTTGAGTACCACAATATATACATATATATATATTTATATTTTAGACTATCAGTGGAATTAGATGAAAATTGTATATCAGAGGTTTGTATTTGTATTTGTTTCAATAGTAGGGTTGGGCGATAGTCGATAGTTACTATCGATAAATCGATAGGCCATGCCTATCGATAGATCTTTTTTACCCTCAAGTTTTGAAACTCTCGGGATTTTGCTGATCTGCCTCTGTCCAGTGTCGAGTTCTTTTGAAATTGAATTCGGAATTCCTAGAGCTCAAGGATTCTCTCAAAGATTAAGCCAAAGGAAAGCAGTTTTTTTTTGGGGGGGGGGGATATGTGGCTCAAGGAGCACACTTGACTCTTGAAATTAACTATTTCGTTATTTTTATTTTCTGAAGATTTGATTGGTTCTTTATTATCGTAACCATGTAAATTGTAAATACTTTTTTAAAATTCAATAAATTAGTTTAATGACTTCATATAGTAATCTTTATGGCATAATCTTATAATTTATAATCCTGCAAATTTCAAATAGTAAGTAGATAATTGAATTTGATTAAATTAGTTGAAATTCTTTATTGAATAGCTAAGGAAAAAAGGAAGCAACTATAGAAAAACTATCGATAGCAATCGATAGTTCTTAGCCAATAGTATCGGCCTGTCGATAGTTCTAACTATCGACTATCGCCCAACCCTAGGGAATAGCGACACTCAGCGACAGCTCACTCTCTTCCATTCATTTACTTAGGGATTAGAGAAGTCCCTTAAGCCCGTATAATATCAAAACCTTGGGATTCAATTACTTTTGGATATGAGTTTATGAATGACTCTATTGTATTCTTGATAAGATATATACGAAATTGGAACTATTAAAATTAATTGCGTGTTTTCTTTAATTATAAATAAATGAATCGATATCTGTGGAACTTAATTTTTATTTTTTTTTTGTTAAAAGTGCCAATTAAGTGCATTTTTAGTTTTAAGTTTGTGAACTTTGGGTTATGGGTATCAACAGAAAGCTATTTTTTTTCCCACTTTATTTGTGTCTAATGGACTCAGTAATGTGGTTAACACAGAGATAAATATTCATTTGTGAATAATTTTGAAAAAGTTGCGTTTTTCCTAAAATACGATTTTTTGCACTAAACACATTATTCTTAAGTGCCGCAGATATATTTTTTATTTAATTATTTTTGTATTGAACGAGAGCTTAATCAAGTAACTTTCAGCATTCTGACTTTTTGTTGTTATAATATTAAAGATTGATTTAAAATAAATTATAATTAAATTATATTACAGTGCTACAATAACCATTAGACAGCGTGATGAATACGTTTTGAATTGTAGGTATTTAATTACAACAATCTTTTCAGAGCCAGTGGTTAATATTCATACAACTTTCTATTAATCCGTTATATTTCTTCTTATATAAAATATATACGTTGATACGATATAAAATAAAATATAATAAATTTGTAAACAAAATTGAATTTATTGTTTTAACAAAGAAATTAGTTAAAACATAAAATTACGTTTTAACAAAAGTAGAAAAGTAGCGTTAAAGGAATGTTTAAAAATAAATGTTTAGTATCGGCAAAATATGAATAAAAGCAAGGTAATATAAGATATAGAAAAAATAAATAAATTTAAAAATGTTTATATTTTACATAATATACAGCATCATTTTTCTAGTAAAATTTAATTTTAAAACATATTATATGTTTAATTAAAACACACATACGCACACATACACATTTTGTGTTGTAATTTTATGGTGATATATATATGAAACTGAATAAAAATAAAAGTCGTATAAATTAGATGCATTATCATTTTTCATGGTTTATAGAATAGAAAAAAAAAATTATTCTAGGAACAAGTCCCTTAAGAATAATAGTTACATGACAGAACATAAGTTATATATTGTAATATATTGATATAAATGTATTGTTATTTAACATAAAATACGTTTTTCTTATATATGGTTTTGTTTTATTCCCTAAAATTGAAAAAATAAATTTTAGAGGTGAGAAAAAAAACAAAAAAACATAGTAACCACGCTTTACGAATATGTCACGATATTTATTTTAGTAGCCGGTAAATGATTACTTTTTAAATACCCTCATTTGTTTTTATTTACTCTATTGTTTTTAAAAGATTTATTTGGTAAACCGAGGAATATTAAATTATGAAATTAGCTGAGAATTCACAAACTTGCTCATTAATATTATAAGGAAAGGTAGGTAATAATGTCTGAGCTTGGGCTACTCTTGAATGAAGAGGATATTAGAATTCCAGGAAGATTCTTGAGAGGTCTGAGAGGATTCCGATGGCCATCTAGGGAAGATAGTGGAAGATTATTAATTGATTGCTCCTGGATAATTATCACCTGTGGAGCCCACGCTACTGGAGAATCCAGTGCCTCTCCAGGCACCACAGCCTGGTTCATTAGGCCCACTGAAGCGGTTCTAACCTTAGGTTTAATGTTGTTGTAAGTAATCAACTATTGGAATTCTGGTGGTGAAGTTAATGGCTTCTGGAATATCTGGATTCACCGCGGGTATCTGTTACGCTGGAATTTTAATACTATTCAGTGTTAATTTATTTTATGCATATGTTGTAAAAAATTGGATTTTTTTTTCATTTTAACATTGCTTTTTAATGATTGAATATGATTTATAGTTTAGATGTCATAGTAATTATATATTTCTATCCTAGCTTTATATTTATTGACTTAGATAATTTTTTTTTTAAAACAATTCTATGAATACATTTATTCCTTTTGCGTTAGTTATAATTATAATTTGAAAAAAATCTACTAATTGAAATATAATTGTGTAAGCAAATTTTTATTTTTATTTTTTTAACTTTAAAACTATTATTTGAACCTGTAATACAAATCTCGTGCCAATTAAGGGATATCGGTTGTTGACGTATTTTGTAAAAATCTGTTAACGTGTCAATTTAATTTGTCATCAAATCGTTGGTAGTTCTAACCAATGTGGTTCATGACAGTTGGGATAAGTAAGTCTGTATATAACGTTTCGTTAGAAACGTAGGAATGGTAGTGCTATACTAATCTTAACAAGGATTGAATTAAATTTACTTTAATTAATTTAATTTTCCGAATGTTTGTCTTTTTTCTCGGCTGTAACAAAATTAAATTAAAAAAAGAAATGGCATTGACTACTGGTCTAATGAGAAAATAATAACGTGTAAATAACCTATCCATTAATAGCATTCCAATTACAATTCTTTCAGTTAGCTATCCTCAGACATCTTTGCTTAAATTTTTAATCTAGCGAATAGCAAGTTGAGAGGGTAGTGAATTTGAGTAGGCATATAGTTCATCAGTAAGGAACACATATTTTTTTTAATCGCTTTGTGGATTAATTTAAATTTACATAAAACTGGTTTGAAAATATTTTAATTGCAAGGACAAGACTAAAACGACAAGAAACTGCCCGTCGTTTCAGACTACTTCAACATTTACTAGACAAACGTTCAAAGCTCCCAATTAATTACAAAAGACTCATATACATGACTGTGATTAGACCTATTTGGACGTACGGAGTTGAGCTTTGGGGCTCCACTAAACCATCCAATTCATCTCAAGTATTCAATCCTTACAATCAAAAATCCTCAATGCTCCTTACTTTGTCACCAATAAACTTATCCATAAAGATCTTAATGTTCCATATGTTGCTGATTTAGCCCACACCAGATACCTATTCTTTCATAGTAAGCTCCATAATCACTCAAATCCGTTAGTTTCTCAACTTGCTGTTGATAATCCTCCGAGGCGTCTGAAACGAAGATGGCCTAGAGACCTTCTAGTGTAGAAGTTTTAATAAAGTGCTGCTGATGAGTAGTTCTTTCCAAGTTTTAACATGTTATTATAATCGTTGTCAATATATCTACTTGATGTATATATTCTGTACAGTTGTTAATTTCAATAAATGTATATATAAAAAAAAAAAAAAAAAAAAAATGCAAGGAATGGATCCTGGAAGAATCCGATAGATAGTTTTTAAAGCCCACAATTCTTTACCATTGGTCCAAATAAGTCTTATAATGATCATGTATATGGACCATTTTGTAGTATATTCGAGGATTAAAAAGTTCGTCGAATCAGTGTTATAGTTTTCGAATTCTACCAGCTTTCTAATGTTCCATATTAGTCTCTTGTAGAGATAAAAATTAAATATCTGTTCGACAGTGTTTATCACTACACTATTAATGAAAGCAGAGTGGTGGGAAATGTTAAGTTTTCGGCGTAGAGTGAAGGTGGTTTATCATATTCAATATTTGCTCGCTAATGTTATATCTATTTTTCAAGGGACGTGTTATGGGACATAAGAGACATAGATGCAGAATGTGAATTATCATTCATTATCATTCATTGATAACACTACTGTGTCACCGATTCAGTGTTAGCATGAGCTGGAATGTCAGTTGTGAAAACAGTTTATTATTTTTTTTTAACGTCGTCAAGTCATTGCAGTGCTAATGGTACTTGTGCTTTAGTTTTTTGCGGCACTGCACAGTGCTTCGAACATAGTGTGAAATTGGACAAAAACTCGGGAACTATGAAAATCTTATAGAAAAATAGCACGCTGAACAAAAAAGTATTGCTCCGAATCAGGTAAACGGTTTCCCACGTTTTCATTGTTCATCTCCTTTGGGGTTTGCTCCACAAATGAAACACTTAGACGTGACGTTTGTTCCAGACAAACTGTTAGTAACACTACCATTCAGCATTGTGAACAGCATTTCAAAACTTACCGAGTAAATTTGATGGCTTTCAATTTAATTTCACTGGTCTGGAGTTTGCAAATTATATCTTTCAAATTGTCTTTTCCTCGTCACGCACTAATGTCTGCAGTTTCTTTTTGAAAAATTAATTTTATGGGTCTGCAGTATAAGGTGGACGATGACCGGTCGATTACCCATACGACTTTTCCATTTCTTACGTCTACCAATTTTAGTGGCACCATTGCTATTAAAACAAATACTCATCAGTGCTTAATGCATTTGAAAATGTTTGTTTATACTGACTATGACCGGAACTGCCATCGAATCCCCACTTACATATAGATTGAAACTCATTGCCCTCTTCCAAACTCGCAATTTTTAATATGCTTTGCGCTGTTAGTTGCAGGAGTTCTTGTAGATTTACACAAACGCTAACTTCATCTGCAATTATATTTTTTTGGGAGTAGGGCATTTTTCGTCAATTTTATTGAATAGAGGCTGGGAAAGCAGTTCTTATGCATACCATTTATCAGTGATCTTAATACTTTGTATTTTCTTTTCGGATAAACCTAAATCCAAGCATAAAGCTAGTGCTTGAAGAGGACTTATTGATTTTTGTTCTTCAGCCAAGGATTCTGCGGACATCTCTGCAGCAAATCGCAACTCAGCAGATGACCTGCTAGAAACAAGATCCTTTACCCGCCTTTTTTTAGTTTTAATGGAAGCTTCTTCGAAAGGGTTTCTGGTCTTCCGCGTGCCCGGCTTGGTCCTGGCTTGACACTACTGATATCAGGATAATTGGTAATTGAAGTTTCTGTTGAAGCCAAGATGCATACCGTTTGACGAAATTTAACACGACTCCTGTCGACATTTGAATCCGGCCTGAGTTAGTTGATATTCATTTCTTTGCGGACTTCCTAAATAAATCTTTTCCTATCTGGCAACAATAGTTTGGTAATCTATTGAACAGACTTTTTTCTTTCCTGCTTGGAGTACAAACGGAAGTAAATCTCTAACAAGCAAATATTGTTTTATATTTTAGTAACAATATTTAACATATCTTTGAATATTCATATTTTTAAGTATTCCTGTTTGTATTACATTTTGACTTATTGACATAAACAGACAAAATGACAAAATCGTCTGCTTAAAATATAGTTTTGTACTTTAGTTCGAAAACAAGTTAAATATTCAACCAGCATTTCTGTTCAGCTGTTATGGTCTATTGTTTCTAAGGTAACTCACCTTGAAGTCGAGCGCTGAACCTTAGAACTTAATACTCGTTTTTAAAATCACGAGGGTATTGTATAAATGTTTACAACGGACTTTTCCGCTGTTTAAGGTAAAAAATAAGTCGATTTATTTTTTTCAGTAGCTTGTGAGGAAAAAAATGGACTGTTCCATCATCTGTTTATTCAATTTATTTGAATATGTTACGCATTTGATTTTTTTAAAGGATTATCCGGCATAAAGCCACCTTAAGCTTAAGTTATTTATTTAAATTTCGGAAGGGTAAAGAATTTAAAATTCCAAGCTGGATAAAATGTGAATCGATTCAGATTTTTTTAGGAGAATGCGGTTGATGAATATTCGATACTATTGCAAGTTCATATTTTAAGATAAACCCGCCCAGCAGACAGTTATTGAAGGTAACGGATTTTAGACGCCTCGTCATTCAAATCTCGTAATTTGTGTGTCAGTGTATTTTTTTTTTTTTTTTTTTTTTTTTTTTTTTTTTTAACCTGAATGGGCTTTAAACAAATTTAAGAATGGATATAATGTTTTTTAGAAAGACAAATTGAGGGATTGTTAAAAAAAAAATTATATATCTGTTTTGTTCATACGGGAGTTACTTTTTCAAACCATTTAAAAAAAAAACTCCAAATATATATATATATATATATATATATATATATATATATATATATATATATATATATGTATGTATGTGTATGTGTGTGTGTGTGTATATATATTTATATGAACACAATACATGGTGATTGTTACTTTTTAATTATTAATGTTTTTATGTATTAATTAGATCAGACATTTATAATTCTGTACCATTTGGGAAAAACTAGATAAGTTCATTTTTGTCAACAATAAGATAAATACTTTAGGCAACCCATATTGGTGTCCTACACATCTTGTAAAAGTAGGCAAGTTGTAATGTCAGTGTTATAAAAAGATAGGATTGCCATTACAACTTGCCTACTTATACATGATGATAATGACTCCAATAAGGGTTCCTCAAAATATTTATCTCATTGTGGACAAATACTTGTATATTTTATATTCTAGGATAATAATAAATTACATCAACAATTTAGTGATTTATAGTGATAAAAAGAAAGAAAAAAAATTGTGGCTGTTTCATTTTTCATGTATAATAATAATAAAAATATTATTTACACGAATAATGCGGGATATAATATAAACTTATAAAAAAATCTATGACTGTCGGCTTCTATGATTCTATGATAAAAATCTATGATTCTATGATTGTCGGCTTGTACATTACAATACAACGTTCGAATCTCCTTTTCAAGTTATTAGAGCCTAAGCAATTTTAAACAATACCTTTCTTTAAGAATATAAAATTAACTAAATTAACTAAAATAAAAATAAACCTTAGCACCCAGACATGACTCTTGCCCACCTGTCTTCACCGACAATCAACCCATTACACCGACAAATGAAATTACATTCGATAGAAGTATGAGTTATAGCTCTCAAGTAAAACAAAAGTGTCTTTATAGACGATTTCACGACAGATTTCTTGGACGTAATAACGTACTCATTAATGACATGGCCTCGGCTGATCTACCCAGAAATACTCTCAGAATGCTGAAAAGAAGCTGGATGAGAGATCTGCTAAAATAAATACTTTTTTTCTTAAGGCTTTATTTTAGGACGGTGCTGTTGAGTGCTACTCTCCATCATGTCTATAACGCCAGTATTTTACACTTTCAGCAAATTAACTTATTGTTAGTTTAATAAAAGGCGTGAAAAAAATTGAAAGAGAGAAAAATAGAAGTAAACTCAGCAATCATTTAAATCCACTGTAACTACCCATTAAATTCCCGATAACACTCCGATGCTACTGAAAAGAAGAGGGCTACGAAAACTTTGAATATACAGCATTTATTGAATGACTACCAATGGTTAGTTGCTTCACTAGCAATTGACATGTTTTTATGAATGGTATAATCACATTTACTATATGTATTTTCTTAAATTTATTATAGTTGTAAATTTAAAAAAAAAAAAATAGGTAAAAAATAAAAATTAGAAAAATGATGGCGTGTTCAATTTAATTTAAATTATGCACTTTCTTTATAATTAAAAATATTTTCTTAAAAATGAATAATTAAGTCTCAGTTCGGTAGATCCGAAAAGCATTGATATATAAAGAATTTGGCATTGACTGGGTCAAGCACCCCGACTCAACGCTGCTGTTATGTTAATTATGTAAATAAATTGATGAGTTTTGTTTACTTATTGGACAGGAGAAAAACAAACTAGCAGCGAACAATAAACCATGCCCTATTAATCCTCGTCTAAAAAAACAAACAATGATCTATTAATTATAAAATGAGATATCGTAATGAGATAATGAGAGATCGGCCTTGACTTACTCTATATAGTTAGCGTGGCCTTTGCACGTCGGCTTCCCGCTGCGGCTTGTATCTTCCATTATAGGCCTGCGTTAATTTTTTTGTTTTAAATTTTTTCTTGATCGAAAATTTGCAGAGAGTTAGGATACAATGACGTTTAATTTGAGAAGTACGCTGTTAAATATTGCTTGATATAAATTTTTATATCTCCAACAGTAAGCCGTACACATAAATATTACATTACAAATATTGAACTATTGATAGGAAAAAAAAAACTTAAAATCCCACAAGTCTTATTAATTTTAAATTAAACCTATCTAAAGAAAAAAAAAATTCCATTTAATTTTCGATATAAAAACTATATACAAATTTTCGATCCGAGCAACACAAACATCATACATTTTTTACTGAAAAAGCGCTACATCAAAAAGTATAGACTCCTAGCCAAAGATTTATCCATTTTTAGTCTTAAGCAACTTTTCCATTACCGTGATTCATTACCACTGGAGTACTTGACAACTTTTGGTATCTTCTCTAGTTTTTCCCAACTCTGACTACGGATGCATAGTATATGGAGGACTGCCTAGTGAGCTTGAAATGAGATGTAAAAGACTAATGAACTGTTTTATTAGATTAATTTTTGGAATTTCTAGACGTTCTCACATATCTCACAAGTATTCTGAAATTGGGTGGCTTCACCCCAGTTTCCGACGTCAATACTTCCTAGGTGCACTCATATTTCAATCCTTGAAAACCAAAAAAAAAACACCTATATTCATGACCTCCTTACCCTGCGCTCCTCTATCCACCTCTTAAATACTAAAACCAAACACGTCAATCTGTACACTCCTGCATCCTTCGGAAAACCCTTTACAATCCGCGCTTCCTCTTTATGGAATTTATTGCTCATTTCAATTCGAAAAAGCTTCGCTCTCTCTTACTTTTTCTTTTTCTATTTCTTTACTTTCTGGATTTTCAATCTTCCGAGCAAATGTAAAACATGAATATTTATGTAATATACATAATAATAGTATACATAAGATGTATCTTTTTACAAGATTTCTCATTTATTTTGTAACCCATAATTTAATTATTAATAAACTTTTATTATTATTTATTATAATATAAGTATTATAGCCAGACGATTGTCCTATATATTATTCTTAAAGGATAAGTTGTCCCAGAATAAAGTTCAATTTCTTCTTCTACATCATTAACATTGCAATACAGTTTAAATAAATCTATAAATCTATTAACTAGTAAAGAAGTACCGAAAACAATATTGAGATGTTAAAAGTTTCCATAATTTCCAGAGTTTCTCGTCTTTGTAGGAAGGAAATAACTGTACCAATAATTACTGGGTTGCATTTAATTTTCATATTTTGGTATTATATGAGATAACGATTTCTCAGAATCTTATCATTAATATCTTTCATCTTAAGGATTTTATGAATTAGCTGGCGGGAATGTTTTATCAAGAGTAAGCTTAAATATTATCTCTTCAAACGATAAGGAATGCTTCAGCTTAATATGTGCATTTTCAATCAAATAAATATTTTTACGTGAAATTCATGATTATTCATTGTAAAAAATAAAATAAAAATAAATAAACAAATTTTAGTTTCAATACATTTAAATCGTAAACTAAAATATAAATCTTATCTTAAATTAAGCCTATATTGTATTGCTCTATGAAAGGTGACCTTGCCTAAAGTGAAAATTATATGTGATTATCTAACACACCTTGAAAACCTGTTTTTTTTATGTAATGCAACCAATATAAAACAGTGTTCTATAACGTATTGTTTTCCAATTGATTGATACCAGGGAAACGCAATCTAAAATACTTCTATTAAGACGACTTTTTAATTAAGTATTTTGTGTCAATTGAATGATTTTAATTTACAGTAGACTAAGTAAAAAGAGGACAATGCGGATTAACGGAAACTTCGCTCTACTGAATAGAGGAATTTTAAAAATAATAATAGGTGCACAATGTAAAAACTTGTTTGTGCTATAGTATTAACATATACATATACATGTAAGATTCATAATAATTTAAAATTTCACATTAAGCAAAAAAATATATTTTTTCCAAAATTTTATTTTTTCAGCAGCTTCCTTCCTTATTTGCTTTAATAATAAAGCCGTGGGTTCGAATCCCATTTGGGCGCTGATTGAAACCTATTTCGTAACGGACCCATGGAGAATCTTGGACCCATAGAGAATCTTGATCTTCCCACCTGTCCCTTCTGATCTTCCCATCTTGATCTTCTTGGCTAGGATTGGGTAGTAACCTGAAGGATAACTCGTTCTTCCTGTCCTATTTTAGGATACATGAGAACTTTCCATGAAGACTACAATAAATTGGTCTTGGAACAAAAATGAATGTAAGTATCGATTTCCTGGATTCGGAAACTCTGTTTTATTAGTTTTTTCTCAGTGTTTTCGTTTTTTTATTTATTATTTTTTTTACTTCACTCAGGGTTCGTTTTAATGATTAGGTCCGACTATTGAAAGTTTAGATTAGGAAAAGTTCTTTGAACTTATTATTAAACTTAATTTTAATGTAAAAACTTAACTGAAGAAATAACTGGTACATTCATAACAAAGTACAAATACATAAAAAATATTCTTTCCCATAAATCTGTCGGCTGCTGCATTCCATGTATCTGATAACACCATTCTTATCTAAGATATGGCAGCTAAATAAGCTGAACCTTGTTATGGAATGAATGAATGAATATGGCTGGACCTAAAATACCTTGTTTTTCGTTATCAATAATAAAAATATTAAATTGTTAAAATTTCAAATAAAGACAGTTTAAAAAAAAAAAAAAAAAAAATTTAAACACAGAAGTTTCAGGACTACTAAATAAATAAATAAATGGAGACTTATTCTTATTTAATATATTTTTTCTCTTTGAATATTCGTAAAATGTAATTATCCTAAAGCACAATATTCCTTTCGGATAAACTTAAATGGCTTATTGTCTTCATAATTGGTGAACAAGGCACACGCGGAATCAACTGCTGAACTGGGTGTATAAGAGTTATTGCAAGACGTGACAATTTGAGATGAAAATTTACTTGCTATTTTTTAATAATTATTTTATTCTTTGAATGTGTTTTAATCCAATTTACATCTTGATTGAACATTGGCTGTACTATATATAATTTATGTTTACCTAAATAAACTTTAATAAAAAATAAATAAATAAATGTATTTAATTTGTTTTGTTTTTTGCTTCGTTTTCATGTAATCATTAGAGATGACGCTTATTTTAATTAATTAAATAAATACAGCCTTTAAACAATTACATGCATGACTTTGAATCTCATTAATATATTTCCCTACCTATCGATACATTATGCGCTGAAATAAATTTAAACAATTGACCCAGGTATTCAAATCAGCTTCCATAGAAATACAAATGTAAAATAAGTGTTGACTGAAACGTATAAGCGAATTAGTTATTTAAATTGAAATGGAGGCTTGTTTCACAACTTTCACTTGTTGAAATCTTACTAGTTCGATATTGATTTGTTATCGATTCTTCTTGATGTCGACTGTTAATTTCCATAACCATTCCTCAGAGCGGCCTAGATATATTAGAAAGCTACATCTAGTTCAGTCAAATTATTTACTATAATTAATATCCCATCAATAATTATTTTCCCTCAGGTCTTTTTTAAAAGGACCTTCTGTCTTTATATATCTTTTTATATCAACGATCCAATAAATAAATGTTTGTTATAAGAAATCATTAATAATAAAAGAATCCCATTTAGTATTAGGGTGAGTCTCTTTTAGTGTAAAAAAAAAGAAAAAAAAAATTGGATGAAACTACATTAAAAGTAAAGAAAAATGCTGTTGTAGATTTGCGATAATTCAAAGACTTTTTTCAGGGAACCACGTTTTTTACTATAAAAGCTGTATTATCTTAACTTTGTTTAAACATTTTTCAAATTTTGACCACATTCTAAAATTTAGAATTAAATTTCCTATAAGAGCAGAGTACAACACTTGAATTTTACAAACTTAAGACCTAATTAACAGCTTGATCTTCACCTTATTTAGGGAAGTTACAATGTCTTATATTACTTCAACGCTCATCGATTTTCGAAAAAAAACTATCCACAAAACCGAAAACCTCACAAAAACTTGCACATTTTTAACCAACTTCCATATGTTATCATCAAATTAATGATTTCGTATAGATTTCATGGAAAAAGTTACTTTTAAAATGCTAAATCCGAAAATGTGGTCAAAATTTGAAAAATGTTTAAATAAAGTGAAGATATTACATCTTTCATGGCAAAAAACGTTGTTTCCTCAAAAAAATCTTAGAATTGTCGCATCTGCAATATCTGCAGTGGATCGAAATGGAAAAGTAAGGTCTGCGGCACTTTTCTTCATTTTAGATCTAGTTTCACCAATTTTTTTTTTTTTTACAATAAGAGAAACTCACTCTGTATATATTGTTTTATTGTAATAAATCTGATTTGCACTTGAAAAAAAAAAAAAAAAAAAAAAAAAAAAAAAAAAAAAAAAAAAAAAAAAAAAAAAAAAAAAAAAAAAAAAAAATCTTTCGACTGTTGTTGCTTTATAACAATACCAATCATTAATACACAATTTTTTATTTGTATCAGTTAATGTTTTCTAGATCTGTTATTTTTATTTCATTTTAAATATCTCCAATTTTTAATTTTATTGATTTTTATTATGGTTATGGAGACAAAACCTAAAATATATAGAAAAAATAAACTTAACCAGCCATCATTGACCATATACATTATTACTAAAGCCTGAATTCATATTTTACATAAATGATTGACATATTTTGTAGTGCATGCCATAAACAGAACTATAATATTCAGCATAATATAACATTAAATGTATAATACTTAACTAATTTAAATTATAGAGACTATTTCTAGTTCGATTTTCCAGCTGCAAGGTATTTTTATGTTTCGATCCAAAATAAAAATGTTTCTCAATACTTCAAAACCTGAATCCAGTAAAGGCCAATATAAAACTTTTTTAATTTTAATTATTTAAAAAGAAAATATTTTTATCACTTGAATCACGAAAATCTATAAAATATAATTCACAATATGTCTTACTTCGTCATAAACGAACCGATCCACATTGACCTTATCCCAAACATTGACAATATCCAAACATTGACAATATCCCATATGATTTGGCACAAACCAGATATCTTTACTTTCCTAATAAACCAAATACTCATCCAAATCACCTTGTTTCTCAACATCTCATTTCATTCCAAGCTATCCTTCGAGGTGTCTGAAGAGAAGATGGTCTCGGTTCTATTATAGATCTTTCATTTGGGTGCTACCAGTGAGTAGTTTCCCTACAAGTTTCTGTCATTTCATTACCTTGTATTGTGATTACCGCAGGTTTATTTTATTGTTGTTTTTTTTACATAAGTTAATTTAAATTATTAAAAGGGGAAAACATATATATGCTAACTTGCATATCGTTCTGTATATAAAATGGTCTGAGGATGAGGTTAACGGTCTGAATAGTCGATGAGATCCGGAATAAGTTCCATAAGGTTTTATCACAACATTACATTATGTCTAAACTCATCAACCGGCCTCAAGAGTACTATATTTTATATTGGTTACCTAGAAAACTTATGAAAAAGTCTTAATTGTACAACCTAATACGAATTACTAAATCTTGTTTAAAAAAATAAGTTTCTCCAAGTTCATGACCTTAAATAAGAGAGGATTTACCGATACCTTGACAGATACAAATATTAATACCAAAAATAAATGGTCGGAAATATTATCTCAAACGAGCCGGACGGAACCAACACACCTATATACCTAAAAATAAATCATTGCCTAAAATAAATAACGTATAAGGTTTCCAGAATTAAACTAATCATAAATCTGGAGGTGGTATTGGCCTCCAGGGGTGGATGGAAATGATTTAGTGGCAGCTTGAAATATCCAATTCATTTATGTAAATTAATAGACGCCTCTGTTGGCTCGGAGGTGGGGGCGAAAAATCACGGCTCGAGTCGTAGAACCTAAGCCACCTGGTCGCTTTTAATTACTAATAATAATACTTAATTGCCTTGATTGTCGCCTCAGATAAGATTTAAGATTGAGTTTATTCAATTCACACTTATTTTTAAAAATTTTTTACTTGATAATAAAAATGTTCTGTAATCATTATTTTAGGGCGAAGGGGGGGGGGGGGAGGTTTGAGGGCGAGAAGAAACAATAAGTTACTTTGTATATTGTTTACATAGTTATTAACGCCATTAATAGGGGAAGGAAACTAATAAAATTTTTGCAATCTAGAAAAAATTAGAAACCTAACCTTAGCCAAGAATCTTAAGCCTCAGCTAGATGAAGTTGAACATAATTTAAATTAGAATTAAGTAAAAAAACAAACAAAAAAACAGTCATTTCCTGAATTGGAAAAACAATAAATCATGGATATGTATATCCAAGTATACTGATTTTATATCTATTGCTTCTGATAAGGAAACTGTCGTCAAGTTTGCGATCCGAGTAACAACAACAGGGCTAGAGTCCAAAAAATCCTTAACACTTAAAAATATGTATGCGAAACGTGAATGTTTTCATACAAACCAATATGGCTCCTAAATGTTAGGTCCTTGCGACAATTATAACAAAAAAATATTTCCATTATATTCCTGATCGGGAAACTGTAATCAAATTTCGAGCATCATCTACAGAGCTTGAGCGTGTCAAAATGTTAAATTTTTGACTTGTTGTATGTACTCGTGAACTCGCTCTAAATAGCTATTTAAATATTTATTATTAAAGAGAATTAAATATAAATATTAATCCGAGATTTTATGGATATTTGTTTAATGTTTATCATTGAGAAATTTTAGGCTCTATCATGCTATAGAATTCTACCTACATCCAGTTCCTCCAATCCAAAATTTTCTCTTAATCACTACTTGCTCTATGATACTATAAGCTCAATATAATTACTGTTATTTTATAATTTTTTATTTACAATTACCCTATTTATTTTCATATTTGTAATTTTTCATTTATTATATTTTCCTTTTATATAAGTCTTGTTATTATTATTTGATTATGATCAAAAAATTTACCTCCTTAGTTGTAAGTATCATTTAGCTGATTAAAAAAAATACTGATATTTCCAGTTTATTTTTGAAATCGTTTTGTTGTATTTTTAATATTTTTTAAAATGTTTTTTAAATATTTACCTTTATACGTAAGATTTTTTTTTTATAATTTAAGATTTAAAAAAATAATTTAATATGATGATACTTTATTACGATAGTGTATAGAACCCTCTAAATCAAGGAGTGAGAAAATATATCCTAGCATTGTCACATTTATATAGAAGAGCTCGTAGAAGAGGTCCTTCAGGACATAAAGATTTCACATCTTCTTGGCCTAATGAAGATCGTATATTAAGAGTGGTCTTATTTCATGAGATATCTTTAATAAATTTATATTATTACCAAGCGGAGTGTGTATTTGCAGCGGAGGCCTGTCCATAATTCTCACCTAACGTCGAATATCTCTTCTATTGTTGCCCCCTGCCGTGCTAATTCCGTCCTCTGTTGGTTTATGCTCCTGGAATGTTCTTCTGAGATATTTCGACGCCTCCAGACGTTTGATGGAGATAACGCCTTTTGTCTAATAGATCGCCCGAGAATTTGGCAAGTTTACAAGTTTCGCTTTGGATTGTTTGAAGTTGGCTGAGATTCCGTTCGGGATTGGCAAGTGCGCCCGTGATCAGTTTGGTCATGACAGATTGTTTGGCCTTTTCCATTTGTCTTTCGTAGTTTACGTTCTTAGTTTTTTTTTTCTTTCTAAACGGTTGATTTCTAGAAAGTAGCAAGTTTGAAAGGCTGTTTGGCAGTCCGTTAGAAGTGATTAGGCCGGCTAAAGAGCCTTTTTTCTTACCCTTATTTGATTAACTGAAAGCAGGTTGGTAAATATAAAACATTTCTATTTTTATTATTATACAGGGTGTCGGGTATTTGTTACTTCGATAAAACAAAAACTACTTAAAATAAAATAAAAAGTTTAATTTTAAGTAGGTTTTGTTTTATCGAAGTGACAAATACCCGGTACTCTTTTGGACACCCTGTATTAAAATAAAAAAATATCTTATAAATGTTACAATACATAAATTATAATTTTTTAAAACGTGTTTTATACTGTCTATCAAAGTTTAGGTTGTATCTTTATGATCATCCAGATACTCATAAATAAGTAAAAATAAAATAAGCTTATAAAAATAATATATAATTTCTTTTTTGCGGTTTAACAGCCCCTGAATATAATATTACATATCAAAAATTTGTATATAAGTGGTCTATAAAATGGTGTGTTTATTTTAATGCAAAAAAAAAAACCATTATATCCTAATATGGTGTTATATACAGCTCTAATTTGATAATAAAATTTACCTATTTTTAAAAAAAGAAGGAATATGTGGAGCGACATGTGGATCTCAGAAAATTTTAAAAATTGAGCTATAGGTTAAAAATTACAGCTATACGTGAAAATTTCAAAAGTCTATAATTCTCTCTAGAGCAGTGAATAGAGAAATCGGATTTATTACTAGAATCCTAAAGTTCCAACTGATCTAATTTTTCTATTAGAATGATTTAAATTTCTTATTAATTTTTTTTTTTACAATTAGCGAATCGCATGGCCAGACTAACCATATCGTTGCAGAGTATCTTCGAACTAACTTTTCTCTTACGGTCAATTATAATCAGGACTTTCCAGAACTGAAAATCCTAACATCTAATCATTCTCATAACATCAGGAGACAAATATTGAAATTTAATTTATTTGGAAATCTTATGAATTTTTTTTTTTTTTGTTGCATGCTTTCTACAATACAGGATTGTTATACACATAATCAGTACTTATGAGATCGGACGAAGCAGCGACCGGGCATGCTAGTAAATTTATAATTGCTGAGAACTGAATGATACGCCTTCCTAATTAGTGGTTAAACATAATTAAATAAAATCACTCAGAAAAGAAGTGTAAAATATTACGTTGAATATAAGCATATTGCAATTTTATGTATATATATATATATATATATATATATATATATATATATATACTATTGTATAAAAGGACTAGCCATTTTTCGTTTGTGATCACTAACCGCAAAAACACTGGACTAATCTCTACCTAATTTTAACCATATTATCTCCATAGTTCAAAGAAGGTTAGCTATAATAAAATTTACGTATTTAAATTAATTCTTTTTTAAAAAAAGAGATAAATATATGCTGCGCATTGAAGCTTGAAAATTGACCGGTAGGTAGCGAACGCCAATCAAGAGACGTTACTAAGATATGGTGTTATATAAAGCTTAAAATTGATAATGAAACTTGCTTAAATCAATAAAATTGTTATCAAAAAAGCTTTAAATATGTAATGAGACGTGTGGATCCCAGAGAAGTTGAAATTTAAACGGTACATGGCTGGCGCCATTCTACAACAAACTTTGAAATTGTAAAACTGTTGAACCCATCTGTACAAAATTTTAACTACATTATCTTCATAGTTATAGGAAGGTTTACAACAGTAAACATTACATAAATAAAAATTTAAATGAAAATTTTGTGTGGCAGAAACGTGGTTTGCCACACCGTCATAAACTTTTAATGTTATAAATCAAAATCCAACCAGATGAAATCAATAAAATTATTTTTGTCGATTAAAAATTATTACTGAATAAAAACGTCGACTCTTTGATTTTTGATATTGTTTGTCAAAATATGATTGATCGGCCTTTTGTTGTAACCATTGATAATGCCGTTCATTATCTATAAGAGGTTTTTAATAGTCTCTGTCCATTTGAATTAACAACTCATTGATTAAAATTAAAAATTGGATGTATAATTATGCTTTTACGTAATCTTCAACCAGCTAATAGATGCTATTTTGATAAGGTTGAAAATTACTGCTATGCGTGAATACATCATTGAGGAAATTAGGCTTATTATTTGCATTTTAGAATACTAGATTTTTTTTCGATAAAGAAATTAAATTTCAATTATTATATTAATTTATCTAAGTTTTTTAATTTCTGATAGCTGGCGAAGCCGCGGAAGGGATGTTAGTCGAAAATAAACAAGGAGTGTGTCTCTAAGGAAAATATAAAGAAAAAATCGTGCTTCTATATAAATTATAACAATAAAGAAATTATATATCTGGACGGACAGAAGAAACAAGATGTTTACTTAAGTTGTTGGTATTCCCCTCTAGGGCACAATAAACATGCTCCAGGGATGATTTATTCCACAACTTTTTCAACCCTTGGCGCTCGGGCTGTTTTTGTCAGTAAGGTCGGGTCCTTATCACCGCTCCTCTATTTATCATTCTCCCTCTTAATTAGAACACCGGAATAACAAACTGTTTTTACGCCTCGCTCGACAAAGTATCCTATATTATTCCTTATCTTTGTCTCTCTATTACTATCAACTTATGGTGCTTAAAAGACAATAATGTAGAATAATTTTCTAGGGAAGAGGAGGGGAGGATGCCATGAATAAGAACATAAAAAAGGTTTTATGTGAATTCAAATTTTACTATCATCAAAATTAATTAAGTATTTCTTAATCTCAGTGTTTAAATTAACCAATTAGAATTTATGAATTATTAGCTACTTCTATTGGAATGGTTTTATAATTGTTAGGAGTAGTTTAGAACGTTCTTTAATAATTCCTTCTTTTTTTTTAACTATTTAATTACATTTACATGTATACACATATAAAACAAGCAAATTTGAGAAAATTATTACAATGACTTATCAATAACATGTAAAGAACCAGTCACTAGTAGCACTTAAAAAAAAGATCTACAGTAAAGGTCTCTTAGCTATCTTTTCAGACACCTCAGATAATTTTCGGGGATCGAGTGTGAAACAAGTTGTGAGACTTGTGGATTTGAGTGAATTTACTATGAAAAGATATGTATTTGGTTTGGGTCAACTTTGCAACATATGGAACATTAAGATCTTTATGGATATGTTTGTTTGCAACATAATAGGGAGCATTGAGGATTTTGGATTGTAAAGATTGGATACGAGAAAAATGGAGCCCCAAAGCTCAAAACTCAGTATATATATAATTTTTAAAATTGTTTGACAAGAAATCTAAAATGTTGATACACACCTAGGGAGGCAAAGGGATCAGGTTTTAGAGTAAACAGAGACGCAATAGAACGAAAGGGGGGGGGAGTAGTGTAGTAAATGCACAGTAAATGACTAGATAAATATTTCCAATGGTCCCATTTTAAATTTGTTTTTGGTAGGAAAACAAAAACATACCAGTGATAGGGAAGACCTAAAGGTCTGCCAATTAACCTAAATAATAAATTTAGGTATCAAATAGTATTTTCCTAAACTCCTCTTCTCGTTTTTTTTTACTCTCAGTCTGCTTTAGATCCTGATATCCTCTAGAAGCTCTTACATTTTGCCTCCTTACCTATGTAGTAACCTTTTTGATTTCTGCTCTTACATATAAAAAAAATAAAACAGATCTATAAAACCTATACAGCAAAGAGTCGATGTTATTAATTTTTATACCCTTTCAGAACAGACGATAGATGTTCGAAACTAGTCTTTGAATAAAAAAAAAATCAAGTGATTAAAACTTATGATTTTTATAAATTCTGTGGCCCTTTCGTTTTTCCCTATTCTTTAGTATGTGATGTTTTTCTATTACTATTGTAGATTGAACAATTATAAACATTATTATAGATGCTTGAAATAGATCAAAGTAAAGCTGTAATAGTTTGGATATATATATTTTTTTTTTGGGTATGTTTATGTACAATTTTCAATGGTTTTATGTTGGCATATTTTATGCGGTGTTCAAACAAACCATTAATTTTTTTTAATTTAATTTTAAATTTTTTTTTTTTTAGTTAAAAAAATGTTTTGTGGAAAGGTTTAATAATGATTATAATTTTATTTTTGTATATATTAAAAAACAATTAGGATACAGATATCTTTGAAAATAATTATTCTGAAGTAAGGTTAATTATTCACTGCTAGAGAATGAAGAAGTTGTTCTTTTGACGAATCAGATCAAAATAATTCACTTACTGGTTTTTTACATGATTCATTGATTCATTAAAAAAAATAAATATAAAGAAACTAGTATTGTTTAGTCCACTTGGGAGTGGTGAATCATCGCTCAGTATACATTGGTTTATCTGCTTTATTGACCATTCTTTCCTTTGAAAGAGTTCTTTTAATAATCGGATGAACTGCTACGGATGAAGTACAAACGTACTTTTGTCACCAGTAATAGTAAAAATTAAAAAAACAACTATATTTTAAGCCTTCGACACTTCTGTCATTCATTTTCTGATGTCAAAATCTGTTCCTACATTAAATAAGATATGTCATTATAGTTATATCATATAAAAAAAAAATTATCGATTTCTAACCTTAATTTTGACGCTGTGATTAGCTAAATCGTTTTAATTAAAAAATTATAAATTTTCTAAAAATGAAATTTTTTAATAAGAAATAAACTAATTAATTAACCTGCAGAGAGTTGGGAAAATTCATTATTTTTTTTTTATTTTAGCCCAAGAAACCATTTCCTAATTTTGTTATTTCGCTGTAGATTAACGAAGTTAAAAATTATCTTTCTCTTTCTGTCCACCCTCCCCCCAGCACTCCACCCTCCCCTTAAAACTTCCTAATAAACGAGTTTTAAAAAAGGTTACAACTGATTTCCCTTTTCAGATTGAAATTTTACATAATTTTCTCTTCTCTCTTTCAGCTTTTGATTCTCTTCTATACGTGAGAAGAATCCTGTTCTGGTTGAATAAGGAGTTGATTTTATTTTTCTTTGAAAAAGAAAAAAAGGAGATAAGAAAAAAGTTTGAAAATTACTAAGTTTCTTGAATACGGATTAATCATATTAAAAGTTGCAGTTTCCCCTCTTATACCTCGTTACAGAATTAGAGCGAGAACTTGGAAGTTCATCTGAGTATCAAGCTGTTGAGACGGAGGTTGTTTTTGGTCTCCTTTATTATCGTTTAGCAAGAAACTCTCAACTTAATTCTCGGGCTCAATTTATTCATTAATATCAACAATTCTTTTTCACGTTGAAACAGTATTATTATTTATACATAGGGACTTTAGAATATGAAACCATGGCTTGAAAAACTCAAGTTTATAATGTGTAGTTCGTAACTTGAGAAACAATCTGCTCCAATTTGTATGTTAATCCTGTTTACCAGACCGCATCATATTCACTCAATTATTTTCTATCCACAATAGTGGAAGTAATAGAAATAGTTGCAATGTGCTTGAGGTGCATTATGACCCTTATACTTAAAATTAAAAACTTAAGGAATGACAATTTTTATTTTATTTTTGTATCCTTTTATTATTAGAAATTTCCAACTGGATTAAATACATCTACATTCTTAAAACTTGTAGAGAAACTACCCATCGGCAGTATTCTAATGAAATATTTACAAAAGAAGAAGATCCCGAGGCCTTTCTTTCATCTTTTCAGACGCCTCGAAGAGTTGCCAGGAACCAAGTTGTGAAACTCGTGTATTCAGACGAGGAGTAAGTTTATTATAAAAGGAAAAGTTCGTGCGATATTAAGATCATTGTGGATAAGTTCATTTGTGACATAGCAAGGTGCATCAAGGGTTTTTCGAAGGATTTTGGATTGTAGTGATTGGATGCGAGAAGAATTCGAGTGTTTGGTGGATCCCCACAACTCTATACCGTAAATCCAAATAGGTCTGATATGTGACTGGAGTAAGGAAATCAATTAAAAATTTAATTAGAAATTAAAAAAATTATGAGCAAAGTATTAAAATTAAAACAACACTGACATTCAATCGTTTTATGAAATTATGAATCCAAAATAAGTCATATTGATGGGTCAACGACTATTTTAATTTTGTAAATAACAATTATTATTAGTTTGTTCAGTAAATTGATAAAAAAAATGACCAAAAATAAAAAGTTTTGTAGAACTGTTAGTGAATAGATTCTTTTAACGTTTTGTTTTCTTTGCATGAGGTGTCTAGGTAATTGGAATTCCCAAAAGTGGCCACCTTAGCGCGTGTCCCTCAAGAGCCCGGCCCCGGGGATTTTGACCCTCTGCCCCCACCCCCCCTGTCAGCCCTATGTATTCGTTGACTGTTAGCACGCGAAGATCTGTATCTTATAGTCCTAAACGTATTTGAATGAGAAGAAATTAAATTTACTTATGTCTATCTGTTAGGACGTCCCATATATTTTTTATGCGTTGTAGTAAATGAATGAAGCATAGTATTGACCCTTCACTATTTTTACATCACTAAAAAATAATTTATTGTCCGAAAAAGTGGAATAATTTCGCAATTTCTGGTTTACCTGATAGCGTTTTCCTCATTCCAGCGATTTAATTCTATGAGTTACCGTTGGTATGCTCAGTTACCGTTTATAACATGCGACTGGACACACTAATGCATAAATGGCATAATTATATATTATAATACTAAACACTTAGCAAGTACTAAAGCCGTTTATGGAGCACCATTATGAATAATTCATCTGACAAAGAGGCAGTTGGAATCCGTGTGGGAGCTATTTCAAAGTAAATCTCTTATTTATGTATTTCGTAATTACAGCTGCCAATGGATCAGATCCTGAAGGCTAAAAAGTTGCTATCTGTAGCGGGTTCGGTTTTCCTTAATCTGCTGGATTAGATGGATGTGTTATATAATAAAAAAAAATATATAAGTTTTATTGTGGGTGTGCATATCATATTTTATGATTATACCTGTTACATTCAATAACGATTTATTTTTAGAAGATATTTATTTTTTTCTTGCTAATTGTGTTTTCAATGCTGTATTATTTGTTATACAAAGATCTGTATAAATGTAGAAGTGTTATTACTGAGAGTCAATAAAATTAAACTTTATATTGGAACTATAACCATATTGATAACAGCATTCCAGCCCCAATTTGCAGTGGTACAGATTAGTCTTTTGCAGGTCCTATAAAAACGAAGCGGATATCCAATATTTAATTTTAATGTATGAGTTGGTAATCCTGAGGGACAGAAGATATTTACAGTATTATTAGCGTCGTTCCACATATTTATCTCATTCTTAAATACAATATGATTGAAAATAAGTAAATTTTATTATCAAATTTAAGCATTCGATAACACCGTACAATTGTAAGCTCTCTTAGTAGAATGGCGATCCCCACCTATAGGTCGATTTTCAAACCATTGGAATCAACATATTCATCCTATTTTTAATTACAACTTAATTAAAAATGAGTTTATTTCATTATTGCTAAACCTTCTTTGATCTATGAAAATGTTCTAGCTAAAATTTGGTACCGATTGGTTCAGCAGTTTTCGTGGTTAGGGTTCACAAACAAAAAATGGCTTGTATTTTTACATAGTAGTGGGAATAATTATAATGAACAATATAATAATCGTATAATATCTGTAGTTATGAATACAAATAAAACTAATAATATTGGAAAAATTACTCAAAAGAAAAATAATAGGATATTACAATTAAATTAAAAAAAAAAAAATATGAAGTTTTATTAACATATTTACAATTTCAAAAATTTATGGAATTTAAAATTAGAACTCAAGTTAGAAGAGTAATAACCATTTCAAGTTTTTATACTAATGAAAGACAATGTAACGGTTGGATATCTTTAAAACAAAAATCAGGGAATTCGTGAACTGTCGAACTTCAAATTGCTGCGTTTAAATAAAGTTTTAGAGACATTTGTCAAAATTGTATTCTGTATTTTTATGTTATTTTCGCCTTAAAGAATTTGGCGGAGTAACAAAGAATTCTATTCTGTGCATTTAGAACCTGACGAAATTTGTCTGTCTAGGTCTGATGATGAGCTTGTTTCCCACTTGCTGAGCAGTTCAGCTTTACTTCTAATAATTTAGATCTATTTATTTTCCACGTCTCATCCCACTTGGCTTGAATCGAGCTTCTCATATGTCTCACCCAGTCTTGCTTAGGAATAAGGTTGATGTTTTTAACAACCATCTTCGTCACTAATTCTTGCAACTGCACATGATTTTCTTTAGTGAAATATCAATGCAGGCATTGTTATAACACCAACGTGCTTTGTGATCTTTGGGTAGTGTTGAATATTATACAGGCTAGTACACAAATGGAGTTCAGATAGCAAGTTGAGTGCTCTTTGCTGATAATTGCATTCTGTTGCCATATTTTTCGGAAAAAATACATTTAACGGATGGTTTTCTAATGCTGATATTTAGCTGCATATTTTTGCAAAAAGATATTTTCTCCTCAATATCAAGGAAGGATATCCTTAGAGCTGTATTGTGGACTACGTCAAGCATTCTTAGAATCGATGGTCGGGCAAAGTTAAAATTACTGAACCATAGTCCATTTTACTACGTAAAGTGGCTTGATAAATCTTCATTAGACACTGTCTATCAGCTCCCCAACTTGAATGCGAAAGGCATTTTTTAGCAGTCCCAATCCGTTTTGAGCAACTATCCTTGATATACTCAATATGGTTGATCCAGCTGAGTCGCTTATCTAATACAAACCCAAATACTTCCGTTATCAATAAAGGCAACCCTAGTAGTACCCAAAGACAGTTGAGGGTTACGCGAGCAGCTTCTTAACGGCATATATGCATCGCATTTGTTTTTGGATGTTGATACAACAAAACCGCTTTTTTTTGCCCATTCATTCGGCAGTGTTTTAAAGCTTCTTGCACTTCCATTCGATGAAATCAATAGATTGCTTCGACTAAAGAGAAGGATGTCATCAGCATAGAGGACAATTTTTGCAGGCTTCGCAATGTTTGTTGCTAAGTCGTTTATAGCGATCAAGACAGAGTGACACTAAGTGGCGAACCCTTGCGGGGTACCATTGTTTAGCAAGTAAGTTGATGAAAATGATTCTCCTACTTGGCACTTGGCACGCATTAACGTGGCTATTGTCCTTTTGTCATTAGAATGTGTTATTGAAAATTATTAATAGTTTATTTAGATGCAAGATGTCTTCCTTTACAACAAAATGCCTCACCGTTTATCTTTTTCTATTGCATAGAAGTTGAATGAAAAATATAATTAATCAAATAAAATTAATTAATTAATTAAACAATAAAAAGCAAAACAAAAATTGTGAATAAGTTATAATTGGAACTTCCTATACGTGGTCTCTGACATCTTATGGACCAATCTTTCGTCTAGAAATTTTAAAAAATAAAATCAATTCGGACTAGAGACTCTAAATCCCAATTGAAAGGTCTAATACTGACCATCCCTGATTGAGACAATCACCATCAAACAGATAATCTTACTTATTAGTACTTTTATATGCAAAATTATGTTGTGAGTTTTCATTCAGTTCATCCGAACTGAATAAAGTTAATTTTAAAAGAATTTTAATCATAAGTATTGTATTTATAAATAAATCTAGTACAAAGTGACGTGGCCTTCTTTATAGTTGAACAACATAAAGGACATTTTCAATAACTATCAAATTAAAATTCTTTTTTTCATTATGTAATCCATATTACGGTCTTTAAATTAATTGCAACATTAATTTAAATGTCGCTGCATCCTTTCAGGAAAGAACATCGGGCTAAAGTTTTCAAAAATAAAGTACTGCGTAGAATACTTGGTCCAAAAAAAGATGAACATAAAGGATAATCTAGAACAGGGGTGCTCAAACTTGAACTGCTGGCGATCTACCTCAATATTTTTAGACTACTTACGAACTGAATAAAGTTAATTTTAAAAGAATTTTAATCATAAAGTAAAGCTCCAAGTTAACGGTGTTTAAGTGCATTGTGATGTATTTTTTCGTATTTATAAATAATCTAGTAAAATGTGACGTGGGGCTTCTTTATAGTTGAACTGTAACATAAAGGACATTTTCAATAATTATCAAATTAAAATTCTTTTTTTCATTATGTAATCCATATTACGGTCTTTAAATTAATTGCAACATTATTTAAATGTCGCTGCATCCTTTCAGGAAAGAACATCGGGCTAAAGTTTTCAAAAATTTCTTCACTAAAGTACTGCGTTAGAATGACTCCAATTCCTGTAAATACTTGGTCCAAAAAAAGATGAACATAAAGGATAATCTAGAAGGTTCCATAAGGCGGAATTATGGGGTATTTAGAGTAATGTTTACATAAAAACGGTGCAACGGTTAAAAAGGACTTGTTAAGCCGTTGGATTTATTATTAACCGAATTCCAAAAAAGGTTTCGGATTTTGAGCATTTCGGTGAACGTCCGAGAGGTAGACTGAGACGTAGATGGGAGAATTGTATCAGTGCCGATATTGGAAATTTCATATTTGTTGGGTGGGTTTGAGGTAGGTAGGCTGGTGTCTAATAGTTATTTTAAAAGAATTTGGATTTATTTTTCATTGATTTTGTGACGGGATATGTATTCGCAGCACATTTATGGAAAATATACCTCTCGAATCCAGGAACTTTTTCTTTATTTATTGTACAGTATATCTTCTTTGGATATTATTAGTAAAATAATCTATCTCAGTTTATAAGTAAAAAACTTTGATCTACGAATAAATTATATATTATTGTAAACATAATCGAGGTGAAGGAATAAAAGTATTTAGGAGTGTAAAAGTCACTTAACTATCCATCAAGTAAATGTTTCTGCGAATTTCAGTCTAGAGTTTTCGAGATCCGGACAGGATACGGAGGTATCAAGTCCGGATTAGCGGGACTTTATACTCTTTCAATGTAAAGCTCATTGCTTACAGGCTCGATATTAATCAGTTTACGAATATCTTAATTTAATTGAATTAGTTTGATAATGGCGGTATTAAAAGGAGTATTGACTGAAAAGTTTGAGTAATGTCGCCCCCAGGAAGGCACCAACAGGTGGCGGGTGCCGTAAACTGATTTAAAGCTCTCAGATAGCCATTTACCTTCCTCTATTCATTTATTTAACAGGCACCTCTAGTTTATCCAATCACTCTCAAATTTATAGCAATTTCAAAGGCCTCCTTTATCATTCTCCTTTTTATCTGATACAAATTATCCGATTGGTAGAAAAATCATTTGGCCCTTATTGGAAATCCTTATTATTTTCCGTCAAAATGTTGGGAAAAAAAGTTGTTTAGATAGAAAAGGCATGAAAGTAATCGAGAATAAGGTTTCTAAATTTATCATTGAGCTATAAAATATTAAAATTAAGGTTGAATATTAATGGCGAGTACGTCACAATTTCAGTACTGAGTTATGGAAAAAATTATATTTCCAGTCTGAAAATGTTTTCAAAAATTTTAACCGGCTCGAACCCACCATTCGATCCCAAAATACTTTTAATGTGTTAAGGACTATTTTTTGATATTTATTATTACCTTATTTATTCCTGAGAAAAAAAAATTAAAGGCCTCTCGTGCCTGTCGGCTAGAGAAAGGTAACATGGATCATGTTTAATGGGATGCTCCCTTGACTGTTAATGCTTATATATTTTCTTTTTTTTTTTCTATGGTTTTAAATTAATTAAATTAGGTTAAAATTAATGATTATTTGAAATAAACAAAGTTGAGAAAAAATAGGGGTTTTAACCGAGACTTTGTTCATTCAACCAATATAGCTCCTAAATGGTTGGTCCTAAACGTTATATAACAGAAAATATTTTCCATTTAATTTCTGATATGTGAACTGCCGTAAAATTTTTGATGAGCGTAACAACAGAGCTAGAGCATGTCAAAATACCGGTAACAACGTCGCTTTCCCCCAAAACGTATTAATTTTGATAACTTAGGCCACGGGTAAAGCATGTTCCATTAAAAAAAAAAAAAAAAAAATTCAATCTTTATACTTATTGCTAATTTCTAAGGAAGTAATTATATTCCACACTAGTAGATAATTTAGTATTAATCAGATTTTTTTTTTTATAGTTATTATAATATACTTCAGTCTTCCGCAGAGGAAAAAGATTTTTTTTTTTTCTCAAGGTGATTAATATTAATGATTCTCTTTGTTCCTGAGTTGATGAACATTGGAAACAATTCCGATCTATCGTACAACCAGAATAAAAGAGGTGCAACAGAGAAAGTTTGTTATTCTGGATAATATATTTTTTAAACAAAACTTTGATTTTGACAAATGCTACAGTCTGCCTCAACTAAGAGAAAGAGTTCTGCGATCATCTTTTATTAACATATAAATTAAAAAAATAATAAAATAAATACTTTTATTTATAAAAATATGCTATGAAACAAAAAATTAATGGATGCAACAGATAAAAACATATTCATCCATATTTAACAGAATTCATTCTTTTTTTTGTTATATATATATATATATATATATATATATATATATATATATATATATATATATATATAAAAAACAATATGCCTGAGTCAATGGAAATATGTAACTTGGATGATAATCAATCCACTCCTATAATATGTAGAATAAACTTATTCTTAGATTAAACAGATTCTTAGAATTCTCCTAGAATTCCTAAGTTTACAGATAAACGAAATAACAGTTCATAAATAGAATGTTTTTAGTCAGTAAAGAAATCATCCCACAACTAGCCCTATTGTGTTGATTTATATTTCTGGTACCAACCAATTGATTTTTGGTTAGAACTTAAAAATAATGGTAGCTATTATTTTGTGTAGATTTAAGATAACAGCTCTTATTATATCACAAATACACTTATACTCAAAGAAGGTAAAAACTATTATGTTGCTGATTTGTCTAGAACCATATACCTACCCTTTTTCAACTCTATACTCACCTAAACCCACTAGTTTTTAAACTTGCTTTCCAATCGGTTCAGGATAGTTCTTTGAAGCCTTGGTAATACTTTGACTAATTGTTACCAATGGATAGTATTAACAAGCTGTTGATATTTTTTTACATTTACTTGAAGTTTTTTTACTCAATAGTATGAATCAATAAATAAAAAAACAAAACAATTAAATAGGTCATTGAAGGGTACAAACATATTATAGAAATATAAGCATTTCAATGGTAGGCTTTGCTCACCATAGGTACCTTTAATCCAAATATCTATTCTTAATTTTAGAATATGAAATAAATTATACCATAAATTAAAAGAGTTTAATATCAATATAAAAAACAACTTTTGTAAATTTAAAACTTAAATTCGGCTGTACTTTGTAGATATATTCAAGGTATTATAAACAATACTTCAAAAGCTATTATAATATCCAATATATTATGAAGCAAAGGAATTTAAAAATTTAATCTCGAAACTTTCACTTTAGAATAGAAGTTTGGAATGATTAAGCATGATTATTCCACTTGTAAACATTATTATTTTTTTTGGTGTTTACTTTTTAATTTCCATTTTGCATGAACTAACAGTAATTAGGCTATATTAAAATCTCTTATCAAAACAGCGCAGATATAACTGAAACTTAATATTTATTTTTCTTTTCCTTCTCTGCTCCTACACCTGAGTTTATTCTGTATAATTATGAGTCAAAGTTTTTCCCAACAGTGTATCTAAAATTATTAAAGGCAACTTTTATTAGTATTAGAATTATTAATATTCTAGTCAAATATGTTACTAGGAATATATAATATGTTACTAGTATAATTAGTTATACTTTTTAGATTATATTACATGCGGTTGATTATTGATTTAAAATGATTATTATGTAAAAAATGAATTTATTTTAAACGATAAAATATGCAAAAATTATTTTTGTTTATTCTGAAAAAATAATTAGTCATGAATTATGAAGGAAACAATTATATAATTTAGATGAGGTCATCCTTCGTACGAGTTGAAGCATATATCTTCTTTTTCTCGAAGCGTTATCAATAGGTTTATGACATGTGACTATTATTAGAAAAAATATGGCCTGTTGTAAAAACATAAATTATGTGCATACATTCCATGATAAGGAAGTAATTTGTTGAAGTGTTAAAAATAAGAAACAACTTTGTCATCCAGGCTCGATAAATATCGGAAATGGGTTTCAAAGTTATTGAATAGCAAACTATCAAAAACAAAGTAAAAGGTTGATCTGTTATTTCAAAATCTCATTGTTTCGTGAAAGAATAAGATATAAGAAGAATAAATAAAGAAAAAAAAATATTTTTAACAATGAATCCATGAGTGGAAATAAATTGTTTTATAAACTTTAAAAACATTTTTCGTCTTAAACTTACAACTTACTGTCCTACAGTATGCTTTAATAATATTATATTGAGCCCCACTGAACAGATACGCTACCTAGGACCGCTACCTTCTGGACAAAGGACTTACTTGAAGATACAAGACTTAAAAGACTAGAAACTGCTCGTAGTTACCGAATCCTCCAACATTTACTAGACCAGCGTTCAAGGTCCCAATAAACTAATTTTGTAGTTAAAAGACTTATTTACGTAATAGTTATTGGAACTATTTGGATACATTGATTTGAGCATCGGGTTTTCACTAAACCTTCCAATTATTCTCGTATCCAATCCTTACAATTCAAAATTCTCAATACTCCTTATTATATCACAAATAAACTTATTCATAAAGATCTTAATGCTTTATATGTTGCTGATTTAGCTCAAGCAAGATAATTATCCTTCCATGACAAGCTACATAGCCACTCGAATCCACTAGTTTCCTAACTTGCTTCTCACTCGATACATAACCCCTCGAGGTGTCTGAAAAAATGTCCTAATCTAGAACATTTATTTAAGTGCTACTGATGGGTGGTTCTTCACAAGTTAATGACACGTAATTGTAATAGATCACCTACTTATTGTATATAATGTCTATAGTTGTAATTACCAATAATGCATATGGTATAAAAATAGCATCTACTTATTTCAACACATTTTTTTCCTTTTTTTTTTTTTAACAGTTCTGAATACGTGAACTATAATAATGTTTATTTCGTGTTGTCTGGTAATATGTATTTTACACTAGTTCCCCAACTTGCTTCACACTCAATTGAAAAGAAGATGACCGAGAGACCTTCTAATGTAGAAGTTGTTATTGACAACTCATTGTAATAATTTCGTCATATTGCTTATTGTATCTATGCATACAGTTTTAAATCGCTATAAACAGTTTTAGACAAATAAGAAGTTTTTTAGAATGATGTATGAGTGTCCAGTCCGGAACACAAATATCTTGAAGAAACAATTAGTTAGAAATTTAATATCGATTAGTTATTAGTTATGTTCATTTTTAATTAAATTAAATTAATTAAAGTACGCTCTAATTATTGTGGACAAGAATAACGCCAAGATCTAGAAAGTGAGTTAGCTCTTGAACACTGCCTGCCTTCGATACAATCTACCCAATTAGTCAATAAATCTCTAATATGTTAATTGAGGTTTTCAATTTAAAAATCCACACCCTTTTCCTGTTGAATATTTAAATCTTCGCCCTAGTAATTAATCATCGTGGCAAGTATGTTAATTAATTATTAATAGAGATAGCACGGAACTGTTCAACTATTCAGGGCAACTAAAATTGATGATTGGCTAAAGGTGGAAACAACGACAAATGTAAAATTAATGAACATGTTTCTTTTACTTTGTAACTTAACTTGGCAATATTTAATATATCAAAACTTTTGTTTTCATTATTTTAATTAAATAAAAAAAACATTTTTTGCGATTACAGAACTACTATGCATTATTTATGTAAAAATGTACATTACTATTTTTCGAATAAATATTAATAAAAATGTTTTCGGTCTTTTTGATCTCTTTCTAGACTCTTTTGTAGTATTAAATCGTATCTCTTTTAATAGAATTGTTTTCTTTATCACGAAACATTCGATTGCCTAACAGAAAATTAGGCAATATTTGTATGTATGTATTTGTATGTATTACTTACTACCAGAGGGCTGTTGGATGAGGATGACGGCAACTAGAAATCGAATCGTGATTAACTACTTCTCATAAATAAGGGTTTACTTGATTATAGAAGGCGCTACAATATCTACAAGGCAGAACTAATGCATCATCGTTTGTTTTAATCGTTTTTATACAATAGAGAACGCACGGATAGAGTTTCGGTACTCAACCAAAAAAAAAATTTAATATTTTCAAGCTTCATTAAATCAGACTCATGGACTAACTTTTACATTACACAAGGAATCACAGGACATGGTGGCAGTAAATAGTTATTTTTATCAATTCAAAATAAGATATATATAGTGATTTCACAAAAGAACAAAATATACACCACCTGATATATGAGTGCAGCCTACTCACTGACTACAGACAAAAACAGTACAGAAACTAGGACATTGCCCGGTGGATGCTCAATGTTTGATGAACAATTTATTTGCAAATTTCAAAATATTTTTTAAAAGTTCCATCATAAAAATAGAGGATATAAATATGAAATATCTTCAAACCACTAAATATTTATAAATTTTTCTCTGTATAACTATGTTGCTTGATTTTGTTGAATTTTGAATTATTTATGTTATATAACTTTATTTTATTTTTTGTTTCTTGTTTTTTTTTTTTTAATTTTAACCTTTCAACACATGTACTATCTATATGTATATGTAAAATAATAATCAAATAAAAAATAATTATTACATGTACATTGTATACTTTGTACAAGTATGGTGTGTACGGAAAAAAATAAAATCCCCCCCCCCAAAAAAAAAATTGCATTCACAATAAGTATTGTTTTTTTCTTTTGTATTTCTTTTATATATAGGATTTGGTTATCCGAGCCCATCTCGGTTCTTACGACCCAACTAAACACCAAGATTAATATGTACTCGTATACTGAATTACTTCTCTGCTCTGTGGTAATATATGAATTCATGCCCAAAATAAATAAAATTTACGATTTTGTATAATGATCAAACCATAAAATACTTATTCAATTATACGATGATAAACAAAAATTACGCGAGTTATGAAGTAGAGTATAAGCAAGAGACGGGAAGAGGTAGGAAATAAATCCGTTGCTAAGGTAACCCTAACAAGTGTTTACAACCCCAGCGGCCCTAATGAAGGTAAAAAGAGAGGAGAATTATATTAGAGAGGGAGAAGGGCTACCCCATGTTCTATGTTCTCTAACGCAGCATTAACATAAGCAACAATTAGCATAGCCATACATGGCGTACACATGGCACAGGCTGGCCCTACAATGCCACGACATGAGGCCAACAGTCCCGAGGAATTTTAGGGCTATGCCTGTACTACACGTGTTCCACATTAAATTCTGTCGGCCTTAGAACTATCGGCTCAACCCACCGCTCTATAAGCTAGGTGAGGTAATAAAATGTCACAGTCGTAAAGAAACGGCTTTGAACAAATAAAGTTTGAAAAGAACTCAAACACCTTTTAAATTTTAACTGCCGCAGTATTAACATTAAGTTTTGAGGACAGGATATAAAACCGCAGTTCACACAATTCTGTGTAAGAACAAAAATAATAAATCTAAATTCTCAAATGTTCCTTAACAAGAGTAATGGTGTTTGTTTACAAATAAGATTTTTTTTTTTTTATGTTACGTTTACCTGATAATAATTTTGATTCAGTTTTTCCACATTGAAGCACCCCTGCAATGGGTGTATATATTTCTACGCATACCATATCTCGAAGCGTTTTAAATAAATATTTATACAAACATGCTTAATTCTATATTATATACAATATTTTTAGAACAATATAGGAATGAACATTAAGTTCAAGCAAAATGGATGTAAACTAATTAATGGAATGGATTTAAAAATTAATTAACAAATATGAGATATCGATAAGAAAAAAGAGAGAAAAAAAAAAAAAAAAAACACAAGAAGAAATTATTTACAAATATTCTAATAAACAATATCAATAATATTTTAATACTTATTAAATGTTAATTTTAATTATAAAAATATTTAATTAGTAATAGAAAGTGGTAGAATTATAGATAGACTGTTCTATTGTTGATGTCCAAGTAGTCGACCAAAACCACAAATCCATTAAACTCAAACAAAAATTAAATAAAAAAATTTGTTTATGAGATCTTTCTTTGAAGGCGGCCATTGATCTCTGTTTAGTAGGGCTTTTGCTATCAGTTTGTGTTTGTGTGTATATAAATTTGTGCGCTTTGTAATTGAGGAATACGCTTTATTCCTTTCAATGTATTGCTGTCTACGTGTTGGTTCCTCTGAATAGAATTTTGAATTCTTATTGTTCATTATTTCTGATTTCAATCGACTTTTGATAGTATTTGAATACTTTAACGCATTTGATCTAAAACATCGAAGAATTACTGAACTGTCTCCTCCACATCTAAAAAGACACTAATAAAAAAATTTTAAAAAATCATTTACACATACTACGACTTGGTGCACGATCCAGGATACATCATCAAATAAACATTGCACAGAGATACCTATTGTACTACACTATATTAAAAAAAAACGTACGAAATATATCAAGAAATACTCTATGACTAGCTTAAGAATCGTTTATAAGTCATTTATTTGCAACTGTACATAAATAAAAAAATATATACATCTAGTAAATATGATAGTAACGTACATAATAACATGACAATAGCTGGTGAAGCAGCTACCCAGTGGAATGCATCACTTCCAAAACGTTTCTATATGAGAAGGTCTCGATGCCATCGTCTTTTCAGACGCCTAGGCTTGTCAGAAACATAGTGGAAAACAAGCTGAGAGACTATGAATGCTTAAGGAGTTTACTATGGAAGCTTGGGAAAAATCAGCAACATATGTAACATTAAGTATGGAATGATGATTTTTCATTATATTAAAAAATAAATCCTATACTACAACAATATATCAAGTATTAGAGGATCAATTCTTTATATAAATACTATTCCTTGACTCATTACATTATTAGATTATTATACTCGTTACATTATTAGATTCACAACCTCTCCCATTTACTTAATAAAGTATTTTTGATTTAATCAATGAATTCTCATAAACATAATTAAAAAAAGGAAACTTTAATTAAAGTTTACAATAATTTAATTAAAGAAACATTTTAACTTTCAAAACGACCCAATATCTTAAGAAACATTTCCTGTGAATTCTGTAACAAAAAAAAACAAAATTGGATTATATAGGTGAAAGTAAAAGAGTGACGACGGAAATCTGTTTCCTTTAGGAATAATATTATTTTCTAATAACCATTAAAATATGTTATAGACATTTTAAACTGATAGTTTCATAAATCATTAATAGTTTTATTATGAAAAGTTCTTTGACAATAAGCTATTATATTATTTTATTATAAAGATGATCCTTATGGCTTGAATTAATAAAATTATAAAGATGTTTATTATATTTGGTAGATATACAATAAGGTAGCCAATGCTTCACTAAGCTTAGCAATAAATAAAAAATAATTAAAAAAAAAATATATATTTCTTATTAACAGCCATTCTTCGGGAATGAATAAGTTGACAGACAAGGTAGATATTTTAAATCATTTATCAGAAGTAATGACATTTGAGTGTAGAATGAATAATGAATTAGTTTATTAAGGGTTCTGTCAAGGTGGGATAGAAGAAAAAGGCAGTGCGTTTTTGTGCATTCCTTTATAAGAAAAAATAAGGAGAAATAGACAAGCTTTTAGGCAATTATAAAATAAAAATTATCGATGTTACTTTAATACTAACGTGTTATAATTAAGTTAAAGAATATTAAACATTGAATAAGTGTACGTAATAAATGAGCAAAATTATAGTTGGAAATCGTATATAACAAAGTGCAAGAGTAGAAGAAAAAAATTGTTTTAGTTATTCAGACAATAACAAATGGAACTTACACATCAGAAAAAAATTAAGAAAAAGAACATACAAAGGGCTTATTGGGTGAAGGGGACACAATTGTGAGTCATTTATGCTTAAAATTATTTGTTTTGTTTTTTGACACTTTCATTTAGGAGTAAAATTTTACATAGGTCCTTCATCTTTTTCATATCTATTTTTTTAGTTAGGAAAAATATTTTAACAAATCGCTCATCTAGCCTCAATACAGCTAAACATATTTCCGGGCGGCATTCTTAGCAATGTCTTGTGAATATGTTTCTGTTCATTATTATTCGTTACTATATGTAACTATGAAATTTTTTCTGAAATCTTCTACGAAGAATATTTATTTGTGAAAATAGCTTACACTTTGGTTCACGAGCCGATGATACAGCATGAAACAATCGCTAGGATTTCTTGTAGTCATGCTCGACCCTTGATTTGGTGGAGGAAAAGCTAGTTTGGAAATCGTCAACCTGAATATAAATTAGTATCCTAGTATTTTAAAGTTTTTATTTAATTTAATTATGAATCATATATGGTTAGGGGATAAATTTGACCCTTTCAGCAAAATTACTTATTCCCATTGATTAAGGTAGATTACAATTCTGGACATGCAAATCCTGGCTGTGTCTGGTTTTCGATAAAAATATTTTTATTTTTTAATGGTGGGTATTTTTTGTCTTTTAAGACAATATTTTTAATAATTTAATTAACACCACTATATTTTTTATATTATATTTATATTTTACTATATTTTTTTATATATTTTATGAAAAAATAAAGGTTGTTATTATTTTTTGTCTTTTATGCTTAGTTCACGTATATTCATACAAGGTTAAGTATAGGTGTTTAGTTTCTGTTTGAGTACTAATTTATAGCGGCTTTAGAGATATTCCATACAGAAATCTTCATCAATTAGTAATATAACGTTCGGGATCTAAACGAAGGTTTCTAGTAATATATAAGCCAGGTGCACAGTCACTTAAATTATGTACTAATAAATCAATCAGTTTCAAGAGTCTTTGATATTTAGTTGGAATATGAACTGAACAGTGATCAGTGACTTCTAAAATAAAAAAGATAAACCAATGCCTTTCGTATCCAATTTACATTTTAAAATTAATAGGATCTAATTACTTAAATAATTAATTAATTAAAATTAACAATCAACGGTTATTAGAAATAAACATAATCGAGAGAAAATATAGGATATAACCATGACCTTTTATTTAAACCACGGTAGCTCCTAAACGGTAGGTCCTAACAAAAAATGTTATATAGCAAAAATTATTCTCGGTTAAATTTCTGATAAGGTATATTGACCCCCGACCAAAAGACATATCCATGTCAATAATAATAGCTAAACCTAAGAAGAGCGTGCTTGCTTCAAATCTTCGTAAATAGACTCACTAATTTCTGTTGACTTAAGATTTATGGGATACGTCTGGACGGGAACCCAATATTTTTTTACTTACTCATTAACGATATTCTTCTATAAGATGCTTCTTTTATATTCATGGCTAGTACCGTTCTTGTTTTCCAAATAGGCTAGCAATAATGAATACGAATGTCTAATTGTTTGTGCCAGTAATTGATGACAGTATCCATCAGAGAGAGATCAACAGCCTGTGTATTCTAATCAGTTTATTGTGTGGGCTCAGCAGATCTTCAACAGCCACCTGGTTAATATAGATGAATATTCAGGGAATATTATGTATGCGAGTTTGTCGTGTCACCGGCTTGCTTCGGTCGGAAGATATATTGCCGTTTTAACGAGGGATTTATGCCAGTTTACGGATTGGAGTAAACATGGTTGGAATTCTTTCTTTTTAATATTCAAATCCCGATGTCTACGTCTGGGTATGGGATGGAGTCGATGACGTGTGACATGTAATCTCCTGTAATTCTTATCGTGATTAATGTCCTCAAGAAAAAAAAGTTGTTTTATTTTATTCAGGTTTTTTCTCGAATAAAATTCATGATTTGTTTAACACGTTTAGTTAAATTGACTAATTAAATAAGGCATTCTTTTAAATGTGTAACTTTATTACAGATTTCTCCTTACTTTAAAACTTTGATAATGTAAAAAAAAATACACAAACTCAAACTAAAAAGTAGAAAATAATATTTTAATTACTTCGAAGCAAAAAACATTAAGTGAAAATCAACGCACTAATTGAAAACACTAAAGAAATAATCGATCTATGTAGTCAATTCAACATTAGTTATAGCTCAGTTGAGTCAGTGGCAGCGTTAATATAAAAAAGTTAAATTTTAAAAAAACACAAAAACCGACTTTAAAATTAAACCTACATGTACAAACATAAACTAAAAAGTAAAAAAATAATATTTTAATAATTTGAAATGAAAAATTAACGAAATTATCGATAGCTCCTATTCACATATAATGAAGAGTTAATTTTAGAGTCAGCAAAGGACATTTTAATCCTGCATTGATAACAAACTTAGGCACTTTTTTTTTTTTTTACTATAATCAGCTCTATTTTAATTTTTGTTTGTTTTGGTTGTCACCGACTCCAAAAATAACTGATCTTAAATTGTGAATAGGTATATAAGTATAGATAATTTCGTTAATCGTCCTTTAATGTTCTTTGTTTTGAAGTAACTAAAATATTATTTTTTTCCTTTTTGGTTCAAGTTTGTCCATGTAGGTTTTATCTTGAAGTAGGTTTTTTTTTTTTCCTTCATAAAAAGCGCTGAATCGATTTCAATAAAATGTATATGGGCCTAACTCTTAATAATGACCTACTAATCAAATTCTCAATTTAGATTTATAATTGACGGAATAATAGCGTAACAAACATACCAAAAAAAAAAAAAAAAAAAAAAAAAAAAAATTCAGTTAAATTGAGAACATCTTCCTTTTTGAGGTCGGTTAAAAATATAAACATCATTGATTCTGAAACAAATGAGTGTTATGAAAAATATTCGTAGCATATAAAAAGTATTAAATTTTTAAGATGTCTGCGCATCGGCGTTCAGTTATTTAATAGTTAACAGTATTTTAAAATTTCTAAACACCAAATAAATAAAAATTAATAATTTTGACATAGGTACGTTATGTGTAAAGTTTTTTCGCATTTAAAACTGTAACATTTTGACACTCTCTAGCTCTGTTGGTGTTCCTCGAATCAATTATTGGACGACAGTTTCTGAACAAAAATTTAGTGGCGAATATGTTTTGTTATTTAATATTTGTCGCTAGGACCTACCGATTAGGAACTGTACTAGTTTGAGTGCAAAAAGCCACGTTTTGCCTACTTTTTTTTTTAACACGCTCTGTGTTGATGCTGCTCGGATCGAAAATTTGACAAATGTTTCCTTAGTTTATTCCTTATAGGAAAATGTTGCATTGCCATTTCATCTTTTTATCTCTTTTTCTATTGTTTTAAAATATTCCGATTTTTCTATCTAACACTTCTGCACATTAATTCTTCATCCAATGAACTGGGTTGTTTTTATTAAAAAATGTGACAAAATCCCTTCATCCTCCAAAACCTTCAATTCACTAATAGTTGCATATGTGATTGGTGTGAATATTGAAAGCCATTTCTTTTGTAATTTATGTGGCTATACATTGATGTAGTTATTTAGTTTGCTTTCTCAAAAAATTATTTATTTGGTTAGAATAATAGTAACTATGCATATTGTTGATAAACACACGTAATTGAACTTGCTTTGAACTCACTTCTTCACACCCCTAAGTAACCACACCCTATGTACTTAAGTATACACCTCAATTCTCAGGAGCTGCGGCACCCTTTCCCTCCTCTCTTTCTGCTCACACGGTGCCGCACTAATCTGTCGAAGCAGCATAAACACTCGTTAAGGGTTTCCAAGGAAACAGCATACACGCGTCCTCACCCCCTCGCTCCTTTGCCGCCGTTCCTCCGGCACGTTGCGTTATTTATCACTATATTATGCCCCCTGTCAACGACCCGGGAGGTTTATGGCGTCAAAAGGGGATTTTTCATTTTCAGATTTGAATCAGTGGCGCTATTGTCTGTGAACGTTTTTGAATAATGGTTTTAACTGTGGTTATACCTTTAGTAACAATGGGTTATTTGTAAAATGTAATCCGGGTTTTAAATGTACGTGTAGGAGGCTGTTCTTTTAACTTATTCTTTAAATCAAGAAAAAAAAAAAACTGTTATCTTATTTCAGATCGGTCTAGTCGAAATATGGTAATCTATATTTTGAGGGTATAATGTGTATAATAACAATGGTATCTTTTTTTTTTCTTTTTTTTTGTCCCTTGTCTAAAATAAGGAAAAAAGATTTACTTTTTATCATTAAGTTTCCCAGCTACTTCGACTTTTATTTATTCAAATGAATAGGTTTCCAATTCTAGACCGTGCGTGTCGGTGTATAAAATTTTAAGAAAATTATTCTATTATAAAGAAATATTTGATTAAGTGAAGTGTTTAATTTGATTTTTCTTTTGGATATCAAGGTAAAATCCTTTTTCTTTACTTTCCAATCAGTATAATTTTATCGTCTAGAGAAACTGCTACTTCGAATATCTTGATTTTCCTTTTATTCAAATCAATGAATAAGATCACATGTTCTGTATGAGAGAGAGATCTTTCTTCTCAGTACAACCAGTATCCCTTAGGTGATAGATCACTCACAGCATACTATTTACAAATCTAATTCATAGATTTATAGACTAAGTCACAATTAGACCGTATACCTATCCGACTTCCTGGTGAAGGATTCCAGCAACATGGTTATTCCTACTGAGGTTATTTGTGCTTATTAATCCAATGTTACCTGATATCTCTCTCAAGATGATCTCGAGAATGATTCGAATTAATAATAAATGTGACATTGTGACAAAAGATAATATCTAAACTATTAAAAAATCAGTGTAAACATCCTTATTTTATTTCATTGCGCCAATATTATCAACGTTTTTCTAGGATAAACCGATCTCTAATTTTTTTTTTTTTTTTAGCAGGTATTATTTATTTTGTTTTTTCATCAAACATTCAATTGCCGAACAAGGCTTTGGCAATATTTGTACGAGAATCATTAGGGGAAGGCTGAACGATGGGAAGGATGGTCTACCAGGATAAAATGTTTTTACATAAATGAAAGCAAATAAATTATTTTTCCAAACCATAAAAAGTTTGATTTTAATGTGCAATAATGTTATTTATGAATATAATTATTGCATACATAATGAGAATAATTTTGTTATGAAATATATATATTATGTAAATTATCATAGGTTATTTTTTCTTGAGTATATCACTTACTTTTGGAGGATTTGGTTATCTGAGCCTATCTCGGTCTAACCACGTCGGTTAATCTGAGCCACAAGTGTTAACTGAAATAGAGGAAGAAACAAATGAAATACAATTGTCCCAGGGGAAATCTGTACCAAGCTTGTCCCCAACACTATGGGAGGATGCACAAAGAGATTCCAGGAATGCTCTCTCAGCTGCGTCACTAGTGCCAAAACCACTATATGAAGCTGAGTGAGAGGCTATTTGAAAAAAAAAAAAATTAGACTTATTTATCTTTGCCTATTCTGTCGTCCAAATGGTAAAGTAAACTACCATTAAACGATTTTTAAACAGTTTTCTATAAAACAAAAGAAGAAAAAAAAAATGAAACGGCTGAAGATAAAGATATAAGTGGCTGACGTTGTGGGTTAATAAGTTAAAGTTTATCTATTCTTAATTGGTGTTTATCAGCTCCGCCCCTGTGACGGCTAGTTCCCTCTCTATCTGCCGGCATAAATAAGCCGTGCTCCAAGACGAAACGTTAACCCTCAGCTAAATCTATTCAGTCTCAGCCTCCTACCTGTTGAGAATTTATCAAGGACCTCCCCGAAACAGGCCGAATAAATAATGGCTACACGGACCCGGAACACCGTGAAATCGCCAACGGTAATCGAAGCATAATAAAATACAATCAAGAAAAAAAATAGCGGTATAACAGACAGTAGCTGGGAAAAAAAGAATGGAAAGGACCAAGTTGTGAGATTTAGCCCCGCTGGCAATGAACAATTATAATAATGAGGCGATTAGAATGTATTCCTCGGCGGGCCGCTGGGGGTGGCTTAAACAGTATTTTCTCTATGTCTGAGCGGAATCCTAAGCAGCTGGCTGTGTGTGTGTCCGCCTCTGTGTTCTCAAGGCACGTAGCTCTCCCGACCAGTTTTAATTGGTTGTAGCGAATTCATAATTAGCATTCATAATTTATGTTATATTTTTAAGGATTAAATTTATGTTTTTAAATGTAGTGACAATGTTGAATTATTGTAAAAAAAAAAAATTACTTATTTAGACATTTTCAATTTTTCTTTATGTCTAAATATTTATCGCTCCATCGGTTGTTCTATCAATCTATATGTATTTATATGTTTATAAACTCCCAAAACGACCATATATCGTGTAAAGCAGGAACACTATATTCGTAATTTGTTATCTATACAGTATATAATATTTATTTAATGTAAAAAAAAAATATTGTAGTGAACAATATAAAACAAGACGAAAAAATAATATAACTTAAGAATGTAATTAAAAAAAAAAAAAAAAAAAAAAAAAAAAAAAAAAAAAAAAATAAAAAAAAAAAAAATAAAAAAAAAAATATATATAAAAAATATATATATATATATATATATATATATATATATATATATATATATATATATATATGAAATATAAATGTGATGGAAGGAAATGGATTTTAAAAATCCTTTTATATCCATGTTGTGGTTATTAGAATTGTGTTTTTCATAACGAATCATTTTATTTTTTATTTTCTCTCAGAAAAAATTGTAAAACCTTGAAATATTTTAAAAAAACTAAAATGGATTAGAAGCATATTTTACCTTATTTAAAATTAAAATTTTTTTTTAACGTTTTTTCAAATTTAGAAATTTAGAGTTTTTAAATATTGAAAAAAAAAAAATTAGGTTTTTGCTAAAACAGATATGAAATGGCTCGATAAAACTATCCTGTCTTTTAAAGATTATATATTATATTATAAGCTTTCAATCTATTTTTTATTCTAATTGGCTCTTCGCTTCATAGCATATGCATTTTAAAAAGGCTAAAAAAAAATTTTTTTTAAATAAAATAAAATAAATTTAAAAAAATAAAAATAAAAATAAGGCTTAGACTCTATTTTAATTTAAAGTATTAGGTTTAAATATTAAAATTCTAAATTTTTTAACGTATATGTATACGTGTTTAAAATAACTAATATAGTTGCCTAATGGAAAATATACTATAAAAAGTTTTATTATTATTATTATTATTATTGTAGTGTTAACGCAGTCTGATTTTAATAAGATTGGTGGAAGGGAGGAGGGTGAGACCCCCTAAGTTTTTTAGTAACGTTTTTGATGACATTCTTTGCTTATTGTTTTTTTTCCCCGTATATTAACGACACCTCATTCTATTTTGTCTCTTAACCGAAGTTCTATTTGTAAAAGACGGTTACGTTAGGTAATTTGAAATGTGTAGTTTTATCGAATGGGCGTTGGTATAACACATATTGCAAAAGTGTTTTAGATATTACGAAATGCACTGATGAAGGTGTGACATCATAGGTTGGATTATGCTATATGTTTATAGATACGTATTGATATCTAGCATGAAAGAAATTGACCGAGCAAACTGCGCGTTGCTAATCGAGTATCGATTACTAATATATTCTGTGAGATATCCTTGACAGCGGGGTGATATCACCGCCATGATGAATAGGGGCATTTCTCACTGCTGACTATATCTCTATTACGGCCATAGCCGATACATATATATATATATATTTAAATGTATTGAGGTGTACTGGTCCTGTCAATTAAGTTATTGTAGCCATAACGAAACATTTCCCATCGCCCCCGCACGGGCAATAAACGAAATAAATAACGTTATAAAATGGCGCCAGGGACAAGGAGAAGCTTTTATTGTTTTGGGTGGCCCTGTTTCAGCCGCCATCCATCATATCCTTGATGGATCATGAGCTTTCTTCAGGCCTGCCAACCTGGCTATATTTAAAACAATACACGGGCGATTTAGGAGGCTATGATTCCTGCCAGCTTGTTCCAGCTCGCTCCGATGTTATGTCAATCTTCTTTAGTGTTTTTTATAAAAACTAAAATTAATAAGAACTGTTGTATTCCACCGTCAAAACAAACTAATTTATGAGATGTAGTGAATTATTAAAATTTACAATTGTTATAAACAGGAGTTCTCATTTTGGATAAATAGCAAAGGTCTGCCTGACTATGAGAAATATAAATTGCATGAAAAACATAAAACCGGACATCATTCTCAGTCACTCAGAATTTAATTTTAACTTTATAGCTTTTTCCACATTGAACTGACAGGAGTGTGCTGATGTAATAAATTAATTACTGTTACTTGTTAAAGTTCTAAAGTTTTTATATACATTTAATGCTTATGGACTTAAACCCATAGGTACAGCAAAACAACTTAAAACTTCAAACAACGACTACTTAATATCCAATTTTTTTTTCAAACTAAGTAAGTGTGGCTCATGCTGAATTGTAAAAAAATAAGTGAAACTGACAATTGTTCACAAGCGCTTGCCATCCGATCGCAGAAGTTTGAATTCGACGGTTTATGATGACTTTTAGAAAATCTAAATCATAGGTTTCCAATGAAAAGTAAAGGATTTGAATTTAAATATTGAAACAAAAAATAATTTATATTACTACAGGAACATATAATCATTGATAATTTTCATAAGCTTTTAAAATCAATATTTTTGGAAAGGTTGTATTTTTAAAGTATTCTGACTTGAAAAAGATTCCTTCCAATTTATTTTTATGATTTTTTGGCTTTTCATTCTTGTTTATAAGTTTTAACCAGTTATTCTTTAAAATAAAGCAGTATTTCAAAATATCAAGAATTTTTATATTTACTGAATTTTTAATGTACCATATAAGGTATATCCGCCCTTTGCGTTTATTACGTCGTGCATTCGATAGGGTATAGGTGTTATGTGATTTTTAATACATTTTTGAGAAACATGCCCTATCTGAAATAAGGTTAATAAAGTATATTAAATTAAAATTTCGTAACTTCATTTTTTTTTAAAATTATGATTACTTTTCTTTAATTCATATCTTTAATAATTTCTATGGGTTTTATAGTACATCCTACAGGTTAAAGTATATAGAAACGTAACTATCTAAAAAAATATAAAATTATAGCCTAGAAAATTAAAAAATACAAAAAACATTCGGGTGAAATGTTTGTCTATCAGTATATAAGGCTTAGAAATACTGATTAATAATTATATATATTTGATTTTTTTCTTCATCAATCTTTTTCCAATTATTTTTCAGTTTCAATTATAATGCTTAAATAAATACAGAGAGGGTAAAAAAGTTAAAACCATTTAAAGATTAAAATACAAACCCAGACTCCGGGGTTTCTAAACTGCGAAAAATAACTTTACTAATATTCTCAACAAACTTTCCTCAAAGTCCTAGGACGGGGTGGATGAGGGTAATTAAAAATTCTCCTCCACTCCCAACTCCCCTCCGTAAAATAAAAAAAAAGAAAAAAAGAAGTAAAATAGAACAAAAAAAATGTTGGCTGTAGCTAACTGGCTGAGTAAAAATCAATATTTAATTAAAACGATAATGAAATTGGCGAGGGTTGTTGAAGAGCGAGGTAGCTGTGTAGAGACAGCGTAGAGATAGCTGGGAAAGAATTACAGTGATTTGTCTCCCGGCTACCTCACTACCTCACTACCTCTCAGGTAAGTCACTAATTAGTGGTGAGTAGTCACCGTATTTTTCACATCTCCTCAATTAGGCTAAACAGAAGGCAAACCCTTTTGTTATTGTCTTCTCTGAGGGCTTTCCTTCTGGCCAGCTTTTAAACAGTACGCGCTCTCTACACCATTTCCCTTCTACTTAGCATTATCCCTCTGGGGTTTTCGTTTTTGTTCTCCATTTTTTTTCTTTTTATGGCGGGATAAAAACCGTTTCCCTGATAAATGAAATTCTTGGAGCATGATTTAGCGGCCCGAAACCGAGCCCCAGTCTTTGTTTTTTATCCCGTTTTCATATTAGCTCCACTACAATGCCTCCTGCTACCCAGGCAGTCTGTCACATAGGATTTCCGTTGGAATATTATTTATAATTACATAAAATATGATCACAATTTTAAAAAATAAAACAAATCATACCGAATTAGTTCACTGGACGAGTTGACAATAACGTTTTATAAGGATAACTACCCTCACACTCTCTCGCTCTCTCTCTCTTTTTCTCTCTCCTTCTCTTTCTATATACTCGTATGTATATATATATATATATATATATATATATATATATATATATATATATATATATAGAAAGGTTAGTTACAATAATTCGTGTTGTTTATTAACTATATATTTTTTTCTTTATTGTTCTATAACTTATCTAATTTTTTTAAGATCATTTCTAATTTTGTATTAACACTTTATATTTCGTTTCATTTTATGTATAATTTCTTTTCTCTTTTGATTCTGTATTCAACTATATCTTGTAGCCCTGATGATGACTCGAAGATATGGTCAATATATTAATATATTAAAATTTGGATTCTTAATATCAAACTATGCCTTTTTTTTTCTGATCCCTATTAACATCCTACTCTCTCGAGAAAATTCGAGGTTCAAAACTTGGATTTAAGTACACTAACAAAACACTAGTGATATATAAATAAATCAAAACTATCCGACCTTTTGCACACCGAAATGTAACGACTCCGCGGGAGGGTCGAATCATCCGGAGAGTCGGACTAGCAAGGTTTTACTGTATGTTCCTTTTTTAAATATTTTTCAGTCTTAAGAATAGCTAGCGAATCGTAAGCTGTGGCAAAACATTAATCGTGCGAATTACCGCTTTGTAGCTATAATTCGCCACTTCTTCTGACATCTAAAATAGATAAAATAAAAAAGAAGAAGCCCAGGAAGGAGATATTTGCCGGCTAGTAAAGACCGAGAAGGTACTCCTAGGTGCGAGCGTAGTACTTGCGGGAGGTGGGGCATAAATTGTGTGGGGTGACACTCCCATTTGTGGGGCCTAGTGTAAATACTGTTTACCTCCTGGGTCGGATATTAAGGCGGCTTCCTTGCTCCGCTTGTCATCCCGTCTCTAGCGTTTGCTAACGGAATTAGATTCAATCGCCATCTTAGTAAATTAATTCTAATTCTAGGTGCTAAAGCTTTTTAAGTATTATAACTTATGTTCCTAAAACTTACCAATATTTTGTCTAATTGAATGTATCAATAAGCAAAATTTTACAATTTGATATGTTTTATTTGGCTCATATTAAGTTTGATAAAAAATTATACTAAAGACATAAGTTAGTAAAAAATTAATGGAGAATTTATGTTATTGTTAAATAATTTCCCTAGATTAGTGATTCTCATCCTTTTTTTGCTCTGTGACTCCCGAATAGTAAAAAAAAAATGAAAATTAATATTCGCACTCCTCTCCCGAATTGAATTTTGGCTCTATTATAAATGCAAAATGTTTGGTTAAATATTGTATTAATAAAATGCACTTTATTTATGCCTCAAAAGAAATAGACATAGTAAAAAATATGGAATGCAACTATTACAATTATTTTATATTGCTGCATTTATATTTTTATAGCAGTGACGGGTATGATTTTTTTTCATAAAATGATTAAATGATGCCCTTATGGTATCACTACGACCCCAAGTTTGAGAACCACACCTCTAAATTATAAACTTTTTATGTTTAACAGATAATGTCTTTGTAGGGTAAACCAGTCAGTTATTGACACCCTTAAGAAAATATTTGGAAATATTCATACTAAAGTAAGGAAACACAACAAAGTTCAAATTTCAAAGTCAACAAAGTTGAAATTAGCAGTAATTTTTCCTTTATTACTATACTATAAGCTAAACAAGAAAGTTTACACAAAACATTATTCCTGGAATGTATTTTACAAGATAATGACAATAATTAATGTAAAATCAGTTATTGACACCCTATGGATGTCTTTTACAATACGGGCAGAATTGAAAGTACTTTTGAATTGAACAGTTGAATTGTAGGATTTAAAAGGAATTTGAAGATTTTTTTTTTAGGCTAAAAATTTGTTTTCTAAGTTTCAACATATGGAGTATGCAGTCACAGATACATAACAGTTAAAAATTATAATGCCGACGTTTCGACTTGCATTGCAAGCCTTCATCAGGGTTTCAGAGAGAGTGGCATCAGAAAGAATTAAAACAACATAAAGTTCATATGAATAGATGTTATAAAATTATATAACATACTAGCTGAAAGTACCCCGCTCCGCTACGGTTTAATATCATTAGGATGAAGACAACTTAAATTAGTAAACGTTAAGCTTAACGTTGATAATTATTATTACTTAAATAAACCTGAACAATTCCATTCTTAGAATAATTTCAATAAGTAAATTTGACAATTTGCAAAAGTTAATTTTATATTATTTTCATAGCTCTCCAGTGAAGCTTCGAGGCAGCACTACCATCTTACCCAGCTCTGATACCAGACCATCAGCTTTTCTTATGGCATACTTTAAGTGAATATAGTCTTAACTTCTCAACTTTTTTGAAGAAAGTTTAGTCTTTCTATTTCTATTTTTGCGTACATATCAAGCATAAATTGGTTGAGGAGTTTACGAAATTAAAGTAAATAAGTTTCTTCACCTCCTCGCTCCACTAACATTTAGGCGTAAAAATCAGCTGCAGACACAGTTTTCTTAAGTGATGTATTGGAGTTTGGGTCACGCTGAGGGATGTTAATGCTGTACCTTTCTTCTCCATGGTAGAACATGATACGATACTAAAGAGAATCATACACTTGGTAGAACTATTGATTCTTATCTGTTTTTTGTCCCTACATCGAACTGGCCTTACATGTCATCACCAGAGAAAAAAGTCTTTTAACCTCCTCTTTAACATAAGTCTTTTAATAGCCTCTCTTCACGAAACAACTCAAACTTGTAAGTTGTAAGTAACCTCTGTAGCTACCATGAGTTCACAGAAAGTACCAATATTATAAGGTATCGACATCGATCGTATTTTTGTTTGTTTACAACTATAAGGAACTTAAACGGTGGTCAAAGTTTGCGGCTTAAAGATCTAACCTATTTTTTAACTTAGCTTATATCCAAATACCATATGATAATTAATCTTTTATTATTCACCCAATAAAAATTGAAATCGCATTTTTCGCAAATTAGCCGCGATCCAGGCCGATTTTTTAAAATTCCTTTCTTTGCGAGCACCTACGGCCCGAGAGGAATCTACATATCGAATTTCATTCCAATCCGTTCGGTGGTTTCTGAGATTTCGTGTTAAGTGAGTGAGTGGTATTTGACAAATATATAATAGATAACTGTCTAGTTTACCCTATAAATGTCTTAATTTAATTAACCACATCCAGCAAAAATATGTTTTTACCTCTGTATCATATCACTACTCTGATAAATTCAAATTTGTACTTGGATATCAAAGCTTAATTTTTCCTTAATTTCGTTTTGTGAGCTTATAATTGGCCGGAACAGAGCCAAACGGCTAAAAAGATCAACCGAAATAAGGGATGATGGGAGTTTTAAGTAAATAGATCATTAAACGTTGCTTTAAAAAAAAAAAAAAAAAATTGGTAGTAGATTTCAGCTTTGAAGACAAGGAACGTTGTAGAAGTTTTCCGTCTTATTATGCTCTGAGAGCTTTTGTCTAAAAAACCGGAGAATCTGCATCCAGGATTTGCAGATAATTCACCTTGCTGACCACCTTAAAGAAACCGGGAAGGTATGAAAACTCGAAACTTGGAATCTCATTCATTAACTGACCGCCGATGCTTCACCAAGATGACGTTACGAAAAATCCTCGAATATGAATAGTTCACATTTGTGTATAGATGGTTCGTGTGATTGTGCACAGGAAAATTCCTTGTCTTGAGTATGTTCTTAAGGAGTAGAATACTACCATTTTTGTGAACATATGTTACAAATAAAGTTCTTAAAAAAAAAAGCTAGAAACATTTTTCATAGAGCTGTCTTCTTTTAAGGAACTAAAGCAGACTATATTTCATTTCAACGCTGGCCGATTGATATGTTAGTCTTCGCGTGGGCAGGCAACGTCATGGGACCCAACGATAATCGTGCTTGACCGACGTTTCACAGAAAGTTGTGCCTGCCCCAGTGGGTTGTCAGCATCAAGCTGCGTAGGCTTCTACCTTTGACAGTGAGTAAGCGAATCCGGCTGCAATTATTTACGCTGTCTTGGTTCCTTAAGATAATTCTCAGATAAATGATCTCCAATCTCCAAGGGGGCGGCATCGCAGTCGAGCAGAGACTGATATTTCGAAATTCGAAACGTCACGAATCGAGGGTTTTCTGTGATTTTGGTTCCGGTACATTCCGAAATCCATGATTCACCTTTACTAGCATCCATAGTGATAAATATACGTAGCTTCACTAGACCTTGTGTCACTCAGAAACCATATGCTTCATGGTCATGTTTATTATTCATCTTTCATTTTCTCTGCTGAATATTATAATATATGAGTGGTTTAGATGCAAAGGGGTACAAGTGGCAAATTTTGAAAAAATGGAGTAAGTGCATGTTGTGAAACTTAAAATTACAAAAAATTCTGTGGCAAAGAGATACAAGTGAATATCCCGTTAGGTAATGCTCTCTATAGAGAAGAAATCTAACTACTTACCGAAAATCCTGAAAGTGTTTGTGGCAAACGGATACTTTGATTGGCTTTTACACTACAATGAGGTTTTGTTACTTGTACCCATTTGCATCTAAACCACTCATATATGATAAATATTCAGATACATTAGAATTATATGGAACTAAAGTGCTTATTTATTGGTATTAAGCTATTGACTAGAGAATAGGTCTGTGTTTTCTTAATAGAGTTCAATGTTAGTTGAATTACAATACATATGATTTAATGTTATACATAATGTATTAGTATTGCATTAGTATTATCTAAAATATAATCTTTTTTATTTTTATTTATTTATTTTTTTTTTTACAAATATTAAATACCAGACTTAACGTACAAGAAACCGCCCGTCGTTTCCGACTACTCCAACATTCATTAGACAAGGTCAAAGCTTACAATAAATTACAAAAGACTTATTTACATAATAGTAATAAGGTCCATTTGGACATACAGAGTTGAGCTCTGGGGCTCCACTAAACCTAAAAAATCCTCAATGCTCCTTATTATGTCACAAACAAACTTATCCATAAAGATCTTAATGTTCCATATGTTGTTGATTTGGCCTTGACCAGATACCTACCTATACTTTCATAGTAAACTCCATACCCACTCAAATCCACAAGTCTCCCAACTTGACTCACAGTCCATTCCCGATAATCCTCCGAGGTGTCTGAAAAAGAAGATAGCCAAGAGACCTTTAAATGTAGAACTATTGAGGTGCTACTAGTGAGTAGTTCTTTACATGTTATTGACATGTCGTAATCATTTACCTCAAATTTACTTGTTGTATATAATGTATACAGCTGTAAATATCAATCATAAATAAACAAAAAAAATATATATATGGATAAATTTCTTGACTGTTACTATTAAATGTTTAGTAAGGTTCTAAATTAATAGAAAAAAAAAAATCAGATCATTGAAGTCCAACTATTCTAGTCTACTTTAACTATTTATCAAATAGAATAAATGATTTTTCCATAACATTTGTGTATTTTTTATTTATTTATTGAAGTTTACTGCGGTAACAAAATAAAGTAAATACATTTGGTAAATTCGTTGAGTTAAGAATATAATAACATGAGAAAATTTTTAGGACAACTATCCATTGGCTCTCTAGTATCTTCTTGTTTATGTAATATTAACACTTTTCTATTATTCAGACCTTCTATTGTTTTATTTTTTACCCTGCTAATAAAGTCAACTAATGTTGCCTTCAATTTTAAAGAGAAATTAGTATTTTCCTCATGAAATGCCAATGTGAAATGATTATCAACAGTTAGCGATAAATTTCAAATGAGAAAGACCACAGACGGTTGGAGAGTTGGTTTAACTTCGGCGTAGTCAGCCACCGCAATAGCGTTTGGCAACAGGAACAAACTTCACCGTGCTGTTCGTTTTGTGCCGCTGCAACAATTACAGACCGTTCGCTTTCATTGGCTTTGTGTGATGTCCACCAGCTGTCTCAGTAATCTATGGTGCATTGTTACGGTAGTGATTACGTATAGTTACTATGAAAATTGTTAATCAGTACATTATTTGAAACCTGTACTGATGTACATATATACATAAATATAAATATATAACGTAATTCAAACATCAAAAATTAAATTGCAACTAGCAATTGAGTAAGACTTATTGCAGAAAATTGGTAAAGTATTGTTTATTTATTTATATTTTGAAAAAGATTTGAGTTTTAGCATTCTATCGAAAAGAAAACGTAGTTTTTCTACGTGAAATCTAATAAACCACAAGACTAAAAATAACTAAAATTTTGTGTTTATTTAATACTCAGGAAAGCAATAATACATTTTACTTTTATGTTTTTCTAAACGTTAATTAATTTTATTTTTTAATCTTTTGCACTAAATCAGTTTTTTTTAAATCTTATATTTTTTTGGCTGTTGGTCTATAGTTTATTCTTATGTAACGCTTTTTCACCCTGAAAACGTGTAACGTTATTTTTACACTAATAAATAACATTTTGTTACGCTCTAGATCTGTTAGTATTTCTCGGATTAATAATTTAACAACAGTTTAAAAGTTAAATTTTTGCTTAGAAGTTTAATGAATATTTTTTTCTATATTACATTTGTCGTTATGACCTACCGCTTAGGAGCTATATTGATTTGAATGAAAAAAGTCACTTTTTTTTATGTTGGAATGTTTTGATACGCTCCAGCCCTGTTGATGTTACTCGAATCGAAAATTTAACGACAGTTTCCTTATCAAAAACATTAGATATAAAATCAGAAGATTATAGATAGATAAATGTATGATCTATTGTTTATCCTAGTCAGTCTACTATTTTATTTTACCAATTTATTTGTTTTATTTGAGAAAAGGATATACCGTATTTTTTTTTCTCATACATTTTGAATAACAAAATAAATGGTTATAAAAATAAAAAACAATATCCTTTACACCTTCTTCTATTTTTATTCTCATCCTGTCTTCTTTAACATAACCAGAGAATTTTTACCCACAGCGGGAATATTTTAGAAATTCAGCATGAAAAATATATCAAGGGAGAAAAAATGAACTCTTTGCCTGTGCAGAGCTTTACATAGAAGATCGGTATTCAGCTTCCCTTTACTGAAATATTTAATAAAGGGATTTATTTATTTTTCTCTGTTATAGCTCCTCCTCGTTTTATTTGCTGTATTATTTTTTGAATTGTACTGAAAGGATTTGCTCTGTTAGCAGTTATACATTCTGGAATCCGCTGGAATATGAGCGGAATGGTTTATGCATTATATGTTGGCAAAATATCTTTTTAAATTCATTTATTCACATATTGATGTGTATCAATATATAGAATGAAATATAACTCTTTTAATTTGTTTTAGGATAATGATGCCTCGGCAGTAAGATGGCGCTTCTGCTCATATCCCTCGGCCTCTTCTGTTCGCTTGTACAAGGTAATTACTTTTTTATTACTAAATATTATATAAAATATACATAAAAGAATATATTTATTATTGAATTAATCGCAACTATTATATGTGATATCATAGTTCACTTACCTTGAAAACGAGTTAATTATTTAGTTTCAAAGCAGGATTTTTTTATTTATTTATTTTATTTTGTTTTAGAGCCTAAAACTACTTTGTTATAACTGCTCTAATTTATTTACATTAAAAGATTAAATACTGTACAACAGTTTACATTCCGAAATAAATTTTATCACTAAGACAATATTCTTCTGGTCTTCTCTTAATACCTTCGATATGTTCGTTGGTATTCCCAGCTGGCTCAACACTGTTCTGTGTTGGCATTCTTTAAAGGTACGCATATGTTTCTTTTGTAATCAGATGTAGATGGGTAAGCTTTCTGTGTCCTATTCTGACTCTAGTGATTATTACTTCTTCTTGGCGAGTACTGCGGCTAAACGTAAGCCACGGTTATTCAAATGTTTTGATAACTCTCAGTTTACTAGATGGGCTCTGATCCCACATCATTTGCCATTCTACTACTGGTTTTTTTCTTTTAAAGGGCGGGCAAGTTCCAATGCTGTTAGATCCGCTGTTTCTGTTTTCAGGAGATATAATGATTCTCTAGCAGCTCGATCGGCCAATTCATTACCGGTGATACCCACATGGCCGGACACCCAGATGAAGTGGATGAATTTTTCTTTTTCTTAAAGTATTTTTTACTTGAACTGTAAAGGAACCTATGGAATATTATTAAAGGATACTGAAGGGCTGGAAGTTGTTGGCTTACGACAGAGGGTAAATGTTATTTGATTGTATTTGTTTTAATTGTTCATTTTTGACAACATTCACGAACGTTTGTACTATGATATTGGAATGATTGAGCTGGAAAAATATTAATTTCCTAAATAGAGTCATATTTCGTAATAAATATAAGCAAAGAATACAAACGTACTTAAAAAAGGTTTTGAATACTCAGCTGACAAGGCAATAGAAGTGCAGATGTGTAGATAGGAGGGTCACATTAAGGCTGATCTCCTGAATTTTAGTATTGACGGGGCAATGTGGGGGCATAGATCCAGGGTCGTGGGGCCTTTGGAGCTATCGTAGTATGATTAATACCCTGTCATTTCTCCTCAAAAGAAATGTCCTGCCATTCTCAATATTTATTGGCTGTTTTCTATAGCGCCTGGTGATGTATGACTTATAGTAACTGCTATTTCAAGTTTTTTTTTTTTTTTGTAAAAAAAAAGTCATGTTTCATGCTTCTGCTTCTTTAATTACCCATTATTTTAGTTACTTCGAAAACTGTTCTTTTACTTAAGATAAAAAGGAAAGGTCCGACATTGGTGATGATAGCAACAATATGTATTATAAAATATTCGATTTTTTCGTGCTCAGACTCTAACAATGAGGCCAAGATACATTTTATTTGGCTTGAAAACCTTTCCCCCTTTACATTCGCGGTTGGGAAAAGAAACAGAAAACCATTATAAAATTCTAAATTATAATTGAATGGTTCGGTGGATTAAGAGGTTAATGAAACAATATAAACAATAATAAACCCCACATAAACAAATACAAAATTTTTAGTAATTTATGTTTTGAGTTTTTTTTTTTTTTTTTTTTTTTTTTTTTTTTACATTTTTCTTTAGCTGGAAAATAATACATAGCCCATTAATCTTCTTCATATCACTTTTTGTAATTGTTTCGAAATATTTAGATTTTTTCCCCTAACATTTCTCAACATGAATAATTCATACAATGAATTAGATTGTATTCTTAAAAAAAAATTGACATAACCCCTTCATCCACCAAACCCTTAAATTGCTAAAGGTTTTATTTAATATATTTTTATGATCTCTTAACATAAAAATTACAGTGTAAATTACTTAAGAACATATTATTTCAGTTCATTTTATGAAAAACCTAAGAATCACTTTCAATTATCACTTATCCTGGAATAAACGTATTTCATAAATCACCTGAAAAACTATGTAAATTAACATGAACAATGTCAATCCCACTCTTTCTCTATATTAGTTCTTTATGAATCCGAAACATAACCGCATACTTTAAGAAAACAACAGCTTAAAGTTATCGAAAATAAAGTACTGCGTACAATATTTGTCCCATAAAAGAATGAATATACGAAAAAAAATTAGAAGGCTCCACAATTTGGAAATGCGGGTTTTAGAAGTCGTTGAATTTAGTAATGACCGAATTATAAATAGAGGTTTTCAGTTTTGAGCTGTCGGATAAACGACGGAGAGGTAGGCCAAGACGTAGTTGGCGAGATTGTTCTAGGGCTGATCTTGGAGATTTGGTTTTTGATGGGGTGGTTAGAGAGAGGTCTGTGGTCGAACGTTGGCTGTGTCGGTATCGAACCATCGGGTTTGCTAAGCGTTTATTTTTTATTTAATTATTATATTTGTTTTTGCACTTCCCTGGTGATGTATAGCTGAAACGGTGGCATTAATATTAATAATTTGTTAATATAACTTTTTTTTTCGAACTGTCAAAAAAATTAATTATTTTATTACAACCAAAAAGAAAATAGAAATAAGATATATTTTCAATATTGACATAATACTTATTTTCTTTCAAAACAAAGCAGTAGTCTTTGTGATGGTCATATTTTACGAGCATACTATTCATGCTCAATCAGGCCGAACCTAACGAGTTTCCTAGGACGTAGGCCGGAATTACGAATAACATAGGGACTTGAACAAATGATGAGTTACGGGTTAAAAACAGAAATAGGTCAGAGCCGTTTATCAAATTGGAAATAACTAGCCTTCGGAACAACACACCCTCTCTACGTCGAATAAATCTGGCAATAAAGGAAACCGGCTTTTCCCAATAGAAAATTTATTTTCTGTATATCTCCAGCTGTCTCTTAGTAAATTCTAAATCCTGCCTTGCAATAAATGTAAGAGAATCTTGGAGGGGATTTGATTCTTGTAACTAATTTTTTTAAGTCTCCGAATAGCCTTTTGTTATTAGTGTTCTTAATATTATGTTACTGTCCATAATCTTGTAATATTAATATGTTCCTCTATTGTTTTTTTCTATATGTGTATGTTTATGTATATATACAGATTTTTTTCTTTATGTTATTTTAATTTAAACATCTATTTACTTTTAATTATCTTAATTTATTATTTTATATTAAAATATATAGGCCAGATATTATTTATTTTCTTTTATATATATGATAAAGGACTTTGTCCCACAATGTAGTTTTTTTATAAAAAAAATAAACTTTTAGGAACACCTTGGATAGTTATATAATAATAATTCCCAATTTTATTAATATAAAACAAAATTCAATTGTTTCGAATTTTTACTAACTCAAAATGTATATTTTCCTTCTTTTATCTATGTTCTTGACCTAATTACTCTGCGTTGTTCTATCCAACTCTAGAATACTTGTTCACAACCTTTCAACTCCCTTTCATAGAACTGTTTCTTGAAGAAATATTTTATCATTGTTTCTACTTGCTTATGGATTTCTCTATATGTTCCTACTCTATATATTTCTAAAGCTTTTTACTTAACTACTTTTAAACATTATTAATTTTTCTACCTCCTTGATAATCAATCATTCACAAATATCGAAATAGTTATTTATATATGTATTTAGATTTTTTTTTTTTTTTTTTTTTTTTACATATGTCTGTATTACATTTTCTGTCAATAATAATTATAATAATGAGTTTTATTTAAAGGAAATTTTACAATTTACAATTTTGCAACACTTTAACTTCATGCAGGTTAAAAAAAAATTAATAATATAACATTCTCAGAAGGAAAATGAATGAGTTTTGTTCAGTAATACTGATTACGTTTGAAGAATAATTGAATTATAAATTAATTCAATTTTTAAATTAAAATTTAAACTAAAATAATAACTTATAAATTCAGTTTATTCCCATTTTATATGCCTAGTAGGTCTGTGCAAGTATTGTATTTATGATTAAGGGTTGTTTATTATGACTGCCTTTTGTTTGCATTAAGAGATTTCCTTGTTTTTTGTTGAGATGAAAAAGTCCCAGGTCTGACTGTGAATAAACTGTTTAATTGTTTAGAAATCTAAGTCAAGTAACATATCGGTTATTTTTGTGTATCTGCGGTATGATTTATAATTCTCATACATATGTTTTATATTTTTTCTACCTTTTTTTTTTATAGTTGGAGTCACATGTATAGCTTCATAAAGGAGAGGCTTATTTCAGTAACGGTCGTATGGCTGATTAATATAAAATAATTTTGTTCTTACGAGACAGTGGAGATTTTCTTCAGAAATATGTTGCCATTGTACTGAAAAGTTTTCAGGCTTTACAACATTTGTTATTTTTATGAGATGTGAATATTAATATTTTTCTGTCTATAATTTGTAGTGTAATTACTGATGTGTTGATTTATGAAGGATGTAAGTGTAATATAATGTACCTTAGGAGACAGTATGTTCCTGAATGATTTGTTTAATTTAGTTTCTATAGGAACGGGGTAGCTCAGAAGATAAGGCACTAAATTGCTGTGCTCTGGGGCCCGAGTTCGAAACCGGCTAAAAGCAAAAAAAAAAAATTTCTGTTTCTTCGGCAGTGGATCGGCTTCGAGGTCTGAAGACCATCTTAAAAAAAAACAAAAACAGCAGATTGAGCGTGATGGCTGACCACATTATCTCCTTGTATAGCCGTTGTTCTCGAAACAATACTTCCTTACCAAGTACTGAACCCAAGACCCATCATAAATTGTAGCAGCACAGTTTCTTTTTTTTTCACGTTCAATTTGTAATTTGTAAATACCTCCTCGGCATATCCATTTTCAAAATTAGCATTCTATTATTTATTCCATGTTAGTTCCAAATGGATTCCATGTTTGGGTGGCAGCAATACTGTGAGACATGCAGAGTTAAAATACCTGACCCCGGGCGACAACGACCTCAGCCAGTGCGAGGTATCTTATTGCCACGGCCATACTCCTCCGGACGTTTATACCGATGCTCCATCTCCCGGCGGACAGCCGTTCTATGTCGATTCGCCAATTTGTGCATTACGAACCCTCCTGCGGGTATGTCAGCTGAATCAGCGCTCTATATTAGCTCGCCGGCGATCGTAAGAACCACTCTTAATGCCCCACCTCCTATTGAAGGCGCCTAACTAAATGGCACACGAATCACGAATAAATCGCAGACGACTAACCAGAGCCGCTCTTAGGCCTCCCGTGACGTCAGCTGAATGCCCTGCCCCTAGATGGCAAAGGTATTTTGCAACTGTCTTCCCTCGAACCGGTACTCATAGGACCTCTTTGGTCGGGCCCCTGCTCTTTAAAATATCTGACTCACGCCTTGTCTCTTCGCTTCTTATGTTGCTTATTGTGTTCGATTGCACTTGTAAATATCTTCGTGGATCGTGAGCAGTTTAAAGGAGTTCTCTTAATAGAGTAAACTTTTCCTTTTGAGGCCGTATATTTCAAAGTATATGTTTCATTTCATCATTAGCTTGGAATGGCTTAGTAATAATAAAACTTTATATATATATAATATGTGTGTGTGTGCGTGTGTGTGTATGTGTGTTACAATTACAAAATATCTTTATTATAAGAATATATGTTCCAATCAATCCTCTACCTATTTAACACAGTTTTATTCAACAATATATAGTAGACTAATCCAACATTTACTAGAACGAATGCCCTTACAAAACCAAAAAGTTGAATGAATACTGGGTACCTCAAACATTTCAGTAGCACTGGGAAACAATAAAAAAAGAATATTGATAAACTCATAAAATTTCTGTATGAAGAAGAACTAAATAATATTTTTTTAAATTTATTTATTTAATTTTATTTTTATGATTTTATTTTATGTTTATTTTTAATTTTTTTTTTTTTAAATTGACTATTAAGATTAAAAGAGCGTTGATGAATATAATGTTTTACTCTCAAAAATCTGATACAAACAAACGTTTATTAACCAAGCGTTCAAAGCCTCCGATTAATTACAAAATACTACATGACTAACACCCATGTGGTCATACGGAGTTGAGCTTTGGGACTCAAATAAACCTTTTCTTCTCGTATCCTTACAATCCAAAATCCTTCGAAAATCCTCAATGCTCCTAATTATGTCACAAATAAACTTATCCATAACCATCTAGAAGCCCCACATGTTTGATTTGGCCCAAACAAGATACATATCCCTCCATGACAAGTCTGAGTCTGAAAAGAAGAAGGCTAAGAGACCTTCTATTGTTGAATTTTTTTTTTGACGTGCTTCCAGTGAGTAGTACTTTACTTGTTATAGACATGCCTGTGTAATATTTTTCCTCAAATTTACTTGTCTTATAAAATGTTTACAGTTGTTAAAATATCAACAAATAGTTTAAAAAAAAAAAAAAAAAAAAAAAAGATTACTTCGAACATTTGTCATTTGTTATTTTTGATAATCTGTTGCAGACTCAATATTTTTTTTTTTTTAGGCTTATATATTTTAATTTTGTAATGTATGATTCTACGAAAAATTACAGTGCTCTTGGCATCATGCTTGTGCAATCCAACACCGATGTGCTCAGAATACGAGGGTATTCGCAACTTTGTGTGTGGTCCAATTATAATTTTTCTACGCTGATATAATCTATAAACGCATTAATATTATTACTAGTTTAAATTAATTCTAATTAATCATTCAATTTTATAGTAATTTTTATTGATCTTATCTACACAATTATGGCAGTTCTAATTGACATTCTCATTACCTTTCTTTTGTACTCTGACAGTATACTTTAACCTAACATGAGTCTACCCTTAAAACAGAGGAAATTACATTTTTCTTTTTATTTATTGGTTAGAATAAATAAATGTATATGTGTATGGGTGTGACTATATTTGACCAAGTCACTCCAATTTGATCAAGTTTTTTATGAGTATTTGTGTCAATATGTGTTCCGTGTCTATAGAGTATACACAAAATGACACAAATACAGAGCATATTAAGGCAGAATCTTATCTTTTTTTTGCCTTTTATAACCCCGTTTTCTTCTTATGTTAATATTACATAAAGTTTTGCAATTTTTCCGCTTATTGCTTTCTTTTGTTTTTTTTTTTTTTTTCAATTAATATAGTTTAATTAATAATTATGTGGCGGGTCTCACCGTTTTTTTTCATGTCTCTACGCCTTACACAGTAAAATAACCTAAATCTATAATTTTAAAAATATTTAAAAATAATTTCTGCCTTCGTTTTGGCTCTCCTGCATGTGAAATTTGGGTGTGCAGAGGGCTTGAAATATTTTTTAAGATATTGAAAAATTATTCAGTTCTATCGTCCAAAAGCTTATAGTAGTACCTTCAACGATTTTTCTTAATATACCATTTCGGAATAATTGCAGTCTGTTATTTGTACTTTTCTTTATGTTTGAAAATAATTTTGCCCCACACAGCAAATCGAACGGATCACACATTTACATATAATTGGTATTAAAAGTTTAAATCAAATCTTAAAATATTTCACTTGATAGAGGGTTGTACTTGTAATCTCAATGAACACGAAGATACCTTCAAACATGATATACTTCAGATCTTTATTTGACAGACAAAGACCTAATATAATTATTACTATTATGTTAAAAGGAAACGATTGGCGTTAAAACGACCTATACAGCAAACAAATGAACGATTCTACTAATTTATATCAGTAAAATAAATATTTTTACTACCAACTTATAAGGAAGAAGATTTTACCAACTTTATCTTTTCTAAAGTTTTTAAAGAAGCGTTACAATACTGTCTTGTATTGATAATAAGAAAAATATGTATTTATTATTTATCAATTTATTAATGGATCGTTTTAAATATTGTTACAGGTATCTCTGAAAACAAATAAACAAACAATATAAACCTGTCGGTACATTCTAGCGTAGCTTTTCATCATGGAACCACGAGCATTTTGCACTTGTGAAAATTATATTCTAATTACAGGTAGCCAAAGAGGTGCAAAATCCGTGGCAGTGCCATCTGGAGATTATATTAGCACTAAATATTCCTCTATGGTGAGCGGGGACAATGAACAGCTGTGCATCTGAGAACCGGTATCGCGGCCTTCCTTGAATATTTCTGACTCATGCTTTCTGTTCTCAATTTCTTAGTTATATTTTATAATAAATGTTTAATAGTTATAATAATCTATACTATTATATAAAAGGACAAGCCATGTTTCGTTTGTGATCACTATCCACGAAAACTACTGAACCAATCTGTATCGAATTTTAACTACGCCATCTTTATAGTTCCAGGTAGATTTAGCAATAATAAAATATACTGATTTTCAATTAATTTTTCACTAAAAAAGCGATAATAAGTGGATAACAGTGAAGTTTGAAAACCTACCGATAAGTGGAAAGCGCTACTGCACGTGAGAGGTTACTTAGGTTCTGTTTTATATAGAGTTTGAAATTGATAATAAAATTGACTAATTTTCAATTCATACATTTATATATAAAGAGAGAGAGAGATTTTTTAAAAAAGATTTAGAGAAGTGGTGCGACATGTAGATCCCTGTGATGTTTTAAATCGACCGATATATGGTTAGCACCATTCCGCAATAGTTTACAATGGTAAAAATTTGAATCCATTTTTACCAAATTTTAATTACATCTTGATAGTGATGGGAATTTTTAGCAATAATATTTTAAATGTTCAATGCTGAGTGGAGGAAATGTGGTTAGCCGCACTGTCATATCCTTTTATAGTTAGAAAATAAAATCCAACCAAATTAAATCAATATTTTTGTCAAATAAAAGTTATAACCAAATTAAAATATCAATCCTCTACGTTTTGATATTGTGTTTACAAATGTGATTTATTGACCTTTAGTTGTAAGCACTAATAATGAAATCAATTATCCGCAAGAGTTTCTTAATAGTCTCTGTTCATCTGGGTAACCAATATATGCATTAAAATTAAAAATTTGATGTCCAATTATGCTTTTAGTTAATCATTAAAAACCTAATCAGTGCACTAGGTTAAAAATCACTGATTTGCGTGAATATATAATTTGAAGAAACAATGCTGAATTGCATACTTCAATACAAGATTTTCATCGATAAACAAACATATAATAGTTTAAAATATCTAAGTTCTTAGTTTACTAAAGTTGACTAAATTTTGCATCTAAAGGTATCCCTAAAAGTTAAATTTGTTATTTAACAAACAAACAAACAAGCCACAATCGATTTTTCCCACCTTTCTCAAAAAGTTGAGTTTCGATCATGTTTCAGAGTCTATAACACAAAAACGTCTTATCCAATCAAAAAATGTTATATAATGAAAATTGTAGATTTATAAATCTTGTGCAAGATAGGATTTTAAAAGTCAAAATTTGCCCATTCCTGCTCTGAGATGTGTCCATAAAACCAAAAATTGTTGGTTGATTTTAGATAAACTGTATTACTAAAATTGGAAACAAATCAAAAATAGTTTAAGAAAATTAGCATCGAGCTTTGAACTCCATAAATAAAATGGTCCGACTGCTGGAAATTGTTGACCACCCTTACCTTAAAATGTGATAAAAATCTTTCTCTAAATAGCGTCGGGTTTGGGCGGGAGTGAAGGGGAAAGGGTTGAAGATCTTATGTTCTTAGCTGTTTGATCAAATAACTCGGAATCCGTTACTTTTAAGCACATTTTGAGCTCTATACATTATTAAAGAAAATTGGTTTCTATTTATTTCTTTGCCTAGATCAATAGTTTTAGAGTTGTGGGGAAGCGGGAAATACAATATTTTGTCAAAAACTGTAAAACTAAATCTAATTTACTTAATTCTATAACATCAAAATTGGTTCAGCGGTTTGACCACCACCCGCGATCAAAGATTCTTTAAGTTTCGGTGAGTCGCACTTCACGAAAACACGTTTGTTGGTACTCTTTTGGCCATGACTCCAAAAGTATTTGTTTGATCTAAAATTTCTAAATGTGTATGTTTGGGCAAAAAATGACGATATTGACATGTTCAGTGAGCTGGCATGGCCATTTCACGGGATTTAATAAATAGGTCTGATAGAAATTTAACCAGCTTTGAGATGGTAAAACGAAATTTCTTTAAATATTATATATTGCCAATATCAGGGCTAGATTATGTTACAACGAAGGAGTAGAGTAACCCCTCTCTCGTTGGAGAACACAAGATCCTCAGAGTCAACAACTGGGTATCGGGAGTTATCACTCCCTCACTGGGTCAGGCTGTTTGTTACCCAAGTTATGAAGATAAGCCCTAACATAGTTACAGGATCCGAGCCATCTCACAACTTTCTTGAATTACAAAGAGCCTGATGGGATGGAAGCGGAAGACTCAGGTTTCGATCAACTGCTTGCGGTACGCTAAAGAGGTTTAGCCTGCTTTGCCTTACTCTAATGGAATCTGACCCTTAAAGGAAGTTTGATGATAGAGCCGATGATAGACTAAGAGAGTTCGAAATTGGTTATTCAGGAATAAATTGGTCGAAGGTGGTCTCATCTTCATACTTTTAAATTGACTTTGTCGTCGCTGAAATTGGGTTCGCGGTCCCTGCATTCAATTTTTTTTCTAACTTCACTAGATCAAGGAATTCCGTTATTGTAGGAAGGAAATAGAAATTTTTTTTTTTGATTTTCAAAGATTTTGTTAATAACCTAGTTTTTTTTAGTTAGCTACTCCAAAGGACTTTGAATACTTATAATTAGTGGATGCTGATTAACTATGATAACATTGCAGCTAGATTTAAAAAAAAAGTATAGTAAATATAACTTTTAATTATTTATTAAAAAATACTTGACTGATAGTGCACCACTAGGTCAACGTGACTGTTTCTTTAAATCTTTTTTGATAACGTCACGCAGTTTTGTACTATTTACCTAAAATTCCCTGAAACTTCGAAAATATTTACAGTGATGTATATTTTATTAGACTTACTTTGGAGCTCCACTAAACCTTCCAATTCTTCTCATATGCATTCCTTACAATTCGAAATCCTTCGTAAAATCTGTAATGTTCCTTATCATGTGACCAATAAACTTGAAGCAGATTTGGTCCAAACGAGATACCTATCCTTCCATGCTACATACCCACTCGAATCCATTAGCCTCTCAACTTGCCTCCCACTTGATTCCAATAATGCTCCGAGACCTCTGATAATAGGATGGCTTAGAGACCTTGAAATGTTTATTATTTATTGAATTGTTACTAATGGATGTTGTGGATTTTTCGAAACTCTCTACCTCTGTTGCTGTTGCTCTGATCGAAAATTCTCTTCCTTATCGGAAGCAGTAAATATAAAGTACTTTATAGATAGACATATCCATGGTCTATTACTTTTCCCAGTCAGAGACAAATTGCTTTTTGTTCGTGGAATCTGAAAATAAATGCAAAATACATCAGTTAATATGCCGACTTTTAATGGAATATATTTTGTTGTAGCATTTGTCGCTTGGACCTATATTTAGGAGCTATATTGGTTAGAATGTAAAAAGTCATGTTTGAAACCGCTATTTTCTCTCAACTTTGTTTATTTCGAATAACCATTGATTGTTTATTTTTTTATTTATTTACAACTGTATAGTACATATACATCCAGTGAATGTGTGGGAAAAGGAATATAATATGACAATACCTTGTAAAGTATCCACCCTTTAGTGGCACTTATTGTTAATTAAATAATTTAGTCCTCTTAATTTAAAAATTTAAATTGGGAAAATTAGTAGATTATAGATAGTCATATCCCTGCCTATTGCTTTTCCCAGTCAGGATGGAAGTGAGCTTTTATTTTTCATTTACTTACAACTGCAATTATACTCTACAACCGGCAAATGTGATGTAACAATGAACTTTCGAAATGGAAAGGCAAAAGGGTTCCCAGTTAGTTGTAAGATCTCCTAGTTTTATATTATTTTATAATACTTGAATTCCAAAGTTTACCCACAAGTAATTTTTTGAAATAAAAGATCATGTCTAGCATATATGGTTGAGGACTTTAGTTAAAAATATACATAGTGGTTTACTGTCCAGTGCTGATGATCTATTAAGAATTATCGACTAAACATACTAAGATATTAACGTTGAAAGTTTTTGGGGATTTACTTTATGATAGAAGTTTGAAGAGTCTCGTAAATTTTTGTTGTTGATTATCCCAGTTAAGGATTGATGGTTTATCCAGTTTCTGGAGGTTTATCGGATCCTGTAAGACTGTATGGCTATTTTATGTATGGAAAGGATTTTTTGATTTTTTTAAATGGTAGTAAAAAAGTGAAGTAATGTGTAAACTGTAGTTAAGGATAGTATATTTTTTTAAACTTATTTTTTAACATTTACACCAGTGATAATATATCCATTACTTGTAAAGCAACTCCTGATCGAAAGAGATTCTCTAATAGTTCCACTTTTTTGAAGAAATTTTAACTTTTGTTTGCCATTTGGGGTCATTGTAATGGATGAATCTTACCATGGCTCGATAGAAATAAATTTTCCCTATTATCGGGAAAGAGATCTGTTTAAATGTGATGGTGTTTAGGATTGGTAAGTATTGCACCATACTCAAATTGATTAAATACAGAGAATTATATCATACCCGTATGTTTTGGATTGTTCTTAAAGAGCTTCTGATATAATTAACATTATTTTTCTCCTATCCCTTTCGCCATTGAGTATTTTTCCTTGCCGGGAGGGGTATGATGACATGTGGAACTGGACCATGAATGAGCTAGAGGATTACGGTTGAAAAGGTATATTGGTGTCATTATTTGGGGTTTTGTTGGCGATATAATGTGGAGTTTTTACAATATCAGGAAGGAAATTGAATTGGAAGGATTGAATGCGTTTAATATTAGATTATTATGCTGTCCTCCACAGTTCAAGTCTATAGGTCCAATTATGTTTAGTGATGATTTTGTATATGAGAAGTTTGTTTACAACAGAAAGATGAGGTGTCCTTTTTAGTAGTTGATAAACCAAGCTAAACCGTCTGTTAAGTTCTTTCCTTTTAAGCCTTGTGTGAGGGTTCCGTGTAAGTATTTTTTTTAGGTAGAAGTCAAGATACTCTGCCAAGTACTGTATCAGCTATGGGTTGTGGAATATGATTGATATAAACAGGAGAGCAAGATGTGCGACCGAGGGTAAAAGTTAAACGAGTGATTTTTGCTTTGTTTACTTTGATCCTCTAGTTACTGCACAAATCATCTATTTGAGACATGCGACTTTAGAGGTGTAAGAATCGAGATGGGATGAAAGGACAGCTGTCTTATCAGAAAATATCTCAATAATAAGTTAATCAATATGGTGGATTGATTCCAGACAGGTTTTACTAAATAGTTAGGTGCGTCGTGACCTTTTGTACACACTTCAATGGAGGTTGGACTCTCTAATTTTGTTTTTTCTTCAAAACATATTATTACATTAAATTTAATTTCGTTTTAGTATGTTTGAATAAAGTTGGAATTTATTCATTGTATCATTTGAATATTTTCCCTCTTATGACTCTCCATATAGAGGAACGCCAACCCATCTTCCGCTCTGAAAGAGCCTCCACCCCCCAATTGTTGCTGCACCCCTCACCATCGGCACCCCCCAACGACTGCCGAAGTTTAGGGTACTCCCCCCAGGACAGCTAGGTGTGAGGTCCCTACGTGACAGCTCCCTCACGTATTCATTAAAGGACCCGCTCGTAAATTCACGTCTTGCTTCCTCTTCAGCCTGTAATTTCTCAGCTGCTCCGACAAACTGCGCCAATCTCATCCCTAACGAGTAATGCACCAGCCTTATCCGAGTCACGTACCTTAATTTCGTCTTCAGTTATGTAAGCAATTAGTTTTACTGTGTAACTTCTGGAGCATTCATCTGGTTGTTTGTGGAATTAGCTATGAGAACACATGTTTTCGGTTTCAGACCTACCATATGCATGTAAGCATATTGATTATGAATCATTTATCTTATTGATGAGAATTCTATTCTCAGAATGTACAATTCTGGTGAGAATTAGAGACAAAAACATCTAAAAACAGTATATGAGGAAAATCGTGATTTTTCCTTAATAATGCAGTTCTTTAATTTTATTTTTCCTGAAGATTGGATCAATATTAAAACAGGACTGTTTACTAAATCAAATCCTGGAAGAAAGAAGGAATTACTTACATTTCTATTGCTATACATTCCCCTCGTTATATTAAATGTTTTGATTCTGAACCTCAATTTTTTCTTTTCTAATTTTTCTTCAATTACAATATAATTTTTGACCTGCTTTGCTAGGTTTGTCTTTGATATCCCGAGGTGCTTTCATGTTTCCTACCTCTATTCCTATTAAATTGGGAATTACCACCATTCTCCCTTTCCAATAGACAACATTTCCTTTACCAAATTAGCAATACCTTCTCCCCTCCTTTCTATATATACAATATGCTTCAGTTCATATCTGCAGTCAATTCAATACACACAAAATCCCGTCTTTCTGATCTGTATACCCCATCCAACAGAACTACATCGTTCCTCCTCCAGAATTTTATTTCTCCTCATATCTGACAAGCAAATTCCCTGAATCATTTGAATGCCTTTATTTTCATTAGCTCATTCTTATCTAAGGTGACGACGCTTGCTAACAATCTACCTAGTCTATTAAATTATACCACGCTCTTGCATTTCTGGAATCCTTTAAATAAGTATTTGCATAATTTAGATTCCTCTCAATACAATTTTTTGATACTCTAAATATAACATTTACGTACTTTTATATACAATTATTTATTATTTATACAATAGTAAATTATTTTTCTTTCTTTATATTTAGTTAGAATCTACGTTTATATTATTACTGTCATATTTTTTAAATTTATTTTATCATTTTATTATTTGTCAGACCTGATGTATCATATCTATTTTTTTCATCACTATTTTTATCTCTATTTATTTTTGTACTTATTTCTTATTCTTAAGTGACTTGATCCTAAAACGAAATTATTTTTATATTCTGTTTATATTGTATTCTATAATCCTTTTAATAATTTCTATATTATGTTTTTGTGCTACATATTTGAAGAATATATTTTTATTAATTCCTATACATAATTAATTATTTGTTATTGAATTGATTCAATTATTGTTATGCTTAATTATTTATTTTATTATATACAATCCAAACTTTATGATTTGAGTGATAGCTAATTTATATATTTTTTCTTCTAAAATTATTTTTTTACACACAATACCATATACCACTGATAATGAAATGGTCTTACAAAACATTAAAATAGTAATTTGCCACTTACTTACATACATAAGTTAATCTTTTTGCTACTTGTATAAGCTACAGTCAAATTGAATGTTAAAAATAAAAAAAATGTTTCCAAGTTCTAACTTAAAATCTATATTTATTTTAGAAAATTAAAAGAAAAAGAACCCTGTTTCTTAACTTGGTATGTATCTTAATTTGCGTTTCATTACCATTCCTATAGAGAATTTAATGAATTTAATTATTTTCATTAGCCGCGCATAGAATAAGAACTAATTAAGAGGGAACTTCCCCCAGTCTCCTTAGCTTATTACCATGTAATGCAGGCTTTGCAGTTTATTAATTATGTAAATGTAATAGGAATAATGCTATAATTGAAAAGGATATGCTAAAAACGGCTAATTTATTTGTTGGGGTTTACCCTCCATATACACTCTAACAAGGGCAGAAAGGAAATATACATATAGGACATTCTAGCCAAAGTAAGAAATTGAAGATGGTGTTTTTACTGCTTGGTATATGGGAGCGGGTTAGGCTAGAAGTAAGGCATTAGAACTCCTGGTTCGAGTCTGCCTGAAGGCAGAAGATTAAATTTCTGTTTCTTCGGCTATGGATCGACATAGGGGTCTGGAGGACCTCCTGGGGTGCACCCAGCCTCTTTAAAGTAGGCATCCTTCGTTATAATTGGCGGATGAGAGTGATGCCTGAACACTACACTTCTTTGTACAACGGTTGGTCATGTAACAATAGTCCCTTACTTTATTACTGAACCTAATACCCTTTATGGTTTTTTTAAAAAGGGCTTATGCTATATTTTACGTTCATACGAGCTGTACAGCATTGAACTACAATAATGCTTTCAAAGCGAGTCATAAGTTTTAACTTATTACTATAACACATAGTAATAATCAGACTAACTTTAACCAGAACTTTGTGGAGTCATACAAAAAAAAAAAAAAAAAAAAAAAAAAAAAAAAAAAAAAAAAAAAAAAAAAAAAAAAAAAAAAAAAAAAAAAAAAAAAAAAAAAAAAAAAAAAAAAAAAAAAAAAAAAAAAAAAAAAAAAAAAAAAAAAAAAAAAAAAAAAAAAAAATATATTTAGTTTATTCATGTTCAGTCTGGCATAATTGATTTGTTCATTTAAAATTCATAATTTTTTTATGGAGGAGTTTCTGAATAAGTATAATATTAACAGAATTAGGATAGTTTAGTAGCTTCCAACGGATGATCATGTTACTTGTCATTTTCATAAAATAATTATGAAATATGAAACGTTCAGTACCGAAATTAAACGTTATACTTCGTTTGGTTTATTTTGATTTACTTATATCGCAAGTAAAAGGCGCATCAAGTATACCTTACTGCATGACACATTAATTCTGAAAAAAAAGAAAAAAAAGGGCAGGACAAACATAAATTGTCCATGACTGTCTATATAAAATTATTTATTCTTTGATTTTTTTTTTTCAAGTCAAATATAGAATCAGAAGGAAAAAAAAAAGAAATAAATGAAAAATAATATGGCTAATAAACCATTGGGGGGGGGGAATTGATAACTTATACAATGATAAATAGAATAAAATGGATGTAAAGAATTGAAATTATTTTTGTGAAGAGAGGTCAAAAACAAAATACAGTAAAATATATAAGTATATTTATATGATGATCAAAAAAGACAATAAACACTTAAAAGAATTCGAAATTACAAAAAACAAAAAATTAATACAAATAAAAAAGAATTAAATATGATGAAGTAAATTGTCAAAAAAAAAAAAAAAAAAAAAAAAAAAAAAAGTTATGCAGTAGCAAACATTAATTTGTAAACAAATAACAGAATAAAGTTATGACAAAAGCTATACGAGATAGAGAATTTGAGAAAAACTAAAAAAAATATATTTATCAACATAACGACATTTTGATATTTTATTTCATTTATTATGCAATAAATGTTTGAATCTCACCTAAACTAAATTTTTTTTTTGTCAACAGAAATAATTTTTTTTTTTATATAACTCACTATATAAATCACCACGAATGCATGTTCAAAGATAACAAAATAGTCCAAAGCTGCGTGTAATTAATAGTTCGTTAATGTGCAGGAACCCCTGAAATATTATTTAATGTATGAGGTTTTTTAAGAATAAGTCAAAACTAATATATTTACTTACACTCTAGCTTCGAAAACTACAATGATGTATATTTTCTAAAAATACAATACTTTGGAATCAATAATATATTTTTCTTTTTGAGGTTTTATTTATGATTTTGGAAAAAAAAAATAATAACAATAATTATAATAATGACTATTTGTATATAAATATATTAAAATGTTCGAGATAATAAATTTATGAACGCAATTAGTGACGATTATTGAGTCACTTCCTTAAGATAGAATAACTGATTGAAATGGCGTAGAGTAGAGGAGGCAGTATGAGCTAAGCCTATTCACATCTCAGCGGAATCCCATTATTGCGGCTCTCATTCTATTAGCTATTAATGGCTATATTGATTTGTTAATCTATCAGCTGTGAATGGGATGAATGAAGCTAGTCTAAACGTGTCTATCTCCTTAACGGTCTTCATTTCATTGAAAAACCTCATTTATATCCATTCATATGGGTTGTTTCTTTACTTTGAATTCGAACTTTTAGGATTTTTCATGTTCTATCCGTGTTTATATTCTCAGATAATATTTATATTTTTTAGTTTATAAATGTAACAAGATATTTTAATTTTTTTTTCTATTAAACATTATATTTTATTTAAAAAACATAAATTTCAAGAAATAGAAGAACGTATGGGCAAGAAATCTTATCCATCTTACAATTGCCGATGATAAGATAGTGATCGCATCGGAGAAATATGATTTGTAATACATGATGAGAGAGAGGACTTAGAAGTAAATGGAGTATATGTATGGTCTTCAACTCATCGAGCACACTTCTAACCATTGAATATATTTTTCGTATCTTAGAGTTTTAATATTCAAGTATATGGATAGAAGAAAATTGACCCCTACAGAAACATAATTTATTAAAAAAGAGAATTAGAGAGAGAAAAAAGATTTAGAGAAAGTAAGATTGTTAGTATCATAAACAGGAATGTATGGAATAAAAATGTGTGTGTGTATATATATATATATATATATATATATATATATATATATATATATATATATATATATATATATATATACACATTTATATAAAATCATTTCTTCCAACTTGGGACAGCCTTATACTGTACTAAAATGTGGAAAATAAAATACAACACATACAAGACTGTCATTCATTAGAGATGGGTTATATGTGACGAAGTCGAGACATCTCAAGATTCCACCACATTTCCAATAATATTATAATACAAAATATACAACAGGAAAAAAATATTTTATACAATATTGAAACCAGGAGATTTCAATGGTTCGGATATTCATTAAAGTCGTGAATTAAACGCATAGATACGGTATGTAAAGGAAGAAATGGGAGTACTGCGAGAGGAAGATTGGTTAGACAATACTGGATGGCGGTCAATGCTCAATGTTCATAAATAATTGTTCAAAGGCGAAAAAAAAAGTGTAACAATTTTGTTAAACTAACTTATATATCAAAGCTATTTCAAGTTTATTGTTATTATTATTGTATATATTTTTAATTAAACCATAAAAATATTATGTTTCTGTCATATCTAATCCATTCTATTACATGCATTTTTAGAAAAACTCCCAATTATGCCTCACAAAAATATATTAATATGTTGCCAATTTGGCTGGATTCAGATGTTTATCGTTTTATAACAAACTAAATACTCATTCGAATTAGTTTCTTAAAGTTAACGTCAAATGATGATTCAAAAACAATACTTAAGTTGGGACGAGAGGTTTGCGTGATCTCTAACAAGAGGTGGCGTACACTAAATCCTAATTCAATCAGTTTTGATTTACAATTCCTTCCCATAGCGATCTCCTAAACACACTCCTTATCCGTGTCTTCGGATCGTATAATTTTTTTTTTTTCGACTATCGTTCTAAATTTTCTTGCGGGTGAGGCCGTTAAAGCAGTCGTTATATCGCAAAATATGGCCCGCATCTCATTAGGCTGTGGTGCATGGCTTGGTTATAAAGTACAGCTCCTGGCGGCAGTCTTCCATAGGAACTTTATTTGCTTCTGTTCGAAGATATTTCTGAAAAAATATTTTTTTTTTAATAAATTTAATAATATAATTAAGACATGGAATATTAATTAAACGATATTGTTATGATATATCGGTTAAATGAAACTTCTAAAGGCAACTCTTCTATGATAACATATAATGTAAATTTTATAACTTAAGCAAGCTAAGCTGGGAATATAATTTCCTTTCTATTAGTAGTACTCTCTAGGATAAAGGTTAAGAGGGATAGAGTAAGTCTTAAATCTTTTTTTTTTTTTTTTTTTTTTTTTTTTTTTTTTTTTTTTTTTTTTTTTTTTTTTTTTTTTTTTTTTTTTTTTTTTTTTGAGGCTTGATATATGAGGCTTGTTATTTAACCCAACCCTTTGATTAAACAACAGAAAACAAAAGAATTAATAAATTTTTATACAACTTTCTTTCTTAGGTTGAACACCTGCCAGTTATATATAAATGCCGTTTTAACTTTATTAAAATTAACTTAAAAATCAATTAATAAAGACATACAAAATTAATATAGTAATTTAAAACTGTATCAAAAATTGATGTTGTTTTGAACGATTGGAACTTTGTAAAAGTAAAAATAAACAAATAGTATTAGGAATAATATGGCGGGCCAGTTCGAATCCGGCCTAGGTTGAATATTGTTTTGCGGCGAACCTATGTAATTATTCTTGATTATCGTAATATGGCTAGAATAGGTTGGTAACTTGTAGAATAAGGATAACTCCTCTTAACAACATTAAAACCCAACAATAATGATAACTATTAGACCTCTAAAACTAATGTCAATACAAGATTTTTGCCAAATTTATTATTACAAAAAATAATGTTCAAACAAAGAATGCCACATAAAAAAACATTCATTATTTTTGCACCAACCCAATAATAGAAATTAAAAAATTGATCTCAGTGAAGAAATTAATAATATTAACATCTAAAATAAACCTGGTAACAATCAGAAATAAAATAAAATAATTACAAATGTTTGTTTTTAAATTGTTTTATTGATTTAATATTACAAGCTGCCTCTCTAAAGGGCAATGAGTAATATTGATGACAATTTATTAATACAATATTTATGAAAATAAAAATATAAAATATAGTAAATTAATAAAAATTATAGTTTATCAAATAAACTTATTTTTATTTTATCTAATCATTTGTACTAGATGTGTACGTCAACCGACTCTAACTTTTCTTTTATAGAACAAAATCTAAGAACAAAAAAGACAAATTAAGTGAAATGACATAATATATATTTTTTAAAAATATTACTAGTAATAAATTTAATGAGCTTGTTTGTGGACATAATATATTTAATAAATTAATCCCCCTTAGCCCTTCACAAATGTTATTGTAAGGTAAAGCCAAGGTTTGCTGAATCCAGTGGCCGCTTCGATACATCGATTACCCCAGCCTACCCCCGCCGGTTTAGTAATAACCTCTGACAGAGGGCGCAGCTGCTCCGGACCGCGTATTAATCCTGTATTAGCCAAATTGATCCTGTTTTTAGCGAAGCTCTTTAATGAAAGGGGATAAAGTTTTGACGCAGGAATGATTAATTTCCATTTGATGCGATTTTATATATTTATTTCCGTTACAAATTTAAAAAAAATAATAAACAGTTATCTATGTTTCATAATATCTAAGCCATTGGCAATCATCAATAATTCATTAAATCACAATTAAGTATTTATCGAGAGTTTTGTTGATTTATGATTTAGTGAAGTATTTTTGATTTTAATTTTAAACTATTTTTTGATATTTACAACTGTAAAGATTTCTAAAAGTACAAATACGCACTTGTAGCACTTCAATGAAAGTTCTAGGTACATTGGAATGCCTCTTGGATATCTTCTTTTTAGACGCCTCGAAAGATTATCGGGAATTGAGTGTTAGGCAAGTTGGGAGACTAGTGAATTCAAGTGGGTATGGATTTTAGTATAAAAGGACAGGTATCTGGTTTAGTGAAGCCCCAAAGCTCAAATTACTGTCATGCAAATAAGTCTTTTGTAATTTTTTGGTAGCTTTGAACGCTTGTCTAGTAAGTGTAGTAGGAAACGACAAGCAGTTTCTTGTATTTTAAGTGTGGTATGTATTCTTTAAATTTAAATATAACTTCTTAGAGTTTCGATATTTCCAAAAAAGATTAATATTCTAATTGTAGAATTTCAGTGGTTCCTTTTTTTAAGAAGTTGAAATTGTTAATAGCTATATAGTTAATCGCTCTCTCTCCCTCCCTCCCTCCCCCCCTCACTCTCTCTTTATCTATCTATCTCCCTCTCTTCTAATTTTGGGAAGTTATGAGTACATAGTTGTTGGCTAACAAACGGTCCCGCTAATAGCAGACTCCGGACGGATGGCTCGCTTCCCTGCTCGGGCACCAGCTATGATGTAGGCTGTGGACGTGCTATAAATCAACCGGAAATGACCAGACACAGTTGCATATGGTCGCTGCGGTCATGGAGACTTAACGGATTGTTGTGTAAGCCAATGGCTGCCCTGCCGCTACTCTCCTACGGATCACCGAGCTACAACATTAAAACATTACAGTCTCTATTTATCGAGTTTTATAAAATGGGGTTTTATAAAATATTATTTTTATTTGGATAAAATGTTTGTTCATATTCATAATAAATGTAATGTTAAAACATCCATTTCACTGCAAAGTTTCACGCACGATCAGATCTACCTATATGAGGAACAATCATACTTCACAAAGACTTAAATAAACATCCCTTTAATGTTCATAAATAAACTGTTTTGGTCTAATTTGGTAAGGTTCTTGAGGTTATATATAATATATAAAATATAATATTTTGGCGACGTTTCGAGACTACATTTTTCTCATAATCATGCCAATATTTTGGTGGACGTTTCGAGACTACATTTTTCTCATAATCATGCCAATGTTCCTAGTGGGTATGAATAGACTAGAGGATATATATAATTTCTTTTTCTTATGAATATATTTATACCTAAAGTTCAATTTGGTATAAATATATCATTTATCACATTTTATACATATTATTATCTTCGTTTGAATTTAAGATAGCCAGACTATTGTACATGTTTGTTATTTTTAGGGGACGATATGTCCCAGAATAAAGTTATTTTTTTCATTTCATTTAGTTATAATTTATATGAAAACATTTACAACATAAAGTCCACACTATTCTTAACTAATTTTATAAGTATAAAAAATGAAAAATATCTAATCTTTTAATCACGTTCTCTTCAATCTCATTTTTGTATTCTCAGCAATACATCGTGGGACAATCGATTCAATAAGTTGTTATTCACATATATTTTACGATATTTCTTTTTTAATTTTGTGATCGCCTATTTTATTTTTATGTAAGTTAGTTATTAAAGTTATAAGTAATGCCTACAGTAGCTTTTGAAATAATTATATTTAATGTTAGTCTTTTTTGAATATAAAAACTCTGAGAAAATATATTTTAATTAAGAAAATACATACCACACTTAAAATACAAGAAAATGCTCGTTTCTTACTACACAAACATTTACTAGACAAGCGTTCAAATCTCCCAATAAATTATAAAATATTTATTTGCATGACAGTAATTAGACCCATTAAATATGGATGATGGCTTCTTATATTCTTTTAATTTTGTAGTCTCGGAATAACATAACACTATTATAAAGTTTACGTAGGATATATAAGAAAAACTATTAACGCAGCATAACATCGCAAATTAATAAGTCACTAGAGCTGGCGAGACGGTATAAAGAGAAGTAAGCTGGTCTTTCTTTATATCCATTTGTTGATGCATTAATTATTTTTAATTAATATATAAGTTATCTAGTTTTCTAATTTGCATTTAATGAATATTACATTGTACCTCTATGCTGTTGGTCAAGGCAAGTAGAATTTTAAATAGATAAATGTAAGTTTAACTACAATTTTCAGACTACTTCAACATTTACTAGACAAACGTTCAAAGCTCCCAATTAATTACAAAAGACTCATTTACATGACAGTGATTAGACCTATTTGGACGTGCGGAGTTGAGCTTTGGGGCTCTACTAAACCATCCAATTCATCTCGTATCCAATCTTTACAATCCAAAATTCTTCGAAAAATCCTCAATGCTCCTTACTATGTGACCAATAAACTTATCCATTAAGATCTTAATGTTCCATATGTTTCTGATTTAGCCCAAACCAGATACCTATCCTTCCATAGTAAGCTCCATAACCACTCCAATCCACTAGTCTCCCAACTTGCTTCCTCCTCCATCCCTGATCCGAGGCGTCTGAAAAGAAGATGGTCTAGAGACCTTTTAGTGTAGATTTTATCGAAGTGCTACTAGTGAGTAGTTCTTCACAAGTTATTTACATGCCATTGTATTCACTGTCAACACATTTACTTGTATATTATTTTGTACAGTTGTAAAAAAAAATGGAAAAAAACTACAATTTTTGATATATTTATAAAAAAAAATAATAAAAAAGAGAAACATATTATTAATAATAATAAAAAATGTAAAGTATAATTAATATAATAATTATAGATGAGTAATATGAGCAGAGGTGGTATTAACATGTTTTTATTTCTGTGACAGATGGATGTATATAAGTAAAAGAGAATGTGTATACCCTTCGGTAAGAATATGGAGTTCCTCTACTCAAACAAAGAGGGGGGGCCGAGAGCGGGAGAGATATTGATAGAGTAATAGGTTAGGAGGTAATCACGGTTGCCATGGTCACATTCCCTCCTCCACCAATTCAATTCTTCATTTCTTCCCTCTTACTATAAAGTAATGGCACAATAAAATAAAATTATAACTAATAATAAAAGAATAAATTTGTAATTAGGCTTGCGATTTATTTTATTTATTTTGAATCTCATCCATGTTTCTGGATTAGCTTTCCATTCTCTTTGCTAATATTTAGCAACGAATCATCCTCCATTTATATGACATTTAGCTTATTATAATACTAATTTTGAAGGTTAAACATTTATTTATCATCAGTTCTAAAACCATGCAAACAATCCAAACCGCAGTTGGTTATAAAAACTATATTAATGAAAAAATGTAATACAAAAAAGTAAAAGTATCTTGGCATTTATAAGAAAGCGAACGAGTTGTTGGCCGGTCGGTTTTTCTGTTCTTACTGGACTAATGAAAATGTATTTTTTCATTTATTTATTTAAAAAAAGATTGTTATTATATAGATTAAAATGTTAAGGGGATCAGTCTTAAAAAATCAGGCAAAATCATGTCTATTGATGCTCTCTATAAATATTGCTATCCTAGAAAACATGTTTTAGATTTCTCCAAGGAATTTGGATCTTTTTAAGATATCAGATGTATTAAATTAACTTTAAATGTTCATAATGATACTCCACTAATCCTTGTTGAATGGACCCGCTGTCTAGGATTCCACATGGCCAAACGTCTTGCTTGGAATCCACATACAAGATTAAACGACAAGAAACTGCTCATCATTACAGACTACTTCAACATTTACTAGACAACCGGTCAAAGCTCCCAATATATACCCAATATATTACAAAAGACTCATTTACATGACTGTAATTAGACCTATATGGACGTACGGTGTTGAGCTTTGGGGCTCTACTGAACCATCCAATTCATCCCGTATCCAATCCTTACAAACCAAAGTCCTCTGAATGCTCCTTACTTTGTTACCAATAAACTTGTCCATAAAGAGCTTAATGTTCCATATGTTGCTGATTTAGTCTAAACCAGATAAAAATCCGTTCATTGTAAGCTCCATAACCGCTGATATCCATTAGTTTCTCAACTTGCATCCCACTCAGTTCCTGATAATCCTCCGAGGCGTCTGAAAAGAAGATGGCATAGAGATCTTCTTGTGTAGATGTTTATTGAAGTACTACTGATGAGTAGTTCTTTTCAAGTTTTGGCATGTTATTGTAAACTGTTTTTTAAACACATTTACTTGATGTGTGTTTGTACAGTTGTAAATTTTAATAAATTGATTTTTTTTGATCAATCATATTATCTAGCGAATTAGAAAGTTATGAAATGATAGCTCTTCAAAAGCGATGACAATTTCAAAACGATTTTATGAGATTAAACGAGAAATATAAAAAAAGAGGAGTTAGAGTGAGGTTTATGAGTTGAAGAGTGATAAATTTTACAGTAGGTTATTGCCTAAGTCGCATCAATATTTAAGCACTGGGAATATTTTTAAGTGTTGTGAATAACGTTGTCTGTTGATGTTTCTGATGCACACTTAGAAAGGTATTTGAAAACAACAGGTAATAACCTTAAATATGCTATAATTGTAGCAGAGATTTAAATAAATAGAGAACATTGACGTATGACAGTATGTCAGGATCGTCCGACATTTATGGAAAAGCTGATAAGATATACCGACATGGAAACACCGAATGTCAAATCCGTCCATGAATCATAGTCATCAGAACTCGAACAAGAGACGGAACCGATCATAACATGCCTAGGATTTCGCACCCACGTTGTGTCTTAGTGACACAACTCACGGGGATCATCATTTAGAAGTGACATCTATGGGAAGCCTACGGAACATGGCCTATGGCGATGTAGGAGTACGCCTCAACGTGTCATTTAACAAATTTTATGTGCGGTGTAGTGACTCTGACTGTTATTGTTCCTTGTCAAAGAGCTGTATCATTAAAAGAGTTGATATCTTTAGCGTTAGATTTGTTTCGCTAACTGCCTAGTTCACTGATATGGCAGTCTGTTCCACAAGGTTAAATCGGTAAAATACATTCTGAAGATAAAAAAAAAAAAAAGAACATTAAAAGCTCTTTTAGACAAAAGAATATTCCGTGAAAAGGAATTATTTGGTGAAATATCTAACTGATTAGCTGATATTAGAGAACACAAACTATTAGTCAGTTCTGTTTTTAGTTATCTTCTCAGGTTGGAAACCTATTGTAGCTGCCTAACTATAGGCCGATACAGCTCCTCTGAAATAAGGTGCCTGACCTTTCAGCTAGATTTAGAAAAAACAACTCTCGAAAGGCATTATGCCTCTAAATCTGGTCTTTCAGATTAAAAAAAAACTTGTTGACTTCACTTCTTCAAGGGATTACATATGATAATCACGGTGGAGATATGATACCCGCTCTAATCTCAGTTGCATTATAGGATATTGCCTCTTTGATTATATATTATAATATATATATATATATATATATATATATATATATAATATATATATATATATATATATATATATATATATATATATATATTGACCAAATTAGATTGTTACTCTGCCAATAAATTTATTGAGATTGTGACATTATTGAACTCTCATATTTGTAGACCTTTTGAAAAATAAATGTTTTTTCCTTTGCAAATAAATGCATGATTTAAATTAGATAGCACAATAAATAAATTTCGACCATAACAAACTGGCTAAAATATGTTGGCAACCTGTAGGATGAATAACTCTTCCCTCTTGCTGTACTTGGAGTACATAAGAACGCAAAGCCTCAATAAAAAAAAATCAGATAGTTTATAATTTAACTCATGTTATGAAGAGTTTGCGTTATGAAGGGTTGTTTTTCTTATGTTTAGTTTTTCTGAATACAATCTTCTTGCTAGATAGTGTGGTCAATACTGCACATCAACTGTCTATTCATTCTGATGCAAACTCCCCGGCCGTTACTTAATAAAATGTATTAAAGATAATTAGGGGGGTATTTAAGTATCGAAACCATCTTTTGGCAGAAGAGTTCTATTCTGAGTTGTCCTATTCTGAACTAATGAGTGTCTGACATAATCTATAATAAATCTATGATCTCTTAAATTAATAACATCTGTACCTCGGAGGTACAGAGCACTATGTCACATTTCCATAACTTTACAGGAGATATATTTTAGCATAATTTGTATTGTTATAGACATGTATTTTGAACCGAATCGCCTCAGGACTCAGGATATCTCGGTAGTTACCCTCTTCTAGTTAGCTTATGGTATTATTGTATTTAGATAATACATAACCTGACAATATTATGGTATTGTCTATTTATCTTACAATGTTTGTATTATGATGATATTAGTGTATTAACATCATGATTGTACATATTATGCATAGGTTATTGTCATATGGTATATATACGAAACAGGTATTGATTTTGTCTGAAATGTATTTTGAACAATTAATATAATGTACACTGCCCTTTCTCAATTTTCTTTTCTATAAATCATTAGTTGTTTCTATTTTCATACGTATCGTTATTATAACATTTGCATATATTGACGCTTAAGCAATCCTATGCTATAAGTCACTTTTTGGACTAAATTAATTAGACCTAATCGTTTTTGTAAAATTTCGCGCTGGTTCCATTTCATTGGGCAAATTTTGTAGATAAAAAAAAACTAAGAGCAACACAGCCATTTTTCTCAACATGCCGCTACGCCATCCTTTGTCCACATTCTAAAACAGTTTCCCAAGTGATAAACCGAAAAATGCAGGCGCTCATAAGTTTTTATTTTTTCTTAAATAATTAAAAGCAATATACCTGCTTCTTTTGCTTTATTTGATTAAATCAGCTTTCCTAAAGCCACTGAAGGGTACTAGTTTTAGATTTTTCTGACGGAAAAGGACATCCTTGGGCACTCCTTCCCAACAAATTAGTTTTTCTCCTTTTTTTCTTTTAATTGATTAAATTATTTTAATTTTTAAAAGTACACTTTCTCTTCCTGCTATATCCTTTTCACAGGATACTTTTTGAGATATTGCAGGATTCAACGATTTTTAACGGTCACATGATAGTCCAACATTTTGAAAGAAAATTAGACTTAGAGGGTTTTCATTTTTTCTTGAAGTTGTGGTTCCATGTCATTTTCCTGTCAAATATCAGATTAAGGTACTGTGCAGTGTCTCCTATATAGTTGGGAAATATTACTTATGTCATGCTGTTGCTTAAGCGACGATATATATGTATATATTTATCTGAATTGGTCTATCCGTGTCCGATAAAGACCTCTGTCTTTATCAATGGGTAATACACGAAACTCTTAGATGAAATTTAAATTTCCGTTTGTGTCTTGGCTCCACTTCGGGGTCAGGAGACACTTCTTGGGCACACCCAGCCTTTAAATAATGGGTACTCTTAATTGGAGAAAAAACCTAGTGGTGGAGCATGATTTCAGCCAAATCTCCTTTTACGTTAGTTGGAAACTTTTGGAAACCCCATCAAAGTATTGAATCAGATCCTTCATGTGTTGTAAGGGTAGAGTTTTTTTTTGTCTTATTTTATCAAGCGAAGTATATACATGTGCGTAAACATATAAATGTAGAATATAAAAAAAAAGATGGAACATAAAATAATTTTATTTTGGAACAAAGTATCTTAAGAACAAAAAGTAAGTACAGAATAAAGTAGCATTGGTTACATCTGGTTAGAGACATAATACAATTAAAAACACAAAGAAGAAATAATAATATAATAATGATAATGTATATATATATATATATATATATATATATATATATATATATATATATATATATAGATACTAATTCCTATACTAAAAGGAAAATAAGTGAACATTATACTTATGAAATAAGAAATAAATTCTTTTGGTACAATGCTTAGTGTATTTTACACAATAGAAGAACCTAAAATATTTTTACCGATCTGTTTGGTCAAATATTTATTAGTTTTAGTAAATTGGACGTATACAGTGAACTGTATGATTCTTTTCAATTTTTAATTTAAATTCTGACCATTTCTTTCGTACTACAATCAAATCCTGATGAAAAAGATGAGATGAAAATTCTCATCGGATACCCTCCTCCCTTTGGCATTCTTCTCAAAGCATTGGATTCAATATGCCCATTTAACGTTCAATTTCCTTCTCCGATTTTGAATATTAAACGGGAAAGTAAAATTCTAATATAAAAGAAGAGAGCGTGGATATAATCCAGCTAGCATTTTAATTACGTAAATGGGAACCCTGCCCGGTATTCGAAGGCTTTCATCCTTTTACAGGTTATCTTACTCTCTTTTGGGACTCATTTTCTTTATTTCTTTTCATGGCGTCGGCAGCGTTTGTTTTTTTATAAACTTGGAACAGTCTTATCTGAATTGGTTTGAATCTTCTTCTGAAAAGACTTTGAATGAATTATTGTAATTGTTATCTATCATTCCATTTTATTTCAGAAATCAGATAGATAGATCTTTTTTGGACAGTTTTAAAAGTTTATTATATTACAACAATTTTTTTTTTATTTGACTTTTTTTTAGTAACTGTATACATTTATACAATAAATAAATTTTAGGAAATTATTACAATTGCTCGTCATTAATATTTAAAGAGCCACTAGTGCACCTCAATAAAAGTTCTACATTAGGTCTCAAAGATACCTTCATCTTATCTTATTTTAATAAGATATTATGATTAATATAACTCATTTATATTTAATGAGTTATATTTTTAGACAACAGATTATTATTAAGACAATTTAACGTCTTAGATCATTGAATAATTCCTTAAAGACAACCATTTTTTTTTCAAATGTTTTTATACATAAAAAACCCATTTCCAACCGATCTTACTTTGGTATAGGTTGATTTTTCAGAAGTAAATTTCTATCAAGGACTATAAGCTACGATTATATAAGACACTGTTGAGACCAGTATTAACCTACAGTTCGGTTTCATAATTAGTATCTCGTTCGGACGAACGAAGCCTGCGGACCTTCGAAATAAAAATAATGCGGTGTATTTATGGAACAACAGGAGACAGGCATACCTAAAAAGAAATAATAAAGGAACGTATTACCTCCTAGGAGAGTCGGACTTAGTGAGGCACATGAGACTGGGAAGATTGGGGTGGGTCGGGCCATGTTGCTCGTATGTCGGAGAATGAGGTCCCAAAAATATTGGTAATTGAGGATATATACACAGGAGCAGAGGAAGACCCCGCATCAGATGGATGGACGGCGTAGCGGTAGCGGATGATGCTAGGAGGATCCTGGGATTCGGGGATTGGAGATGAGCTTCCTAACGACGAACAGACTGGCGGAAGTTGTTGGAAGAAGCCAGGGACCGCTAATGGTTTTTTGAGCAAATTAAAGAAGAATACATAAACCAATGAAATAGATCTAGTATATGTGATGATAATGCTCAAAATAACATGTCAATTTCTTCGGGAGCAACTACTCACTTGTAGCACTTTAATAAATGTTCCTACATATGGAACATTAAGGTCTTTAGGGAGAAGTTTGTTTCAGAAAAAGTAAGTGGCATTAAGGATTTTTGAAGGAATTTGGATTGCACGGATTAGATACCGGATTGGATGATTTAGTGGAACCCCAAAGCTCAACTCCGTATGTCCAAATGGGTCTCATTACTGTCATGTAAATCAGTCTTTTGTAATTAATCGGAAGCTTTTAACGTATGTCCAGTAAATGTTTAAGAGTCGACCATCAAAAGTAAAAAAACATTTCTGCATACTTTTAGTACATTGTATTTCAACCCCGTTCTAAGTTGGCTGGGATGAAATAGAAAGCTCCCCAGGACATAATGTTGGGTAGATCCTTCAGGAATAAATTCAGACCGAGACCTCCCCCAGGGACCGCTAATTTATTAATCAACTCTCCTTATTATCCTGCCATCCATCACAATTAGTTCTTGCTCTTTCCGCTCTTGTCTTTAATGAGTCTTTGCGCTTTAATAGAAATATTTATAATTCCTAAGATTTATAGCGGTTTTGTTTCTTCTCTTAATAGCCCTAAACCTAAACGCCAGGCCCTTTTCATCCGGAAGGGTTCAGATGAATAAAAAAAACAAATTAAACAGGAAGAAGATTTCCATTATTATAGGGCTCTTCCAACAGCAGCTCATTCTTTCCAGTTTTATGCCATTCCTCTGAAAGTTTAGCTTATTTTATCACCTTCTTTTATTAAGATCCTTAATGCTTCAGAAACTTTGTTTTCTTAAATTACTTATAATTTTGAAGAGGGGTTATAAATGGCCGGCTAATGAAATGTTTAAGTGCTTAGAACTTTTTCTTCCAATATCGAATTCATAATAAGATAAATGATTTTGATGAAACAGAGTTAAATAGTTCTTTAATCTTCCCATTAAATCAGCTCTGCCCTTCTCGATCAACTAGTGGCTTTTCAATCCATACTTTAAATATTTTGTATCGATAAGGTGATTGTTGACTGTGGAACTAATAAAATTTAGGTAGCTGGGGTATGCAGTCATAGATACACAACTTAAAAATAACTTTTTAATTTATAGTGCCGACGTTTCGGCCTACAAATTAAAACAATTGCTCTATGCATTAAAAATTTATTTTTTAATTGTGTATTTAAAAATTGTATAAATTAAAAATCGGCTCTATAAATAAAAAAATTATTTTTTAATTGTTTATCTATTACTGCTTATCCCAACCACCAACATATTCTTTAAATATTTTGTCTAAATATAAAAGTACAATAGTGTTAAATATTTTTCGGAATCTTTTTTTTAATGCAAGACATCATTCTTAAAAAAATGCTTTATGTACTTATTTAAATTTATGCTGGCTTATAATAATATTCCATCGGATGGTAAAATAAAATTATTTTCTTTATTATTTGCTTTTCTTACTCAATAAATATTACAAGCTGCCTTATTCAAGGGCAATTAGTACTATGGATAACAATGAATGCATTTATACAATGTAAAAAAAGTAAAAAAAAAAAAAAAAAAAAAAAAAAAAAAAAAAAAAAAAAAAAAAAAAAAAAAAAAAAAAAAAAATTTAGCCTTTAACAGTATAAGAATAAAATAAAATCCAAAAAATAATAATATAAAAAAATAAGAATGATAATTGTGGAAACAAATAAACTAAGATGTAGAAAAAATACATTTATACTATATTTACAAACACCGAATCCAGCTTGTCCCCCCAAGTTATAAAAAATCCTCTAATAATTTTAATTTTATCATTCATTTCATAACTGTGTTATTAACTAAATATATATTTTTTACTATGTAATACACGTAATAAGTATGTGTTATTAGTTGTGTATTTTTTTACTCCAGTTAGTTTATACTATAACCAGTGAGTCCATAATTGGACATACTGTATTTCTAGATATTTGGGTAACTTCCGCCCTTTAAATATTTTAGTTTTTAATCTTTTACAAAAATCGAAAAATACTAACCACCAGTAATGTTCACTAATTCACTTGTTAATTTGTTAATTAAAATGTTAACTTGTTAATCAAGAAAAAATTATTAAAAAAACCAAAAACATGAAGCAGAATGGGGTATACCATAGCTCGAATTTCGCATATTTATAAACAGGTTATAATCAGTTCAAAATTTAGGCCGCATTAAATTTAAAAAAATCAACATAATGCAGCCTGCATGAAAGCCCTATTCTAATGGAAAGATGACATCGCAAAAATTAAAGGTTATGAGGAATTTTCTGAATAAATTCTTAATAAATCTTCCTTTTAAAAACACTCGTACTACAAAGGAAGAGTTATGGAAAACTATTTGAGAAAAATATTTTTAATGCTAAGTAGAAAGATATAGTTGAGAGGGAATCACTTTAAATGATTCTTAAAAACGTTTCACCTGATGTTATCACAAATAAATGGAGTAGTTCCTTCATTGTAAAAATTGTATGAGTCTACCCAAAATTGGGAGGTGTCCATGGTACCTTACCTGAAATGAAATGGAAAATAGTCTTCATTACATAATATTTTATTTATGTGGTACATTTTAAAGGAAAATAATAAAAATATTATTATTTTTAACATAGCAATACCTCCCTGATAGTAGAGACTCGATCTGCTCTAGCGATTTAGTGCTACCAATCCAGTTTTTGACACCTAGTAGAGTTATTGAGCCAGTAGCAACAATATCTTGCTGTAGCAGTTTGGGTTTTTATTCTTCTGATACGTTGAATGGATGAAGCCTCCTTTTGAATAGAACAACTCGGTTAACTTTTTCTATAACTGACTCATTACTTTTAAAAAATATTTCGATTGCAAATTCGCCATTTGTTAATAAGTTAATGCTCGTGAACTTGGGCCAAATTACGGACCCAGTTTACCGAGGGATGGTTGCCGGAGTTGCGGTGTGGAACTAGTGGAATAGATTGAGGACATTTAGCCGGAGGGATTGATTCGGCCCGGGAGGACGGACAGTGAGAAAACGACGGCAATCTGTCTCATTAACAAGGGAAGCAGTTCCCCTCGCCATTAAAACTTTCTGCGTAACTTAGGAAACCGATTTTTCAAAATGGGCTCTCCTCTAAATGGAAATCCATTTTTCCCCCTTTCAGCACCTTTTTCTCCCTCCCCACCCCTCATCCCTTCGCACCTACTGAAGGGCCACTCCCAGGGCCTATTGGAGGTTGAAAGGTCTTCGGTTAGTCTTAGCATCTGTAATATTACCTTCACGTTTTGTAACAAGCAATCTTTACTTGGGATTCAGAGATTTGTTAATTGCTCAATATTAATTGGATTAGATTTCAAGTAATAAACAAAGTTTTGTGATTATTTAATGTTGTTAAAGATAGAGCTAAAATTAAACACAATACTAAGCAACTCAATTTGCATTGAACACAAAGCAGCAAAACGTTCATACGGAGTTTAACTAACTGACAACACACACTATTCCAGTCTATTTATACAAAAAAAAATAAAAAAAAAATAATAAAAAAAATAAAATAAAAATCAAAGTTCTTAAAAACACATATATTTAATGTTTTTTAATATGTTGTTAGGACTCGTGTAAATTACATTGATTCAATAAATTCAATTTGAAACAACACTAACAATTTTATTATTAGTCTTATTAACTAAATATTACTCTAGTAGTAAGTGGTTTGTTCGTTTCTTAAGGTATGCTTGTTATAGCTGCCTATTGTTTAAATTATGAGATTTTCTCAAATTTTTGTTGAGATAAAGAAGTTTCGTGTCTGGGTGTGAATAAATTGTTTAATTGTTTGGATAACTGATTCCAGTAACATGTCGGTTATTTCTGTGTGCATGTGGTAATCATTTATTATTCTCATACTTAGGTTTTGTAACCTTTATAGTTTTTATAATTAGTCACAGTTCCATGCAGATCTACCCAATAAAGATAATTTTAAATACATTAATTCTAAAATAAATGTATGTCTGTTTCTTTTGGTTTCATTAACTTGTTTTTATAAATTTGTGTTGACGGTTTTTGTTTTGTTTGTTTTTTTTATAAAAGAAAATAACATAATATAAAACAGATTTTGACATCGTTTTTGATGTTCTGTTGACTAATATTTATCGAGACATTAAAATTCAAATTTACACAGTGTCTAGACAGTTTATTAAATTTCTTATATTAATCCATTCGTGGCAATATTAAACTTCAGGATATGTAAATAACAATACATTAATATCAAGAACCTAAAACTGATGATTCAATCGAGGCAATGTATCGATAACGGTACGCGGACCAATTCTCTCAAAGAAGTCGGCCGAGAGCTAACAGCTACCGGATTCTTTTATAATTTATCGCTCCGCCTGACATCCGCTGATGAAGCCTCAGTATTAAATTCCGAAATATAATTATTAATTTCCGATATAATTAAAGTTAATTATAATGGGGTCTGAGGCCGCCTGTAATCTTGAAAAATGACACTGCCTCCTGGATCACTAAGGGATCACATTAGTGAGATTAAGTCTGCTCTTGGGCTATATTAGAATTATATTTATGGTTGCCATTAGCTTGAGAATTTTTTTATTAAATATCTTCTCTCGGACGATTTTTCAAATATTCAATATTTTAGCTCTTCGCGAGATAGTTTTTTTTTTTTTCTTCTTGTTTGGTTATTAGGAGTGATAAGTTGTCCGCAAGCCAATCAATATCGGGCCAATTAATAATTTGTGTTTAGTTAGCAGGGATTGCTATTATAAATCATTTTAGTTGAATAACAGAAAATCGACTCAATTCTATTCGAAGAATTAAATTAATTTTATTCAATATTCATGAATTAGTATTTCTCAAAATAATAGTAATAACAATAACTTTACATAATTATTATAAGGTTTTAAAATTAGGAAGAGGCTATTGAAAATGGTATGACCTCGGGACGTGGTTTGGAGAGGCCGTTTCTAAACATTGCCATTTTATTAAATCCATTATTTTTTTTTGTAATATATCATATTAAAAAAATAAATATCAAATTGTACATAATAATTATATAGAGTATCTAAAAGAAAATATTATTATTTTTATTATGTTGGTATATGAATTATCTGAACTAATTACATATTTAGTTGCCGTGGGCCCAAGAGATGTTCTTTGACTGGATCCTCAACTTACAGTGTTGCTTCCTCCGGACAACTCCTTAATCATCTTCTTCACTGCCTTAATCAGCACCTTCTCTTATGTTAAATCACTACTTAATTTTAGTATACTATATGATCTTTTAACATATATTTTGATTCTTTACATTGCATGTAAAGTAGTTACATATTTTTTAATTATGGAATCTTTGGTTAATCCGTATCATTATATACAATTATATCTAGCCCACATTATTATGACCCTTTGATAGTAAATTCCACTACAACTTGAATCCGCTAGTCCTTCAAATTTCTTCTCTCGTTTAATTTCCGATAGCTGTCCGAGTCACCTAGGAGCCCTTTAACGTAAAACTTTTAATGTATTTATTTTATAAAAAATATTAACCAATATGTAAATATGCAAAAAAACTCATTTACATGTCAGTGTTTAGACCTATCGTATCCAATGCTCCTTATTATGTCACAAGCATATCCATAAATATCTCTCCATAAAAAGTCTCTCAGCTTGCTCTCCACTCCATTCATAATAACCCTTCAAAGTGGCTAAGAAGAATATGTTCAAGAGACTTTCTAATGAATAACCACGAAATACATTTTAACCCTTTCCTAAATTTTACTTGTTGTATGTAAAGTTTGAAATATTAAAAAATGGTTTTAAAAAAAAATAAAAATACTGCACTAAATCATTATAATTTAACAAAACTTTTGAAACAAAACAAAAGAAAATAAGATCAACTAGAGACCTTCTAGTGTAAAACTTTTATTGAAGCACTACTGATGAAATGTATAAAACTACAGAAATGTTTATTTGTTTTTATATTACCAATTTAACAGATGCGGCCTTAATCAATCTTATATAGAGCTAATAACTAAACAAAACTTTAATTAAATAATATAATAGTGGTTTTTACTACTTCCCTTTTATTTCCTTGCTTTATTTTATTATCCTGTAATATATATACAGGTTGAGTACCTCTTAGTGTAAAAAAATAAATAAAATGGGTGAAAAAAAAATCGAAAACGTAGAAAAATGCCGCAAAACTCACTTTTCTATTCCAATCCGTTGCAGATATACGATAAATCAAAAACTTTTTTGAGGAAACCACTTTTTTTACCATAAAAGCTGTAATATTTCAAATTTTTTTGAATATTTTTTTAACTTTGACCTAATTTTCCGATTTAGCATTAAATTTTATGTAAGATCAGAGCATATGTAACCTTGAATTTTACAAACTTGGTATCTAAAGAACAGCTTGATCTTCACCTTATTTAGGGAAGTTACAATGTCTTATATTACTTCAACGCTCCCCGTTTTTAGAAAAAACTATCCACAAAACTGCAAATATAACAAAAACGTGTAAGTTTAATCAGCTTTCGAATGATATGTTGAAAGTAATGATTTCTTTTTTTCGATTTCTGGAGAAATTCACTTTTAAAACGGAAAAAAAAAAACACGGTGTTCTCATTTGGAACGCAAATCAGTTAGTTGTGTAAATAAGACATTATGATAATCCCTTAATTTAAATGTGCGTTTAAAACCTAATAAACTCTTCATTAGAATTAAGAGCAAAAACATTATTGTTTAATAGAAAATAAAGGAAATCTGTCAATAAAGCGAAACCAAATCACAGGATCTTCGGTTATTACATTTATTTATTTATAATTATTATTTAGGATTTATTTTATTAGATTTTCAATGCAAGGTTTAAAACCTAATGATAATGAACATAGACCACAGTTTATCCGTTAGCTTCTCAATACAGATGATGTTGAAAAATACCACTTTTGAGGTGCATTTTATGGATTTTTTGTATTTTCTAATAAAATAAATCCTAAATAATAATAATAAATAAATAAATGTAATAACATAAGATCCTCTGACCTGTCGCTTTATCGACAGTTTTCCTTTATTTTTTATTAAACAATAATTTGTTTATTTGCTTTTAATTCAAATGTTCTTTAGGTCACAAGTTTGTAAAATTCAAGGTTACTTGTACTTTGCTCTTATAGGAAATTTAATGCTAAATTCGAAAATGTGGCCAATTTTAAAAAAATATCGAAGTATCGAGAGACGAGCAGTTACTCGAATAGGTCGGGACCAGGTCGGCCGAAAGTAACAAACCAAAGTGGCAATCGATTTATTAAAATGGAGACTCTAAGGAACCGCTTCCAGACATCTGCAGTGACTTGCCACCGGCTTCGTGTTGCTCGAGGTGTGGATGTCTCCGTGCATACAATAAGTAGACGCCTGGCTGAAATGAATCTATTCTTTAATATTCCTGCTACCGGCCCCCTCCTCACTGCACCTCACAGAGCAGCTCGAATCAAAATGCGAACATTCAAGGTGCGCCGGTTTTTTTTTGTTTTTTTTGCATTCGAGTGTAGTAAACAAAATAAAAATATTAAATAGAACTAAGTAAAATTAATCGACTAGCGGTCTTGAATGAAAAATATATTAAGGGTTTAGCGTGGGCTTGGTTTGATTGTTCCATGATTTAATCTTATCTGTAAATCTTGAAGAATAACACTACTAACGAAACTATATTTAAATAAAAGACAATTACTGAAACCGTATTCATTTATAACTAGATTGCACCTTCCACGCACTCAATTTTTTTCCCTATTAAATTTATTTGCATTTACATATCCATTAATTTGATTGAGACCATGAATAGCAGCCTGCACGTTATTTGCAGTGACTCCTGCTTAGCACTTTAGACATTTCACAACTTCCAAACCTCTGATAACAACTTAGTTATAAGTATAATATAAGTTATGAGATATTACAATATAAGAGTACAATGATTAACTTCCTTTGGGCTGGAATCATTCTGGAATATAAGGAACTGGCTGACCCAGATGAAAAACAAACGTGGCTCAACTGTGTTTAAACTTACATTTACCACTGTGTCACAATACCGATTCTTTGAGCATACGCTTAAATAATTAGTTCATGGTACCTGCTACCTGCAATATTGTACACGGCACCTTAGACTGAACAGGAATAAATTTTAAAAAAACTGGATATTGTTGAACAAACACATTAACTTTTATTGGAGACAAAAATAGAAGAGATCATACAGCCATATAATAGTAAAAATGGACAATAGAAATTGTCCATTGGCGGTCTATTGTCTTAGAACTCTTGTGGAAACCAACTTGATCTGTTTGTCTGTTCTTGCTTTAGCCGATGAAATAAGTGTTTTATATTTAATTAATTCATAACGAGCTAAACTTTTAAAGATTATTTTTATGTTAAAAGTAGAAGTAATGTTTGAAAACAAGTTTTTATAGTCCCGCTAAATAAAAAGGTTGAGATTTTAGATTTTAGTTTTTGAAAATTGGTCGTGATTTTAATGTTGAATTTTTCTGGTTATTGTTTGTTTGTTAGGAAATATCATCTTTATTTTGTCTAATTAGGGCAGCAAGGACGGATTTTTTTCCGTCCACTTATTCCATGGTTCCCCCACGAAATACAGTGAGAGCCAAAAGTTTGTATATACTTTTATTCAATGATATTCTATTTATTTGTAATAATGTTTTTTATTTATTTTTCTTGCCAATATTTATGGAAATAGAATACTTAATATAAATGAAAAATAATTCGTGTTTTTTAAAATAATTATATTATTACTAAAATAACGAATGCATCAAAAGTTCGTTAAGGTATAATCCTTTGCACTATTATAAATTATTTATTATTATAATCCTATATAACAGGACGCCCTGATTTATAAAAATGGTGCTGAAAATGAGAGATAGGTTTGTGTCAACTGATACAATAATTATATGTAGAAAGACCTTTTATTATCATAATATTTGATTTTTTAATGTTTTTTTCTGAAATTAGGCACGCAGTGTAAATTTAAACTCGCCAGGGTGGGACCTTCTGTGCCGAGAGCGCTTAAACCCTCTACGAACGTGTTCGGCCAACGAGCTCACTTCGTGAAAGTTATTGGTATTAGTTGCCATGATTGTTTTGAATTTTTTTTTATTTCGAGCTTTGGGGCTCCGCTCAGCAACCTTATTTATCGCGTATCCAATCCTTCCAAATAAAAATCTTGCGAAAAATCCTTAATGCTCCGTACATATAAACTTATCCATACAGACCTTAATCTCCCACATGCTGCAGATTTAGCCGAAACCAAATACTTGTCCTTTCATAGTATGCTCCTTAACATTTCAAATCATCTAGTCTCCCAACTTGCCATTATATTACTGTTACCCTACCGAGGCATCTGAAAAGAAGATGGCCTCAAGACCTTCTCATATAGAACCTTTATATAAGTGCTACCAGTGGGTAATCGCTTCGCATGTAATTGCAGTGTTATTTTGTACGTTATTATCACATTTACTGGATGTATGTTTTTTCTTTTTGTTTTTTTTTTATTTTTTATGTACAGTTTTAAATTTCAATAAATACACAAATCAACAAAAACAAAATTTATGTTACAATTCTTATTAAAATTGCTTTCTGAGCTACATAAATTAATGAACTTCATATAAGTGCTAAAAAAAATGTTCTACATATAAAATAAATTAATTCCTATAATTGAGTTAGTTATAAATTTTTCATTTAAATCGACATGGTTTTCGCTCTAAGTTTATAGTAATTTTCAGGAATTTTTGGATAGGTCTTTGGTAAAAAAATAATTTAAACCGTTTTAAAAATAATCGGAATATAATTATCTAAATTTAATAGACTACAGTTTTTTTTCAAAAGGAAATATATCTAATATATCTTTTAACTTTTGGTTTAGGGCCATTATTAATTGTAGTAAAAAGAGTTAAAATTAAACATTGAATTATTTCATTGTTTTTTCATTAAATATTTCAACTGAAACCATTTATCGTGAGTCCTATAATTTACTTAGAGAAATTATGGCTGGTTTCTTAAATAAAATTTAGGTTTATGAAAAACTGCACATTTCCCAGCATGGACCAAGCTAATGAGCACAGACGGCCATTATGATTTTTTTTTTACGAGAGAAAATGTAATGTTTGGAGCCAGGGACGATGATATATGCGACGCAGAGATAATTATACTAAATGTGACTCTGATGGAAACATTAAGGTCCGTAGTGTCTTTTAGGCTCCCGTGATTTATGGCAGGGGGTTGGCGGGTGGTGCTGTCCTCAGGCGCTGGGGTCGCTAAGGTCAAAATCATGTCATATTAAACATCATAATAATATGAAATATATCATAATCACATTTAGTATAGTTGATTCGGCTTTGGAATCAAATTATAGAGCTAAACGTATCCTTTTATTTTTTTTTTTTATATCGAAATATAAGTGTGCATGTAAAAAGTTGAAAGATAACAAATTTCGAACAATTACATATTTTGTAAAAGGATTTCACTTATTTCTATTGAACAATTTTACATAATAGACTATTTGAAGGGTCAGGGGGAAAAATCGCAATAGTCTCTACTTTTTGTTGATTTTAAATTCGGAGAGTCGTCTGATATATGGATATATATAATAAAATTTAAAAAAAAAAAAAAAAAAAAAAAAAAAAAAAAAAAAAAAAAAAAAAAAAAAAGGATATTCTCGGCGACGAAAAATTAATTTTTGTCTCTTTGAAAAATTATTTTATATTTTTGTTTTTAAAAGGACTCTCTCTCTTCCCATCTAAACTTTTAAATTTAATTTCTACTTCTCCGGCCGTGGATTGACTCCGGGGTCTGGAGATCTTCCTGGGGCACACCCAGCCTCTGTAAAGTGGCTACTCTTAATTGGGAATACAACCTGGTATAACCGTTGGTCACGAAACAATACTTCCTCACTGAAGTACTGAACACAAGACTCTTCATGGGTAGCACCAAAGGTTTTTTTTTGTTTTTTTTAATTTTTTGTATTATATAGCTAAACGTTTTTTTAATTTTATTTTCATTGTTCATATTATATTAATAGATTTATTATCATCCATGTAACTCATTATCCTTGAGATTGTAATATTTATTCTGTAAGAACATTTCGTTTTGTACATTGTTGATCAACTTTGTTACTGATACGTTTTTCGCAAACTTATATTTAACATAGCTGTAAGTACTTCTTCCATTCAAGAATGTTTGGTAATCGTAGTCTCCTTTTTGGCTGTCTTATATTTTTTTATGTTTCTCCTAGTTTGTAGTTTTTTAAATTTTTTTTAACTAAATACTCTTTTCTTCAATTTTGTATTTTATAATTTCACTCATATTAGGATATTAACTTTTTTTTTTTATCTTTATTGATATATTCACACCTGTCTTCAACTAGGTCAATCACCAAACGTGCTGGATATGATAAAGTAATAACTAATAGTTTTAAATTTAAACTGATTATCATAGATTCATACCAAAGAACTGGTCAGTACTGAAATTTCTTTACCATATGTTCACTTTACCATGTGTTCGAATTCAATTTATTTGCATTCCGCCCTAATTGCACCGCCGGGGTTTCCATTATGACGCTATCAGAACGTTTTTAGCGCCGGTAGATTAACCGTTCCGTAAATGGATTTCTGTTTGTTTTTTCTCAAAAGACTTCATTTAAAGGCAAGCGGCTGCCATAAGAAAATAATTAAGAGGTATCAGATGGCGCACTAATTAAGAAATAAATAAGATAAGGGACCAGAAATAGAAGAGTACAACATCAAAGAAAATATTTTTAAAAAATGATTTAAAAAAAAAGAAAAAAAAAAGGGATTGAATTACGTTATTAACTTAATTAAATTTTTTGGTTGTCTTTAAAAATTATATGAATTCGGGACTATTTAGCACTACTAATATCAGGAAAAATTATATTTATGACACATTAATATTTAAATTATTTCTGACTTGAGTTATCAATTTAAGTTTTATATATATATTATTTTTATTACATAGTTACAAGCTGCCTGAAAGCTTCATGAATGACAATTAAAATATATTCTATAACTTTTTTTATTTCAAGATCACAGTAGAACCTCACTAATCCGACTCCTATGGACTAGGGATTAAGGTATAAGGGGCAAAAGGTCGGATTAACCGGAACTTTTAATAAAGCACCTGTTATTCATAGTTAAAATGTTTTATAATTATATTACAAGCTAAAAAATTAAAAAAAAAGTTATATTAAATAAAATATTGTTTACTTATAATATTAACTATGACCTAACATATTAGTACGTCGTAATCTAATACATACCAATAGACTGGTATTTTCCCATAGAAATGTTTTTGATAGAAATGACAGCTATTTATATATTGAAGCATCGGCCAGAATAACAATCATTTTTAAAATCGTTCAAATGAAGCTTTAAACCTCGTTGCTAAGTACATATAGAGCAAAAACCTTTAAAAAAAAAAAAAAAAAAAAAAAAAAAAAAAAAAAAAAAAAAAAATTTTTGGGGAGAATTCCGAAAATCTGAAAGCCTGTATCTCAGTTCCCTTTTAAGGTACCAAACTTATTTTACGCTTAAATTGTATTAAATTTGGTATAGTTTAATTTTGGATATAACTTTTTGTTTTCTTTTGTTTTTTTTTTAAATATACAACGGTGCAAAAATATACATCAAGTAAATGAGCAGATAACGATTACAATAACATGTCAAAACTTGAAAAGAACTACTCATTAGTAGCACTTCAATAAAAATTCTACACTAGAAGATGTCTAGGCCATCTTCTTTTTAAACCCCACGGAGGATAATTGGGAATGAAGTGGGAAGCAAGTTGAGAAACTCAAAGTGGATTTGAGTGGTTATGGAGCTTGCTATGAAAGGATAGATATCTGGTTTGGGCTAACTCAGCAACATATGGAACATTAAGGTCTTTATGGATAAGTTGGTGACAAAGTAAGGGGCATTTTCGATTTTTCGAAGGATTTTGGATTGTAAGGATTAGATACGAGATGAAATTAATAATTTAGTAGAACTCCTGGATATTACAAAAGATTTTTTTTAGAAACAACCACTAAGCAGATATTTTGGGAAAATGTGGAAAAGTCGGGAATATTTGATACTTTGACGGTTCCGGTTAGCGAGCGGCGTCGCTTCTAGAACCAAAACTTCTCTTTTCGTACACAAGCACAAAATATATAATATATATATATATATATATATATATATATATATATATATATATATATATATATATATATATATATATATATATATATATATATATAAAATCATAACCACTCGACCTTTTACATACCGAAATGTACGATTTTATATCCCCACCTCACCGAACTCCGTGGGAGGATCGGATTTCCCGGAAAGTCGGTCTAGTGGAAGTCTAATTAGTGAGGTTCTACTGTATTACAAAATCATGGAACCACAACTTTCCATAGTTATGTATTGCTACACATTAATAAATGATATGTCCACATTGTACTAAAAGACGTCCCACACTGCATCAGTAGTAGGCGAATAATTAGTTATATTTATTTATGATGATTTCATGTTATGGTAAGAGAAACCTAGGATTTTAATATTATATAAAAAGAAGCATGCTATGATTTCAGAGTTTAGGAAAATTCGAAAAATGAAGGCATATAATTGTATCAGTGGTTAAAATTAAACTTATTGTTAGATATAATTTTATGTTCTGTAATTGTTCTTATTTTATTTGAAATATATTGTTTTTCCCCCACTTGTAATACCTTAGTTCAAAATACTTAGGGAAGCGAAAGCATCCCTCGGTGGTGCTTTCCGAAACCATTGTTATATGAAAATAAAAGAGGGCCTCAATAGCGGAATTATTTTAATTTCACTCGAGCGGGCCCTTCCTGTAGGATTACACCCTTCCTCAGGGCAAACAATAAAATCCCTTTATACGTCCTTATTCCATAAATAAGCATTTCATAAGCGGCCCCTTCGCCTTGGGGGAGGAGCAGGTATTTTTTTTTTTTCAAAAGAAGAGATTAAGTGACGTTTTCTCTCCTTTATATTAAGCGAATTAGATCCGAGTGTCCCTCGATTTGAATTCCACAGTTCAGCCCTCAGTGGATTCGAATGAAATCTCGCCTACAAAAGGCGGAATATTAAAAGATATTAGCGGAGCCTGGTTTGATTAAGTTAGGTAGAGAAGCAATGGTATTTAATCAGATGTGTTGTATGTCATTGTAAGCGAATTTTATCCATGATGAATCTTGTAGTTGTAATCTAAGCGTTAACAAGTTTCAAATCCTTCACAAATAATCGTGAATAAGGGATCTTGTTTTGCTTTCTTAGCATTTTAAGATTGGTTCCTCCCCTAATTTTGGTGCTTCAGTTGACTTCTTCCTTTTCATGTCAAGTGAGGAGGAATCACGCTGCTGTTCGATAACAAGTAAATGATGGATAGTAATAATTTATTTATTTTTTCTTATATTATCAAATTACGCAAATAGCTTTAAGATATAGAAGGCATTTTTCACAAATTTTCCTTCGCTTCCTTTTATCTTATAAGAACAGTTGTTGCATATTTTGACCAGGTTAATTTTTATCAATCCACCGTGCTTAATTTTTATAAATATAATAGGAGGTAGTCATTGGGTTACCTAGTGGGTAAGGCATTAGACAACCAAGCTTCCCGGTCCAAAATGGGTCTAGCTGAAAGCAAAATATTTATTCTCTGTTATTTCAGATGTGGATTGACTACTAGTTAGGGGAACGCTTCAAGGGTACCCGAAACACTATAAACTGGATATGATTAATTAGTAAAAAAAATTCTGGTGGTTAAGCGTGATTTTGCCTAAATCTTCTTCTTTCACGACCGCCTGTTTAGTAACAGTACGTACCAAAGTACAACCCAAGACATGGGTTATTGTGGTATAGATTTTTTTTTAAATATAAAAACTTTCGTTGTGATTTTGAGCTCCCACAATTCAAGGTAGCAAACTTGAAATTCAGATTCTGCACTCCTAAATCATTTGAAACCATGTGTATAAACATTATTATATATTTCGTATCCATTTTTTGATTCAGAGTAATGTTTTTCAATGCGTTTTACTACTTTTTAAAACGTAGTTTTGTACTTTATTTTGTGAGAAGGTATGCCTAATTTATTTTCCAGTGAGTTTTATTTTTTATATTTATATACGTGCAAACCTGTTTTAGTTTTATTCTTTTTATACATCTAAGTCTTGTTAGATATTAAATTTATTAATATCTCTGCTCAAAATGAATGCTGATAGACAACATGTCATTGTGCTTTTGTATTATTCTTAGGGGCCAATTAGTCCCAGAATTAAGTTTAATTTTCCATTTTTCAAAATATATATAGAACTCTAAAAAAAAAAAAAAAAAAAAAAAGAAGTGAAAAAAACCAACGATAGAACATATAAAACAGTTTTTAAAAAATCTGCATTTATTTTCCCAAAAATACTATAACCTTATTAAGTTTACTAGCCCATCTAACAAAACGAAATTCGAATCAGGCCGCACAATTAGAAGTTGATAAATTAGGGCCAGAGAGGGGGCCCTCATCTGTTGGATTGGCGGGCTGGAGGGATGAAGGGATGAAGGGACGGGCCCAGTATTGATACAGATGGGCCGCATACAGTGAGCCAATATCCTCGATGACCCTGTCAGTCAATAGCTGGTCAGAATACATCTCCCTACTAGGGGAAGTCAAGTATCTGTGTGTGTGTGTGTGTATATATCATATTATATCATATAAAATCTGTTTAGTGTGTTTGTGAATTTTGGGTTATGGTCATCAGCAGAAAGATAATTTTTTTCCTCTGCATGTGTATCTAATGTTCTTAGTTATGAGCCTATTAAACATATGAATAATCATGGAAAGAATTGCGTTTTTCCTGAAGTTTGATTTTTTCACTTAACTGACTATTCACAAATGCCACTGATATAAGTTAGAATGTTCATCATAATATTCTTCATAATTTTATCCTTTTTAATGTTCCCTTATTTTATATTTTTCTTAGGCTTGATAACGGCTTAATTATTATGGCCGATATGTCTAGTTATTGTTATATATATATATATATATATATATATATATATATATATATATATATATATATATATATATATATATATATATATATATATATATATATATGGATAAATTTCTTGACTGTTACTATTAAGTGTTTATTAAGGTTCTTGAGGTTCTGTCAATAAATAAAAACAACAATTTCGTTGTTTCGAAACTATATTGTTCTCATAATCATGCCAATCCAACAGTTAGTCGATACATTATCCACCATAAAATATACATAATGAAAATTAATAAAAAAAAAATATAATAAATTATACTGAAATAAGAAAAAAAACTAACTATACAAGATATAAAATAAAATGTAATAAATAATACTATTAAAAAAAATGAAATATTATTAGTAGAAATAACTAAACTAAGATAGTGAAAAAACAATTTAAAGTCTATCACACTATGTGTATAACTTATACAAGCAGCCCGGGAGGGGGAGGGGATCTTGTCCCACCAAAAATCCAAACCAGTAATGTATATTTTAATTCAAAATACCTTGTAACACATAGGTGGTAAAAAGTTTGTTTCGAAAGAGTAAAAACTGATGAGAAAATAGCTAGAAAGAGGCAGAGTTAACAACTAGTTAACTTCTCTACATCAAAGTATTTAAGGGATTAAATAAGATAATTTGATGCTGTTCGAAAACTTTTGCTGCAGTCAGTTTACACTTTTTTCTATTTACAGATCAAATACATAAATATTATCCATATTTTGGGGGTTTTGATTATTAGGTTTGTTTCTCACGTAATGAGGAAGAATATGAAATCGTCAAAAAAAAAAAAAAAAAAAAAAAAAAAAAAATGTTTGTACAAGAGTCATAATAATGGTATTTATAAAAGGAGGTTCAGTATAGGACTTCAATGAAAGTCTTGGGCTCAAAAAATAAAAAATAAAATAAAAATAATAATAAAAATAAAAAGGAGCTCGGGAGTTATGTAAAGCACTGTCTATGTTTTAATTTAATATTGAAATATTAATTACAACTTAGGAGAGAACTAGTAAAATGTTTGCACACGATGGGATAAGGAGGTTCCAAACTGCGCTAATTGGGACATGGAGCGGTTAACAACTACTTGAGTTGATTGGGACTGACAGGCTACTAGTCAGCTGTTTGTGGATGTTTCGCTGATCAGAACACTTCATCACTAGTTAGTGCTTCAAGTGGTAAAACACGAGGTCACAATAAAGTATCTTGCTAATTGTATTTTAACAAGATTCGGTTTGGTAATTACCGTTAGCTATTCGGCTATATTTGAATACTGAATATTTGAAGGGTTTGAAATCGATAATTAAAATAAATAATAATCAATACCAATCAAAAAAAAAATTCTAAAATTTTTAATAACCGATTGATGATTTTTATTGAAAGTGATATTTATTTTTGATCGTAAGTGAAAAAATATATATCTGTTCATTAGTTTTGAATTAAATTTTTACGGCTAAAAATAATAACAATTTCGTACTAATGCTTTCTTAAATCAGAAATATAATTTTTTTGAATTATCTCTTTAACATATTTTGTGACAGCAGTAGTAAGTGGAGAATATATGAAGAGGTAACTTTCAAAATGTGTTTTGCCACAGTAATCCCACTTTTTAGCAATGACAAAAAACGTATATTATGAAATGTAATTACCCTTCAGAAACAAAAAATTCCTTATTAAACTTATAGCATCTACAAAAACAGATTAGAACAAGGATCAGAAACATTCTTTACTCTAAAAATTGGCATATTTGATTTTAAATATGGAGAAAACACGTTTTGAAGAAACACAGTGGACAAAACACGGTTTGGTGAAATAACAAAGTGACAAAACATTGTTTGAAGAGGCTAAGTTTTATTTTACAGAAGTCATTGTTTGCTCAAAAGTAAACAAAATAAAAATTATAATTACAATGTTGATGACACTCATAATTTTCGGATAATATTTTCATTTTCATAACAGTCACTAGTTTTTAAAAAGGCAGTTCACATCTTTCTTTTTCTAAACTTTTACACGTTTCATCCTCTTCCACAGCATTTTCAACATTTACAAAGTCAAAAAGTACAATCTTGTACCAGTGTAAGCGATTATTGTCAATAATGCAGCCTTCCCATTGGTTCAGTTGACAAAGTATGGTTTGAAATAAAAACAGGCTTTGGAGAAAACACTCTTTGTTTAAAACCCTGATTTTGTTTACTAATTTTTGATGGGGTAAAGCTTGTTTTGATGGCTAATACTCATCACATATTGTACGGTTCTGAAAAAATCTAGTGATACCAAAAACTCAAAAAAACATTTTTTGTGACAAAACACGTTTTGGAAGTTACCTCCTCATACGATTAGCAAAATAATTTTTTATTTCCAAAATGCATTATTAATTTTGCATTACTCAAAATATTCATTAAAAAAAAGTCTGCACGGTTATAATGTATACATGTATATTAATAAATTAATTTAATTATTACAGGTGATTTTTACTTTCTGATCAATATTTTTGAAATATTTTTCAAATTCGTGAATTAAGGTATATATATTGAAACAAACTGGTTGTTTCCTAATTCCTAAATCTTAATTTATTGTATAAAACATAACTTATCATTCGCAAGAATATTTGATGACCATGTGGATGAATATTAAGAAATTACATGATCCAGTGCAGTAGTTCAGTTTAAACCAATGTCGCTTTATGTTATGGAGATTTACCGTAGAGGGAGAGGGGGGGGGTATGGAGCAGTATGCAGGGTAGCTACATTATTTAATAAGCTGCATACCTTTAGCATACCTCCCTGGACCTTGTCACAGAGCTTTGTCCTACCGGATACTTTGCCAGGAATAACCGGGCTTTCATGCTTGGCGTATGTCCAAACAAAGCATGTATGACAAGGGATGGGGAAAAAAATCTAATAATACCCATCTAAATCTTTTTTAAATATCTTTGAGGCATTTTCTTACACTATCCGATAAACACTGATACAAAAACAAGATTCCCATTAATAAAACCTATTCTTGTAAATTGAAATCTAAAAAGCCTGTAGTTAAAGTTTTCTTAATATAATGATTGCATTATTATAGGAATATAATAATACTTTTATTAGTGTATATAGTTTTCTTGTGAAACGTTCACCCTCAAAATGTGCAATGTTTTTTTTCCACACTCAAAAATGTAACATCTTGACTCTCTCTATCTCTGTTGGAATAACTTGTATCGAACATCTGACAAATTTTTCTGATCATAAATTGGATAGAGAATTTGTTTGTTTCATAACATTTGTCGTTACGACCTATCGTTTAGGAAATATTGGTTTGAATTAAAAAAGGCACGTTTTTCCAACATTTTTGACACGCTCTAGCACTGTTGGTGTTGCTCGGATTGAAAATTGGCCAACAGTTTCCTTATCAGAAGCAGTAGATATACAAGTAGTAGATTATAGCTAGATATATCCAAGATCTATTGTTTTCCCCACTCAAAGAGAACTTGAGTTTTTTTTTCTTCTTTTTTTCATGCATATATTGTGCTAATATTTTGCTATAGGAGTATAAAAAATGTTCTACTAACAAAAAAAAATATATGTAATATCTTTTAAAAAAATGTTTTGTAAGCATCTTATTCTATATTAATCTAAAACCACTGTTACAACTTGCAGATGCCACGGCATAACGAATCGAAGCGTGGTATTAATTATATGAGAGAAGAGATTTTGTTAGCCTCTGCAAAAACCTCTCTGCTTGATATTTTGATTGATGCACAATTCAAATCGTAGGTTTATATTCTTGTTTTCTTTATTTATAATTCAAAACTTTAGCAGATCTAGAAAAATACTTATTGAAAATAGACTAAAAAGACTTACGTTTTTGTTATGTAGCAGAGGCTATGGGCAAAGTGAAACACTCTTGAAAACAATAATTTATTGTTAAAATTTGGTCTACGTAACAGGTCTCCTTAAGGCTACAAAACATATATAACTTGCAATATAATATAAGCAAATAATAGTGTAGTGTATTAGTTGGTAATAAATGGCTACTACCTATTTTGTAATACTTTATCGACCTTGTAACTGTTAAGATCAGTGATGTTCTTCAATTCTCGATAGCGGTACCGATACAAAAAAATCGATTCTCGGTTCTCAAAACCAATCTAACATTTAAAATTAAAAAAATGATATTTAAAAGAATATTCCAATTCAGGAAAAACAAATTAATAAACAACAAATTAATTAAAGAGAGATATGCTTTACTATTATAAAAACATGTTGCCGCCCATCTTTATTGGGTTGCTACACACACAGCATATACATCTATCTTATTAAAAATAACAATATTATCATCTAAAATAAAATAATAATAATTCAGAAAATCTTTAATTCGGATATAGTTCTAAGGTATAATATACAATGTAATGTATAATATACAAGATATACAATGATAATATAAGAAATAAATTACAAAAGTAAACAGATAATAGCATTACTATATATAGCAGAATAAATTATTTTCTATCTCTTTTGGACTCTTCTATCTGGGCCCAGTTCCTAGGAGTCAAATGCTTTACCCAATATCCTATGAATCTCATAATTTGATAAAATATAATTGCAATTTAAAAAAAAAAAATATATATATATATATGCCATCATCTACTAAAAATTATTTGGCATTTATAATTTCCCACAAGTAGCCTTTCAAAAGAGTGTTGTATTGTAGTAAACTAGAATATTTTATATAATAAAATAAAGTTCAAAGTATGGATATTCTTAGTAGATTATAACCAAAAAATGCCCTTGATCTGCTGGCTAAAGAAACTTCAAAAAAGTTTTTTTTTTTTTGGGTATTCAAAGTGTTTAAGGGTACACGTGCATATGAAAAAGGTTCACGCTTTACTGGTCATAAAAATATGCCACACTCCCCCTCTTTTTTTTCCTACTGACCCTACCCCCACCCCTGTCTTGGGTTTGGCTTAAGCCCACGACTTACATAATCGATTTATGTTTTTATGGTTAATACAGAGTAGATATATTTTTTCCTTATTGTTTTTATTATTATCCTCTCAATTTGCATTAATTATAGTTTATTAATTAATTATCAATAATTAATTTTATGAGTTGTGCTATTAACATGTTGGGAAAGACACAAATAAAAAGTACAAGCATGTTTGGGTTTATTCTAGGATTGGGCGATAGTCGATAGTTACTATCGATATATCGATGGTCACTATCGATAGTGCTGACTATCGATAGATCTTTTTTACTAATTTCAACTTTTGAAACATTCGGAATAATGCTGATCTGTCTCTGTTCAGTGTCGAGTTCTTTTGAAGTTGAATTCGGAATTCCTAGAGCTCAAGGGTTCTCTCAAAGATTAAGCCAAAGGAAAGCAGAAATGCTAGTTTTTCTTTCGGGAAATATGTGGCTCAAGAGTCAATACTTGACTCTTGAAATTAACTATTTCGTTATTTTTTTTTCCCCCGAAGATTTGATTTGTTCATTACACAGACCAACAAAAAAAATGTTTTTGAAAACATTTTTTACTTTAATAGCTAATTTTTATAGATTTTTGTGTGCTGAATCGAAATCTGGTCTTAGTTCCTTTGTATCACCCATAGTTTTTGAGAAATTTGCTTTTTTTTTATATAATTTAAAAAAGCATATATATCTGTTTCATATAAATATAAAGCATTACATTACTGTTTCATGAGGCCTAACTTTATATGTAGAGGTGATAAGAGAATGTTTCTAGGATCTAAATGGTTTTTGCGGAGAATGTTCTTCTCACCGGGTATTAAAGACTCCCTCACAGATTAGTTCTTTCTGCACCAATGTTGATCCCTTGCTCTACTGTCCCATTCACACAAAAAACATGGAAATTTGGTAAAACCGCCTTGCTGACCAAGAAGCAAGCATGTTACTTTCATGTCACCACTTATCATCCAACCATGAGCCGAATAGCCAATTTTATTCAACACTATTTCTAGGTTTTCATAGCTCTCTTTCATATTTTCAGAATATGGTGTAACAACAGGTATAGATGCATAAGTGTTACTATTGTGTAATAAAACAGCTTTTAAACTAGTTTTGGAAGAATCAATGAACAGCCTCCAGTCTTATTTTTTGTATTCAACACCAAACTCTTTGATCAGACCTGGAATGTATGAGCAGTACACTAAATCACCTTCTTGTTCAAAAAATTTCGAAAACTCTCTCTTCCTATACACATATATGCTAGTTACAACTGCCAACAAGTTATTTTCTTTTAGTCTAGAACCAAGCAATTCAGCTCTTTCTTTTTTTAACCCAAGATCCCTAACTAAGTCGTTAAGCTCTATAGTTTAGGCTCTATATTTGCTGTAGCACATTGCAACTCTTCATCATCTTGCTCATCTATATCTATATCTGTTTCAGCAGTCCTGCCAACTCTTCTACATCCAGCGCAAATTATTTTACAATTTTATTTGTAGTATATAAAAGCTATTAAATTCTGTAATGAATCAAAAAAATTAATATATTGACGTGCAAATGTGAAAAAATGATAGGTGATACCGCTTAATAAGTGTCATATTTGGATTTAGGCCCCTAAAAAACAGAATAATAAGGTGTTTTAAGTAAAAATGTTTTTTCATCGTTGGCCTGTGTTATTATTGTAACCATATAAATTATAAATATCCTTTTTAAAATTCAAATAAATTTTTTTTTTCTCTCATCTTAATGATATAATCTTATAATTTATAATCCTGCAAATTTCAAATAGTAGGTAGATAACTAAATTTAATTAAATTAGTTGAAATTCTTTATTGAATAGCTTTAGAAAAAAAAGAAGAAACTATCGAAAAATTAGCGATAGCAATCGATAGTTTTAAACCGATAGTATCGGCCTATCGATAGTGCTAACTATCGCCCAACCCTAGTTTATTCCTCTGTTTAATAATATAATTAACACCATTATATACATCCATGTCTGGCCAAATGACCCTTTTCGGAATTTTTGGCAGAAGTTTTTGGAATACTTTTATGAAAAACATGTGTGTTTTTAATATCAATCAAACTCCTTTCTTATCAATGTTTTCTGCCAAGAAATTGTGATAGGAATAAGTACACATGAAATGACTGTAGGTTTAGTTAATGTTTACTTTATTTATTAAATTAATCCTTAAAATCCATTCATCTTGTTTATGATACTCATTCAGCAACTTATCGACACATTAGTTTTAATTGATAGATTTTTTGATATAATCTGAATTCAGGCTCATTTTTTTGTATTTTATTTTTATTAATATACAGATATTGAAAACAGGGAAAAAAACTTATTGTTTTATTCATGAAATGCTCAACACCTTTGCTAAACGTACGGTCTCACACCTCTAATCGATTGCGTAGGATGACAACGTGTTTCTGAACCACATAATGGTGAGCAGATAAGATTATTTTTTTTCTGAAAATATTATAATTAATTGCAAGTTAGTGGATTAGCATAAATTTAAATAATTATGGTTTTTTAATGTGATTTATATCTATTTTGTTATTTCCTTGCCTAGCGTAAGTTTTAACTTTTTTTATGGTTTCCGATATAAAATCTCCTAACTTTTCAACTTATCATAATTACTTTTTATTTACTGCAGTTATTCTTTAACTATATGTTAATCTTTTATAGTGATGCATTTTTATTTATTTATTTATTTTCTTAAATTTTATTATTATTATTATTATTTCATTTAAAAATTTTTTTTTTATTAATTTTTTTGTAGTATTTCTATTTGTTTTTATTTGTAAACTACTATTTTTTTCTTATGACACTCTTTTATGACACAAGTTTTTTAATGGTCTCCTATTTCTGCTTTTTAGCGTATTAAGAAGTCATATATTGCCTATCATGATTTTGTTCATTGATAATAATAGTGCCCAAATTATAATGTCATGTGTTTACTAAATTCATGCTAAAAGAAACCTAAAACTATAAACTTAAATTTTTAAATCCCTTTAAAAGATTATATTGTATAGTATTTTTTTTTTTAGAGACCTTTTTATTATTTTTGGTTATTGAAAATCTATTATTATAAGTCCTTTGTCGGCATCTAATACAACATTCTATGTATTATTTATGTTCGATTTATCCTTTTGATTAGAACGTAATATAATAATCAACCGTTTTCGTGGTGCTGCTACACACCAATGCATAGTAATGTTAGTAATTCTATACATTATACAATAATGTGTGTAATGTAAATGTAAAACCTTTCTGGAAAGACATACATAGGTATATATATATTTTTTTTAACAAAGTGGAACATTAAAATATTTGGTTTACATATATATATATATATATATATATATATATATATATATATATATATATATATATATTACTCTCTTTCCGCCCTAAAAAAAAAAACAAAAACATAAATTACAAGTAGTTAAGTCATTGCACGATCCCTGTGGCACATCAGTAACAGAACCTATACAGACTGCCTTTATCACTTCATAATAAGAATAAATCGCCGCTTAAGCCCTGAGAACAATTATCTCGAAAATAACAACATTACAGGAATAGAAAAAAAATATTTTAAAAATTTTGTTTCTTGTAGAATAAATTTACGACTAATAAGCCATAAAATGTTTCAAGGCATACGACCATCGTAGGAAACAATACCATATACAACAAATATTTTTTAAAAAAATTAGATGAGGGTTCTCTCTCTCTCAATCTCTCTCTCTCTCTCTCTCTCTCTCTCTCTCTCTCTCTCTCTCTCTCTCTCTCTCTCTCCTCTCTCTCTCTCTCTCTCTCTCTCTCGCACTCACTCACGCTCTCTCCCTTATACGCTATTGTTTTACATGTATTCATGTATTTCATTCATATATTCAGCACATTCTCTTGTTCTCTTCCTGTCTGACAAAATGTATGAATAAAAATAGTATGTTAATATAGCATTCATAGGAATTGTGGTAGGTGAGTTGCTAAGGCACTAGACTATTAACTAAAATTCGAATCTTAAGGCAGATTTTTATTTATTATATTATCCAAGATATCTAAGCGATGGGCTTCGAAGACCTCTATAATCATGAATGAGGAAAAACCTGGAGGTTATTCTGGCCATATCACAACTGTTGGCGTAGAAACAGTGTAGCTTTCTTAGTATGTGGGCCTTAAAGTATTTATTTTGGTGCAAATGGAATTTTAAGAGTAATTACAAGATTTATGAAACGATCGAAAATGTTCTACAGAAAAGTTCACAGTTAATCCTGAAGAAGATATGAGAGGCTCATATTTCTTTTAACTGAAAACGGTTGTTTTTTTGTATTTTTTTATTTTATTTATTTTTTCTTCTTTGATATATACTAGCTCAAGAGATTTACTGTATAAAAAGAACTTTTTATACCCGTATTTGTACGTTGCTTCTTGTGGATTTAGATGATTCGACAGCTATCAACAAGGAGCTGAAGATAAGTTTGTGCTTATAAAAGTCTTGAACCCACTCATATTTATCCCAAAAGCAACCGCACACATCCGCCCCCTCAATAGACAGATTCCAAGAATGTCGATAGCCATTGAAGAGCCGATAAAGGGCAATAAAAAGAAGAAGGAATTACCCGGTATCAGTTTGTGGAGAGGTATCGGCTTGTGGAGGTGACGGCTTGGAATTATTAGAGCCAGATTAGATAACAAGATCAAAGGTGCCGCTGGGCTATTTACACTGTGAGCTAATAGATCTAGTTGGCACTGCTACGGTGAGTGGGTTCTCAAGGTGTGGGTCTCCCCAAGTCTTATCAGCCAGTTACCTAGGAGGGTACTTTTCCGCCGAATTGCGGTTCCGAGAGAGAAACTACTAAATTTTACATGCTGTTATTCTAGTAGGACTTGTCGATGTATCTAATTTTACATGAGTGCCAGTTAAAGATTAGTAACGCTAAAATCAAACTTCACAACGCGCGCCGTAGTCATACCAATAATTCTGTACTGTATAAAAACAATAACCAATCATCATCCCCAATCTAATGTTTAAATAGTGATAACAGATGATATGGATAATTAGGATATGCAGTTAAAGAAACTTAATTAAAAATATTAAATTATTGTGCTGATGTTTCGCCCGACAATGTAAGTCTTTATCAGGGTTCAAATTCACTTTGGTCAAATCATTTAAATTGTTGTATGAACAAATTTTTTAATAAAGTTGGTTGGATAGAAAAATTCTTACCAACTTAACGGAAAATCCGCTCCGATCTGTCTGTAGTTGTGAAACCTAAGGAGATGGCTAATTTTTTTTGTTTTGATTTCTTCCCGAATTCTTTGGAGATGTATTTTCCATAATAAATAGTTTTTATTATTATCTTATTTACTTGATAATATAACTTGTTTGGTCTTCAAAGGTTTATTTAATGATTTTAGTATCTAATTATTAAGTCAAAAATGGACCTTTCTGTAATAATTTAAAATCTTATACCCCAAACCTGGTATCAATTCTACCATGATAATCTGTTCTCACTAAATTCAACAAGCCTCCCCATTGTCTTCCTATTCAATTCCTGATTATCACCTATGTCGTGTGAAAAGAAGATGGATTTGAAGCCTTCTAATTTGTATACAAATGAGTTTAATCATTTATCTTTATTTTTACGTAATATTTTTAATTTACACATTTATAAGCATGAATAATTTCCATCTACTCCAACATTTACTAGAGAAGCGTTCAAAGCGCCCAATAAATTACAAAAGACTTATTTATATGACTGTAATTAGACTAATTTGGACATATACATTTGAGCTTTGGGGTTCAACTAAACCTCTTAATTCTTCTCGTATCTAATCCTTAGAATACAAAACCCTTCGTAAAATCCTCAATGCTCCTTATTATGTCAAAAACAAACTTATCCATACAGTAGTTTCGTGTTCATAGTAAATTCCATACCCATTCGAATTCCACTTTTCTCTTAACTTGCCTCACACTCAATTTCCGATAATTTTCCGAAGTGTCTGAAAAGAAGATGGACCTTCTAATGTATAACTTTTATTGAAGTGCTACTTGTGAGTAGTTCTTTACATGTCTTTGTAATTATTTTTGTTATGTTTACTTGTTGTATATAATGTATACAGTTGTAAATATCAATAAATAGTTTAAAAAAAAAAAAATACATGTTACTGAATGTTTTACATTTGTAACACAGTTAATGTAATTATTTCATTTTTTTTCGAACTGTTTCTGAACTGCATTTCTTTTTCTATTCCAACGTCCACATAGTTGCTAACTATCCTGCCATAGACTGCTCCCGGATTCGCTCCGATTCCGAGAGGGACAGCATCAATCTCCCTCGTATGACAGGAGAAATAGCAAGCAGGGAAGATAAAACAGTAGCCGCTGCCAATAAATCCTGCGACTGTGGACGCAGGAACGCCAGACATGCGACAGACCTTGTCCGGAATCCTGTCCGTACAGTAGGTGTCACCGAAAGGAATCTCTCACTGCCATCGCTGTATCCTGCATCTATCCTCTCTCTCATCTGCATCTCCATCCAGCTCCAATCTTGCTACGCATACCTTCTTAAAGCTCTCGTCTTAAGTTTATGAAAAAAGCAGTTTTTATTGTATTTCCTCTTCGTTAAATTTCAGCATCAGTAGTGATTACGTTTAGTTAGAAATTAGTTACCAGTTGCGCATGATTTTTTTTATTTTTTATAATCATTATCCAGGAAAATGTTATCTACTAAAAATACAATTATATTTGGGTGAATATAATAATACTAGATTATACAATCCTACTACTATTATTTATTATACTAAATTATTTATGTTTTTGTATGTAGTTCAACATATATTAATAAGCACATTTATACTTAATAATAGATACAGAAAAGTGAAATGAATCGAATGGTAAGTCCGAATTTAGCTCATTAAAGTTTAGTTAGAAAACGCATTAAAAAATAAAAAATAAAAAAATAAAATAATATCACTACAACCCAAGACGAGTTAAGATATTGTGGCGTGATATGGGAGTAATATGCAAATTAGATGTACAAGTGATCAATATCTACGCTCAACTGCAAAAGTGTAAAATCTGTATTAATTTTCATTGTTTTTGGAATCCTTACATTTCTAAAGTATCGGAAAAATCCTCAATGCTATTTACTTTGTCACCTATTAACTTCTCCCTAAAGATCCTAATGGATCATATGTTGCTAATTTAGCCCAAAGCAGTTACCAATCCTTTAATAGTAAACTCCATAACCACCCAAATCTACAATAGCTCAATTTGCTTCCCACTCCATTCCCGATAACTTTCCAAAACGTCTGAAAGAAGAACTTATGGCTTGAAACTTTTATTGAAGCGTTACTGATGTGTAATTCTTTACAAGTTATTGACTTGTCATCGTAATCATTTTCTTCAAATTTCCTTGTTGTTTATATTCTATAAAGTTGTGAATATCATTATGGTAAATGTATATAAATATTAGTGGTGTGTCGATACCAATCTTTTTCTTTTTTCGCTGCCTGTATTGATATTAAATAATCAATTCTTGATTCTCGGTCCTGGGTTTTAGAAATACCTACTATCACAAATAATTAGTATAGGCTTGAAAAATCAACCATAACTATTACAAATAGTAATAATTATTCAAGGTATAAATTAGTGAACAACAAATATCATTTATTATCAATAACATACACTATGTAAGTTACATTTAACATTCAGCAAAGATATGAAAAAATAATCGATTTTACAAATTTTTATAAAAATAATTGTTATTTTTGAGGATGAACATTCTTAGTATCTAGGCCTTGAATTATCTAATTTAGTGGAAATATCATTTTAAGAGAAATCATAGGATTCAGGAAAGCGATCTAAAATATCCTTGAAAAAAGTGCACAATTTTGACTTACCAAGTTCTGTACGACAGCCAGGAACATTTTTTAAAAATGAAAAGTAAACCTAAAGAAGGTATGAGAGGCTCATATTTTTACCGCATAAAATAGACCTTTTATGTCCCATATTTGTTCGCTACTTCTTGTGGATTAAGAAGATTTGACAGCTATCAACAAGGAGCTTAAGATAAGTTTGTGCTCAGCGAAGTCTTAAACCCACACATATTTATCCAAAAAGCAACCGCACACATTCGCCTCCCATATAGACAGATTCAAAGAATGTCGATATCATCAGTAACATAAACTATGTAAGTTACATTTAACATTCTGGAAAGTTATGAAAAAAAAAAACCCATTTTACAAATTCTAATTTATTAGGATGTACATTCCAAGGGTTCTGGATTTCATTTATTACCAAAGGTATTGCAGATGTCTCACTAAACACTGGACAATTATATTGCCATGAATTTTGTTTCAGTGGTGTATTAGGAATCTAAAAGAAGTATTAACATGTAATGATATAAAAAATAATATTTATTCTGGGATGTTAAAATCTGAAAATAACAATGTATAATCAAACGGTGCTGTTAAAGCATAAATTGATTAAAGCATCTTGAGTTGTATTGCAACATCTATATATTTAGATGCAGATCGTTTTCCGTCCTTACTAACTAATCCTCGTCTTTTTGAAAATGGGTTAATTTATTTCGTGTTTTAAAAGGTCCTTCTCTTCCCATTAACATACATGTGAGTTTATAGTTCATGCAAACTACTTTAAAGAAGTTTATAATTACACTCATATTCAACAATATAAATTGCAGAACTGCAGGCGATTTCTACAGCTCCTTACTTATCAGTCAATACTTCACATTCAAAACTTTTAATTAGTACATATTCAATGTCGGCACTTCAAAGCATAGCAAACTTTAACAAATATGGTTACCCAATAAACAAGTTCCGAATTTAGAACTGTTAATAAAAAAAAAAAATTCTCTGGACTGTTGGACACTCCGGAGTTCTGAAAGAAACAGCGGATAAAGCTGCCAAAGAAGCTGCTATGATGATGTCCCACCACTTCAAATTTATGAACGGAAAGATGCAAAGGCCTTTTTAAAGTACAGGGTCAGGAAAAATTGGGGAACCTTGTGGACCGAAACTCCACTGACTAATAAACTTAGAAATGTAAAAAAAAAAGTACTAAACAACTCCATAAAAAACTCTTATGGACAAGTGCCTTAGGAGGAAATAAAACAGAAGTGGTTGCGACGAAGCTGAGAATCGGTCATTACAACCTGATTTATGCTTATTTCATTACAAAAGAGGTCCAACCACATTGTGATCAGTGACTAGCACAGAAATCTCCAATGACTATTCTACGCATAATAGAATACTGGACATTACTGCAACTAGTCTTTGAAAATAATAAAATACCCCGATCCACACAACTTCCTCTAAAGGTCTCAAAAAATTATCTAGTCTAAATAATAAAACTTTTTAAAGAAATGATCAATACTATAAAATATAGTTCACAAATAATGTGTTTAAAAGCTAAAGAAAATTGAAAATTGAAAACAGTAAAGTGCAAAGGGCTTAATAACCTAGATTTTGATCACCCATTGAAAAACCAACATCTAATTAAAGAGATAATAAATACCTCGATTCTTATGCTATTTTTATTTTGACCATTTGCTAGCATTAATTTTTGGTATTAATTTCCTTTTTTTTTTTTTTTCTTCTAAAATGTATATGTACGAGGGTGAATCAAATATAAACGGTAATTTTCAAAATTATATTTATTGAATGATATTATACAGAAACTATACCTTCAACATTTTTCAATGTAGTCTCCTGCATTATCTACACACTTCTGCCACCGATTTGGAAGCTTGAATATTCCCTGTTCATAAAAAGACTGAGGGCGAGTTTTTAACCATTCGGGCACGTGCTTTTCGACGTCTTCATTGTTTTCAAATCGTTTTCCTCCAAGTGATTCTTTCAGGGGAGCAAACAAAAAATAGTCACAAGGGGACAGGTCTGGACTGTAAGGAGGGTGTTCGAGAGTTTCCCAGCCCATTTCTTCCAATTTATCCCTTGTCAACAATGCGGTGTGAGGCCTTGCGTTGTCATGGAGAAGGATGACATCTCTAATGGGCACACCTCGTCTTTTGTTCCGGTAACTGGTTTTAGCTGATTGTAGCACCTGGCTGTAGTAAGCCGCATTCACTGTTCGTTGATCGTGAAGAAAATCAATGAGTAGAACTCCCCTTGAGTCAAAAAAAAAATTGTTGCAAGAACTTTTCCGGCTGAGAGACGAGTTTTGGCTTTCACTGGGCAGCCTTCATCCTTCCTTCGCCACTCCTTACTTGCCATTTTCGATTCGGGGGTGTAATGGTGGACCCACGTCTCATCACATGTGAAGAATCACTAGGAGGAAAACGATTTGAAAACAATGAAGACGTCGAAAAGCACGTGCGCGAAAGGTTAAAAACTCGCCCTCAGTCTTTTTATGAACAGGGAATATTCAAGCTTCCAAATCGGTGGCAGAAGTGTGTAGATAATGCAGGAGACTACATTGAAAAATGTTGAAGGTATAGTTTCTGTATAATATTATTCAATAAATATAATTTTGAAAATTACCGTTTATATTTGATTCACCCTCGTATATGTGATTATTAATTTATTTTTAACTGTATCTGAAATCGTAAATAGTTTTGTCTAATATTCATATAGTTTTGTCTTATCTAATATCTCCGACCAAAAATAAGTATCATTTTGTCTAATCTTATAAACAAATTGAAAAATTCTATTTAAATATTTGCATACGTTTAGTCTCTTTTCTATTTATGTTTCTGTTAGAGATGTGCTATATTTTGATAGACTAACTGATTATAGAGTTTACCTGTTGCACCTCCAATATAACGAGGATCCAGATTGTACGCTAATGCCCGTGGCTAATCCATATTACTCCTATCTGATGAGTAAATGCCCCGTGTCATTAGCGGTGGCTGTTTGGCTTAGACCCGAGCCCTGAAGAGGAGTGGAGAGATGAGGCGAGGCTATAATCAAGTATAATGAGGAGGAAGAGGGCAGGACTTTATTTCTCAGCACAGCCTGCTAATTCACGAGAATCGCAGCCTCCATTTTATAATTGGCTACCGGGCAAGTTTATTTTTTTTATCTCTTTGATGGCCCTCAAGTTTTGTAATTCCCCTAATTACGGTATATTGTATGTAATGCACCAATTAGCGTCATAATCGGTCGGCTTTTAATTTTTTTAAAAATAAATAATACGTTGTTACCTACCTCATTTTAGAGTTAATTATTAGCTTTAGCGTCACAAAGTCACTGCTTCTTAAAATTATTATAAACAACAAAACTGATAAACTTAATTTTTTTTTTTAACATACTTTTATTCTCAATTGTACACAACCAGTCAAATGGACAACCAGTGAATGTGAAGTTACATTGAAACAACAGACAACAGACAAAGTATATGAATATTGGTCTTAACTGTCGGAATACGTAAGTCTGTATGCAGCGTATCGTTTGATAAGGAGGGGAGTCTGTTATCAGTCTTAGGAATTTGGATTGAAATGTTTGTATTTTCTGAATATGCGTTCTTTTGGCCGGTTCATAAATTTGCGATGCATACGTCCGGATGGGTTTTAGCAAGTAACTGTAAATGTTAAGTTTCTGTTTTAAAGGTAGCTTTGTGCGTCTTTGAAGTACTGAGTAAGTCGCAGTCTTAACTGTAACTTCTGTTTTTTTGTCTTGACATGTGGGCCCCATGTCAGTTTTCTATCAAGCGTAAGTCCTAAGTAAGTCACTTTTTCAGTTTGATGTAAAGGTTGGTAATCAATGTAGACAGGCGGGCAGGTCTTGCGTCGTAAATGTAATATGAAGTGATTTGTCATAATTAGGTTTTATTTTCCATTTCTTAGACCAAGTTCGAATCTCATTGAGGTTTCGTTGGAGTGTTAAGGTGGCTTGTGTATAAACTTAAATTCGAAATGAGGTTACCGACCAATGTTTGACAAGATTTTTATAATTTTAATACTTCAAAAATTTCATTTTAATTTATTGACTAATTGCCATTTATTGCAATATTTTATTCACAGCTCCAAGTCAGTGACTAATGATGTTCCTGATATTTAATAGTACAGGGTCTGGTAAGCATGAGGAGTAGCACCATTTTCTCCTAGCATGATTAAAAAAAAAAAAATCTGTTTGAAAAGATTTGTCGTCCAGGTTCTTAGTGTATTTCCGGTATTCCAGTTGTAGTTATGATCATAACGTTGTCATATAAATTATAGAATTAGTTTTCATAGTTCATAGTTCACTTCTGCAAAGACTATGTATGGCTGTAATAATTATGGATGTAGCTTTCATTAATTTTATTGACCGTTTTTGGAGGATTACACTGGCCGGGCATTGGAGTGTTGATTCTGACCCGTGTATCTTGAGGTGGTCTTCTAGGATATCCCCTCCAGGAGGCTTGGTCCACGGACGGTCTACAGAGCAACCATAATCCAGGTTTCAACAATTCCTATGAGTTGGAGGTTTTTTATCTACTTAAAGGTATAAAATTGAAAAAATGACTTGAAGACTTGAAAACAAAGAAAATGTAGCTAAATAGATCGGTAACCAACGTATTACTTACAGTTAGATAAAACAATCCTGCAGCCACATACGTCAGGCCAGATGAGGTTTCAAATCAAAACACATGTTAACACTGAAACGGCAAAAATGTGCGCAGCAGCTCAGGTCAGACCAACACCCGCTCTTATCGCGTTCGCAGCGTATTTTATGTTTAATCCATTAAAGTATAGATTAGTTTGTTTTTTTTTGTATTTTTTCAGGCATACGGAGTTCAGGATCGATAGCTTGAAGATTAAGGATTTGAGTTTTAAAATCGCGACTCTCTGGAGTAGCCCCTCATATTCAAAGTAACCCCCGTTAACGATGTAAATATATATATATATAATATATATATATATATAAATATATATATATATATATATATATATATATATATAAAGAGAGAAAGAGAGAATTTCGGTCAACCTATAAGTATGTGTTCAGCTGACGCCATAACGCTAAGGGAGGCTCCCACTATTGGTGAGGTTTGCTTTTTAGATGACTACCTGCTTCTTCTATTTTTATTTTACATTTATTTGATGGAATAGTGATTTTATCAAATTTTATATGAATCATTATTTCCCCTTAGTAAAAAAATCATACTTATCATTTTTACAATATATTTTTTCCTATTTTCAGAAACCCAACTTATTATATTTGTATTGCATGATTACATTTCATTTTTAATGGTTTCAATCAGATTGTTGTATAATTATGGTGTGGTCTACATAATATTGCCGAAATGGTGAATGATACTAAAAAAAACAACAAATAACATAAAAAAATCCTTAATGTTGGTTGGTTTTACATTAATTTACTTCCACCTGAACGGTTCACTTCCACTAATAATTTGTAGTCGCTACAGTGGAGCTTCCCATCACTTCTAATTTTCTTTTGGAATAACTGTTGAATTTATATCCGCCCGGTCATTTTTCAAATAAATATTTCCACGCTCCTGCTACTAAAACGACTGAATATTTCCAATAGGGAGGAAATAAACGGTATTTTTTAGATGATGCAGCGGCACTTTATAAAATGGTGGAAGTTATTGGAGAGTGGATATTGGCCTGGTGGCCCTCCAATTGATTCCCTAGTTCCAATCAAGTCAAATAGGATTCTTCTACCTTATCTCCCTTTTTTTCCCTTCATTTTATTGATGTTGTTCTCTTTCCGCTGCTCCGGTAAATGGAAAAACATCCAATATTTTAGAGGGTCTTCTATTATTTGGAATACTTCAGGATTATGAGGGTATGATTTTATTTTTGGTTTGATTGGACCAATTAACATTGGTTCTATAAGCCGATTTCTTCCTCTCTTCTACTCATATTTTGCTTAGTGAAAAAAATTATACATACAATTTTATTGTTTTTGCACAAAATTAATTCAAATATTTCTGTTATATTTTAATAATATCTTTCATAATCATAATAAAGAATTTTATTTCATAATCATTTTAAGGCTCTGGAGGCTCCAATTTCCATCCACATTTGGGACTTAAGGTCCCAGAATAAATAGAAACTTTATTTATTTATTATACATAATACACAGGTTATTTCACCAACAGTAAACAAGTGAATTCTTTGACCAAAAAAAAATAAATAAAAAAAAAAAAAAAAAAAAAAAAAAAAAAAAAAAAAAAAAAAAAAAAAAAAAAAAAAAAAAAAAAAAAAAAAAAAAATAAATAAAAAATAATGGCTTGAAAGACAGGTAATTCAGTTTCACTCAAAACTAAAAAAAAAGAAGACGTAAATCATCAAGATCTTCTTTAGTCTCATTCTCGTGCTTTTAGCTACTTTAGGTATTACAACGGTACCGAAATAGTAGCATTTTTCTATTGATTTTTTAATTTTTTATATTTTTTAAACTAATATACTTTCAACAAATGACATATAACCCTCAACAGAATATAACATTTACTGTTGGACATGCTAAAAAACCTTTCCGATAAATTTCATAAAGAAATTGAAATTACCGGAAGTAAGAATAAGTTGAAGAAAATATATTAGGATCACTAGATGTGGAATTAATAAATTGTTTGCTAATTCTATGGTATTTGGTTTATCAGATAACTAGTTTGAAATGTTAGAAAAATAAATAGGAAAATATCGAAAATGGTTTATTTTTATTTCCTTACAGATCCTTCGTTGATGGGTTTTATATGGAAACATCTTTCATCCTAATTTCTCGTCCAGTGTTGCTATCGTATAGTCCTTTTAAGTTCTAATTTTTCTGAATTTTAATTTTGCTGCCAGGTAGTAGGTTTCCATTACAACAACATTCATAATTTTGAATTCGGAAATGAAGAATTAAAGAATAAAGAAGAAGTAAAATTATTTAAAACTATTTTATTTATGAAAATAGTAAAAATGCACCAAATGTTTTTTATTTTTATATTACTATTGAAACTAGAGAGAAAAAAATAATTAAAAAACTGAGCATCGACCTATTTTAAAAACCAAATAAATTTTATCCTGTGAACGTGTTTGCAGATTTTGGCAACTTTAATTTTGTACACAGCATTCGAAATATAAGCTAAAAACTGAACAAAATAAAATAAAACCTATTATAAGAAATTCGTTAATCATGTTTCGAAACAGCATTTGATGGTTGAATAACTGAGATAATATAAGTGGTATTTTGTTAATTAGTTCCAAAAAATATTAAGGGATCAATCAACAATAAATATTAAATGAAAATGTTTCTTTTTCTCCGAGATTTTAAATAGAAGTTTACTTATTTTATTATTATTTTTACAGTAGTAATTATGAATAAATAAATTTATAAAAACTAAAATAAAAAATAACTGAGGATTTGAAAAATCTGTAAACCTTTAAGCCCTCTGACAAATGGACAAGTAACAAGAGCCATGTGTTTCGATGCTCAGAGCCGCCCACACAGGAGTGTTCCAACAGGTCTGTTACACCGATACCACCCATCAGTGCCTTCTAAATAAGGGAATATATTCGTTTAGTGTTAGAGTGCCAACACTCATCCCCGGATAGGCAATAAGTTTACAATCGGAAAATTTTTGTACAGGATGTTTATCGAGAGATTAAGATAACTAACAAGGAGAACGACTTAGCTGTAGGAGTGTTAGTACAATCTGTTATAGGGTTGTCATGCTACGAGCCTTTTCAAATTTACGTTTCTTGAATAGACTCATTTACTTAAGTGATTGTAACATCTGTTACTGAGATAAGATCCTTCTTGATAGTTTTTAGGTCCTTTTGTATCCTAGAGATAGATCCTTGTAATAGTAACCCATGGGAAAAAAAAACGAGGTTTTCTTGGTGAAGTAGAAACAGATTCATAAAGCTCCAATGTTTAAAGTCACTCGTTTTTGAAGATAAATTTATAACAGATTATTTATGTCTGTAACAATTTCATAAAATCATTAAAAAAATTGTTACTTATCTTTTGGATTAATATATTTCACCAATGAATCATTTTGGTTCTTCCTTCAGTAACATGAATCTTCTTATATTCTGACTCACTGGCCACAAAAGAAATAGACAACGCACTCCAGATTCCTAAAATTCTTTCGCAGCATTAATGATTATGGGAATTTACTATATTAGAGCTGCTAGATATTTTGAATCACATTTAAAGATAAAGTCCTAATTTATATTTTTCGGGAGAGAAACGAAAAGAAAGCAGGTGATATTTTTTAGTCAAACGTTTCAAACATTTATATGGCAGTAATGATACCTATTTGGAGCTCTGGGGTTTCACTTAACCACCCAATTCATCTCGTAGTGTCCAATATTTACTATCCAAATTCCTTCGAAAAATCCTCATTGCTGCTTAGTTTGTTCTAAAAAAAAAAAACCTACCTTTAACGATCCTAATTTACCATATGTTGCTGATTTAGCCGAATAGCTATTCTGATAGATACGTACACTTTCATAGTAAAATCTATAACTATACAAATCCACAAATTTCTAAACTTGCTGCCTATTGTGATATGGATATGGTTATGGCACCTATCTAAGGCGCCTGAAAAGAAGATGACCTCGGGACCTAATATAGAACTTTCATTGAAGTTGCCACCTATGGGTGGTTACTTTACTTTAGTCTGGATAAAATATTTTTAAATAAAGAAGTTTTTATCTTCATTAGTTTTCAATAATGAAAAAAACAAAAATATTAACTATTTTACATTGTACCAATACTTATTTCATTTTTGTATTTAATAAAATCCGAATCAAGGTGGACAAGACCTGCCCTAGGCGAAGAGACAGTGCCATTATAGTGAAGTGGGGGCAGCTAAAACCGTGAGTGAGGTCAACAGCACGGCGCCAATATTCAAATTAGTGAAAGCTCCAGCTGGTCTATTTCTCCAGCCCTGCCTCCAGCAATCTCTTCTCCAGATCTATCTCCATCTTGTACCCTCCGCTTCCAGGCTGTCATAGATTTGTTCCGATTTTTTTCCAATTGCTCCCGTCCATTTTTTCACCTGCCATTTTCTAATCATCGTTTTTAAATGGTCGGTAGAAATTGTTTACAGAACCGGACCTGCCTGTTCTCATCGGCTCCCGGTTTGCAAAACAGATAAATTAGTTGTGACCGGACACAACGGTCTTTTGTAATTTAGTTAGTTCAATAACATTTCAGTTAATGGGTTCACTATTCTTTTTTCTTACTTATCTTAAATTCAACTTCCTAAAAAAAGTAATTATTTCATTGTTCTTCTTTTTTTTACAATTTTTTGCATCAAGAGACATTTTTTTGTTTTTTAAATAAATCGTATTAGCCGATTTCTATACTAAGTTCCTGGTTGTTATATCATTCACTTTTGACAAGCCAGTTCGTTGAAGAGTTCTAGATTATGTTTATCATTATAATAGTTAATTGCACGGTAACTAAGCAACATTTTCTCCTGTAATAATTTTGAATCAGTACGGTACCTTCTGACCATATTTGATCATACAAAATATAAAATAAGACAAATATTTTCCGAATTGTTGTTTAAATGACTTTGAGCTTGTCTACGGAGAAAAAAATAAGTTATAAATAATTAATCAATCCTAATTGTATTCGTATTTTGAAGTAGTTAACTTCATGCAGTCATCGAGACGGATTTTATAACTTGGTGTAACCTTGTCTATAACAAGATCAGTCTCGGTTATAGTATTATTTAGGTTGTAGCAACTAAGTGAAGGTTTTAGTACCTGCTCCAACTGCTTCGGTTACTAACCCCTATAGGACTAAAACTTTCTATACCTATCATGAGTACTTCAATGAATAAAGAAAATACGAAACCATTAGTCTCCAATTCTTCGCAAAATTACCAACACGCCGTGTTACATTTAAAGTCAAACATTATAGGATGGCATGAACATACCTTTTGTTAAAACATTTTATATAAAAAATACTAAATATTTTACTCTTCAATTCAATATTACTTTCGAACTTATAACGCCTCCTATGCGAATGTCAATAAAAAGAAAAAACATTGACCAAGAAATCTTTTATCCCTAACCAATTTGCAATAGTTTTATAATTTTTAAAGTACTTTTTCTATTTTTTCCCCTTTAATAACTCGAAAACCAGAGTGACGACTATTGCGCTCTCACTCAGCCTCCTCTGTGTTTTCTTTAACTCGCGAGAGAGAAGAGCTGGGACCTCTCTGTGCTTGGCCTGTCCTTCCATGAGTGGAGGGACAGGTTTGTTTGGGAGATCCCTAAGATGAGTGTGTATTGTAAATAAGTATGAATGTTCTAACTTCATAAAAGTTCTAACTTTTAATTTAGTTTATTTTTATTTTTACTATTACTTTTATTCAATTCATTTTTATTTTATTTTTTTATGTGTATATATATATAAAATTCTATATTGTATATTGTTTATGTTTGGCATAGTTCTTTTCTGATTATTTTTTTATTTTATTTTATTTATTATTCATTTATTTTTTTATTATTGTATTTTTTCATTTTACTTTTTTTAATATTGTATGTTTTCATTTTATTTTTTATTTATTTATTTTTTTTCTCTATTATTGTACATATTGTGTGAATGTAATCATGAAGCCATCTATATTAATTATTTCTCAGATTTTTGGCAGATTGTAATAATTATATAGAGTATATAAAAAAAAAAAAAAAATAATGGTCCGCTAAATGAAATGGTGACCTAAATCCTAACTAAATAAAAATTGATTAAGTATCACTAATTCTAAAGAACAATAAATCAGTAAATATGAGTCGTTGTTTTCAGTTGATTATGAATTATATATAAAACATTGTTCGAAGTTCTTTCCCCTACAGCGTTGAGTATCGACGTTGGATCTACTTTCCAAGGCCTCAGCAATAATACTAAGGTATTAATTATTTGGGATGGCGGAAGCTTTGGGCCTTCATTAGAGTTCATTATGAATTTAGACTCGAAATAGAAGATTATTGTAAGGCTCATGCATATTTAGGGAGCTTTCATTTCAGTATTCACCCCGAAGCCTGGGCCGTGGCGTTTTCCCCCACGAAAGGCAACCTGCGGTCGGCCCCTTGGCCCCTCAAATTATAGCAATGTCCTATCCACGCACCTGCTTTCCATAATTTCAAATGGACGTGAATATTACCCTTCGTGCTCGGGGAAACCTCTTTTCCGACTTTTCTGTCGCGATAAAAGTCATGGAAGATTTTGAAGAAATCGGGGGATAGTTCGTGCGACCTCCTGACCTCCTGCTATAAATTCATTTCCCATCTACTACCTTTTTTCAGAAATATTTGAATATATATACTTGTAGAAACACTTGAGAACTTATTTTGTCCAAAGTTGGGGATCTATACTGAATTTGTTATCAAATAAAAGAAATGATTAATTTACTCCTGATTTGTAACATTAATGTTTAAAAGATTACAATTAAAAAATATCATTGCTTCAGAAAAAGTTTTTAGCTTTTCAATTATTCCTTAGGCCTTACTTTAAAAAATAATTAATTTTGATGATAAATAAAAAAAACAAACTTACTTTTCCACTGAGTTGGAAAAACTCACGGATAAGTATAATTCTTACCCGCAAACCCGATCCCGTCATTCATATTTGTATACTCCTGCTCATTGCTCAGCCACTTTCGACAGATCTTTCGTAATCCGATCCTCTTCTCTCTGGAACTCCATCCCTCTCAACATTCGTAATTCAATTACCCTATCCACCCAGATTCTGTCATCCAAAAATTGTCAATAGCCACTTTTTAGTTCTTTGAAATATGAACAATTTATATTCAAGAAATCTTTTTTTTTCTGTAAAAAAAAAAAAAAAAGAAAAAAAAGTCTGTTACTTATTATTGATATTTTTTTTTTTTTTTTTAATTTTATGATTATCTGTTATTTTGTTATAAAAATATTATTTCATTTTAAGGCTGTGAAGGCCCTTGGCTGTGCATTATATTTTGTTCCTAAGGGACTTAAGGTCCCAGTGTAGATAAAGAACTTTATTATAATTATTATTATAATCTACTACTTTTACCAATGTACATTTAAGAACTAAAAGGATCAAATTAATTAAATTAAATTATCAATAATTGATTATTCGAAATAAACAAAGATGAGAGAAAATGGCGGTTCAAACGTGACTTCTTTCATTCAAACTAATATAGTCCCTAAATAGTAAGTCCTTGCGACAAATGTTACATAAAAAAAAAAAAAAATAAAAATAAAATTCTTAATTGTATTTCTGATCAGGAAACTTTCGGCAAAGTTTCGATCAGAGCAACACCGACAGAGGTAGAGCGTGTTAAAATGTTACATTTTTGTGAGAGTGAAAGAAACGTTACACCAAAATAGTATACGAGTAGACCCCCTCCACCAAAAAAACTGATATATCCATGTCAAAATTATTACTAAGACATGCTGCATAACTAGATAAAAGAGGCATAACTCATCATAAGGAATTCATCGTTAGTATTCTTCTTATTTTTATTTTTGAACCTTTTAAAAATATTTTCAGATCTTTGTATCTTTTTAATTTCTTTAAAGTTTGTCCCGATCATCTTCTAGGAATGAGTACTACTATCGTGGGTGTATGTGTGTGGTTGGGATGTATAAAGGTAATTTTGTGGTCTTCATGAGAGGTCCTAAGCAAAGAGCATATAATTAAAAAAGAGTTTAGTAATTATATATTTGTTTTTTCTGTTTGAACCAGTAATATGATATAGCTTGTTTAACTTATTAAATAATAGAGATGATTATGTCTTTATCTCACTTGAATTTATGGTCATAAGTTAAAAAAAAAAAATGTTATCAATATAAATCGGTTTGTTATAAAATTATATTCAAAATAATCGTTTTACTACAAAAATATCACAAATAATACCCTAAATATATCAATTTTCATATGAAAAATTTTAATTGTGAATTTTTACTCTTCTATTTAAAAAATAAAAAATAATAAATCAATCAAAACTGCATTTAATTTTTAATTAATGAAGTTAGTCTTCAATAAATATGTATTTTTTTTTCTTTTTGTCCTTCGTTATTAACTATATTTTTTTAAATTTAGTTCGAGTAACTATTTTAAGCAGTATTTTAGCATTAAAGGGATAACCTTATGTACAAATATTTGTATGCATTTAAAGATTGAATAATAAAACAGATTAAATGCTGATTCCGTATTAGCCTTTATTGCATGTTTGCTAAACTGTTGACTGTCGCTAATTAGCTGTATTGATTCATGTTGTTTCTCTGCCACGTTTAGTTTGTAAACACGTTCTATTCTCATATTCGGAATTGAAGCACTTTTGATTTGGGTTTAATAACAGTTTTAATTACATTGCTACCTTGGTATCTCCCTCAGATCTTACAGAGATGAACGAGGAAATCAATCACTCATTCTACATTTTTTAAACTTTTTGGATAATGTACAATTATTTTCACACCTTCATGTAGTATTTCGTGAAAAGTATAAATGAAAGAGCTACGAATGTGGTTCGTAAAAATCAGAGTACCTAAACCTGTACCTGCTTTAGTATCAATTTGATTTGATTAATCGTGATCCCTTGTTCTTGGCTGCTCACTACATCTTCAGTGTACATCTATTCCTTGCTCTTGTTATGTACTTCAGGCTTATTACACTTGCTACTTACTGTTCAATTGTTTCTTGATAAGGAATCAGCTGTTTATAAGCCAAAGCCAGCTAGATAATGTACAACTATCTGTTAAGCTATTAAAAGACAAGCTGTTTAGCAGGCATTAGTGGCCAGGATTCCGTTGACCATATGTGACCATGGACCCGGCATTGTAGAAAGTCGACACTCCGCCAACTTTCTAGAGTGTCACGGAACTGAGGGCCAAGTCGAACAATCTTTCTGCACAGTTGTCAGCATGTTCAATATTAAATATTTAATGATAAATTAAAAAAAAAAAAAAAAAATTTCAAATAACAACAAAAAAAATATACCGATGGAACGCACTAGCATTCAGATGTTTAAAATGGTTGAAATGTATTTTAGATATGGATATTTCTTTTGGCCGGTGGTCTATGTAACATTTTTTTCAACTTCGAAATGTGTAACGTTTTTTCACACTCAAAAATGTAACATTTTGACACCCTCTAGCTCTGTTAGTGTTCCTCGGATCGAAAATTTTATGACAGTTTCCTGATCAGAAATTTAATGTGAAATATTTTTTATTATATTGCATTTATCACTCGGACCTACCGTTTAGGAGCTATATTACTTTGAATGAAAAAAGTAACGTTTTAACTGTTAGCCCCCTTCTTGGCACGCTCTTGCACTGTTGGTGCTGCTCGGATCGAAAATTAAGATGATGATGATCTACGGATCTATGATCTATTCCTTTCCAACTCAGGGAGAAATTGAGTTTTTGTGTTGAAGTACAATTATTGAACTGAATTTTAGTTGTCCTGTTTTTATTTACGTCTTGAAATAGTTGAAGGGTCAGTTTTCTGCGAAAATTAAATTTCAATCTCTGGATAACGCGTTGATCAATCGGCTGAATGATAGTTTGTTTACTCTGAGCTGATTCACTTTTCAACCACTGCGGCGTTATAACCGATGAATTTACCCTCGAGATCATAGAAAAACAGTTCGTTATGACCGATATGTTGTTATAAGCCATGATACTATATCCGTCCCAAAATGTAGGGGGTAGATAAAGCAAGTTCAAGGGATCGGAAAATTATGTTGCTACAGCCGATATGTTGTTATAACCGATGTCGTTATAAGTGGTATCCAGTGTATAGAACTTTAATTGGAGTGCTTCTAATGGATAGTTCCTTTAAAAGTATTTGTCGTATTATTATGAGTATTATCATTTCATTTATGAGACGTATTTTAATTTATTGTTGTATACAGTGGTAAATTACAAAAAACAAAAAAAAATAAATAAATAAAAACATATATATTTTTTAGTGAGTAGTTTGATTTATTTGTGTTGTATAAATATCTTTATGTGGTTAAATCCAATTAATGCAATTTAAAACCTTTTTTTATGATACTCTAATCAAGTGGGTGATTAGCGTTGAAGACAGGTAGCCAGTGAAGACCATCACGTCACCTTCGCGCCCAGAGTGCATTCCTGACCCGGTTCAGGAATATCTCTTCCTTGTTTTTTTTTTCTTCTCATCCATTCCTTAGAAATCATAATTCTATAACATTCAATTCCGGTGCTCTTTTATCCGCTAAGTAGATTGCAGTGGATTACAGGTCACGAGATGGTCTTTCCTCAAAATCATATTTCTTCTTATATATATATATATATATATATATATATATATATACACACACACACACATATATATATATATATATACACACACATATATATATATATACACACACACACACACACACATATATATATATATATATATATATATATATATATATATATATATATATATATTATATATATACACACACACACACACACATATATATATTTTTTTTTTTTTTATTAATTTTATTTATTTATTTATTTTACTTAAGGAATAGAATACTAGTATCGGACATTCCTTTTTAAAATGATCTTATTAAATTATTGTTATTGGCATTAATTACACATTTAATTATTTAATTAACATTATTTTTTTCATTAGTAGGGCTTGTTATGGGAGGTGTGGTAGCTCAGCGGGTAAGGCACTTGACTAGCATGCCACAGGGCCTGAGTTCAAGTCCGACTAAAGGCAGAAAATTCATACTCTGTTACTTTAGTCGTGGTTCGACTTCGAGGTTGGGAGACCCTCCTGGAGCACACCCCGCCTAGCTGGGGGTGCCTTTAATGGGGGAGGGGATGAAACCTGGCGTTTTTATAGTAAGGTTGGTTATTATTATGTACTCCAATGAGATCATGCTACAGGTTTCCACACCATTCTAGGAGTGGAAAAGATAAATTTATTCCGTTTCCCCTAGGCGCAGTATAGGGAATATGATTTTATTTTTTGTGTGATCAGTTAATTGATTAAATAATTTACCATTGCTTCTAAAATTCTTAATCATGTCCGATTGAAATTTTAATACCAGAAAGTTATAGGAATGAGTTATATTTGTATGTGAAAACAATATTAAGAGTGAATCATTCCTGAAAACATCATCAAAAGTAAACATACATTCGATTCTCTTAGCCCCAACTCGTTTTTATTGAATTTGGATTGTTAAATTATAATTTTTTACGTATTCCGTTAAAATATAGTGAAAAGTTACTCTTGCATGGTTTTGGCGTAGTTTTATTTGTATCCTCCTTTTAATTAGCAATTTTCAAAAATATCTCATTGAAAGAAATGTGGCATACTTATTGTCCGATGTTAATCTTTTTTGGATCGCCATTTAATTTTAACTCACCGATATTTTATTAAAATCCAGTTTTTAGATTTCGTCTGAGTAATTAAGATTATAATCTATATAAGATTAATCTTTAGAATCATTTTTTCCGCTGTATTATAAATGGAATTTTTGCAGTAAATTTTCTGGTCCACCGGAGGACGATGTAACCTCACTAATCTTTATTAGATCTTCGTTGGGATAACTTATAACATGGAACCATCCTGTATGAAGGATTCAATTTTCTTCTAACCGGTCGTTACGAAACGGTCCAATCAACTTCCGATCTTCAAATTAGGCCCAATCGATGTATCGATATATTCAAATTAGGTAAAAGGTCTACTGTGGCGTGTGTTTGTCATGGAGCTAGTGGGCTTGTCTTAATCTAATCAGTTCTTATCATTCATCATTAAATTTTTTTTTATCATTCATTTTTTTTTTTTTTATTTATTTTTTTTTTTTTTTTGGAGGCTTATCGTTCTTATGTACTCCACCTAGAGCATGCATCCTATAGGTAACCAACCTATTTTATACAGGGTAGAAAAGTCAATATTTATTTCATGGATCCGACACAGAATAGATTTTAACCTTCCCAGGTGGGATTCAAGCTTACGACATTCCGGGTTTTAAGTATTTACCCGGTTCTTCCAGCATTAAAACAAAAAGTAAACGGATTATTTACAACAGAATATGTTTGTAATTGAATTCCATGTTTATTTGTGTTTTTTTGACTAAGCAAGTGTTCTATAAAATTGTCGACACAATTTCGTAAGTAGTAATTACGCAAATATAAACAGAAATATGAATTCTCAAAGCAGAAATGAAGCTACCTATCTGCCGAAAACAGTAAAAAAATTAGTGAAAACAGTTAGTTGGTATTAGTGAATAAAATAAAATAAAAATATAAAATAATATATATATATATATATATATATATATATATATATATATATATAACAAAGACAAACTGAAAATACGACATGTTCGCTTTGCTTTGTCGCTGTTCCAGTACTGATGAGACGGGGACATCGTAAAAATGATATTAAGAAATTAAAGCTTACAACTCAGTGTATTTGCATATTTTTTTATGACTGTTTTTAAGTTCTTCTACCCTTTATTTATCTTTATGAAGTCATCTTAATGTATGTAATTAAACTTTTTTATGTTTTGTGTTTTTATATACCTCTGTAATGTGGGTCTCCTACAAGACATTAAAAATTTATGAGTGTATCTTCTTTTTAATTGTTTGAGTTTCTTTAATTTTTTTATACAGCTTTTAAGATATCTTTTTTTTTTTTGTTTTGCTTTATTTTTCTTTTTAGTTTTTTACTTATATCACTTATAAGGGAAGGTTTATCTATAACAACTGAACTATTGTTTATGACTTTTAAGATTATTTTCTGGTTAAACCAGATTAAGATAAAGATATAAGTGCATGTAGGTCACTTATTTTAAGTCGAAATCAACTTAAACCTTTTCCAATTACCACGATCCTGTTCTGCTGTCATCCAGTTCTTCTTCACACCCAACTTGGTTCTATTATCACGTAGTATATTTCATCGAACCCGAGGTCTCCATCCTTGCCTTGTTCCACCTATATTTTCTGTGGGAGGCTATTTTCACTCATCCGTGCAACTTGCCCAATCCATCTCAACATACCGAGCTATATTGAATGGGCAGCACCTGCTGCCATAAGGAACTGAAAGCTCCTGGTTCAACCTCTCCATAATAATAGATTGGAAAGCACGATTTTTTTTTTTTTTTTTTTGAACAACACATACAGTAGTATTGATAAATTAATTGCCACTTATATTGGAATTATTTTATTAGAAAACTAGTTTCGGATGATAAACATTCATTTTCAGTTCTGAGGAGATCTAACGGATATCTAATATCTGTTGGATCTCCTCAGAACTGAAGAGAAATGTTCAGCATACGACACTACTTCTCTAATAAAATAATTCCAATAGAAGTGGCGATTAATTCATCAGTCCTAATTGTATTGACCCTCCTATGCCATCATGCGTAACTCACGTTGTACACTAGTGTTTAATTTTTATTTAAATTCAACACGTATTTATATATCCTTATGATCGTTATGCTGATAATGACAATAATGTCCGATATGCTACTGAGTTGTCCTGAACTAGATTCCAACCCTTTTGTTATTAGCTCCATACACACTCGAATCCATTCAATTCCTAATGACTCTGGAAAGAAAAGGGCCTAGAGACCGTAGTATTGTAACACTTATTGACAACTAATATCTAGTTGCTTTACACGATATTGATAAGTTACCATGTCAAACAATTGCAATCGTTTCCCGCAGACACTTAAAGACAATAGATCGTGATATGTCTATCTATAATCTACTGTTTTTTCCAATCTACATTTTAGAATTGAAGGATCAAATTATTTAAATTAATAATTCAATTAAATTAACCATCAATGATTATTTGAAATAAACAAAGTAGAGAGAAAATAAGGGTTTCAAAGATGACTCTTTTCATTCAAACCAATATTGATTTTTAACGGTAGGTCCCAGCGACAAACATTTTCCATAGAAAACAAAAATTTCCCATTAGATTTTTTATTGGAAAATTATTGGCAAAATTTCGATCCTAGCAACATGAAAAGAGCTTGAGTGTGGCATGAGTGAGGGTGAAAAAAAAGTCAAGAAGTTACTTTTTTCATTCAAACCAATGTAGCTCCTAAACTTATGTTGTAGTGACAATTATTATTTAAGAAAAATATTCTCCATTAAATTCCTGATTAGGAAACTTGTCAAATTTTCAATTTTAAAAACACTATCAATTCTAGAGTGTGTCTATATTTTAAATTTTTTTAGGGTGAAAAGAAGTACCACCAAAAAAGTATAGACCCCCAGCCAAAAAACATATCCATGTCAAAACGTAAAAAAGATCTTTTACATTTGGCCGCTTGATGCAATTTATCTTACCTCGTTTTTGCACATGTTTCAATACCTTGTTAAGTGCAGATTAACCTCTTCTTCCCGAAATGCAATAAAACAATCTCACTAAGCTTTCATTCCAGAGCACACACTCTTCAGAAATAAACCTACGAATATTAATAATTAAACTAAGCCATTTAAGGCTAAGAATCGACATAAAACTGTTGTTGCTTAGGATAGAGCCAGTAGGACATTATCGCAGTTGCCGGCCGCTCTCGTTTCAAAGTGTAAAGGTTACTCGAGTAATATAGTTTTACATTTTACGACCTAATATACGCTTTAAATGCGCCTTTACACATACGCGCTTTCCCTCAATCCTGGAGCGTATAGTAATTAATGTGCATATTTTCTTGAATTTTTTTAGAGGGGGTGACGGGGAGGGGGGGGGGAGATCGGAATTCAACTGATTTTCCTAAAATGTGATACTCAGGTTACATACCTACATACCAATAATTTTATAAAGGTGAAGGATCACTGTATTTATTCCTTTTTTTTTTTTTTTTTTTTTTAGGGAAGCGACGGGGGGAGGGGAGGGGTCGAAATTCAACTGATATTCGTAAAATTGATGCTCAAGTTACATACGTGCATGTCAACCATTTTACAAGTGTAAAACCTGACTGTATTGATTTCTTTTATTTATTGGAGGGGGGCGACGGGAGGGGGATCGGAATTCAACTGATTTTCGAAAAATTTGGTACTCAGGTAACATACCTACATACCAATAATTTTATAAGGGTGAAACATCACTGTTTTAATTCCCTTTTTTGGGGAGGGGCATGGGGGGAGGGGAGAATCGTAATTCAACTGATTTCCCTAAAATTTGATACTCAGGTTACATACCTACTACCCATAAATTTTTGTTACTAAACCGTAACTTCACGGGGATCATATCAGGGCGCTTGGTGGGGTGAAAGGTTCAGTCAACTCTACTCTTAGCTGTGTAACAAGATAAATCATTTTCATAAAGAACAGAAACAATAACATAAAAACTTAAAAAATTATATCTAATATCTTAATGAATAGCAATGAAAAAAGTCATAATACAAAATTAAAGACTTAAAGCGATATTTAGAACTGACGTGAGAATATGTTATTTACATATCAATGACGTATTATAATTTCACAGCGCTATTACAATCTCTCTAATCCGAACTCGGCAGGACCAGATCCCGTCCCGCGAATCCGGATTGAACAAAATATGCTGTAAAATGAACATGATAGATTTTTTTTTTCAGAGGCTCTGCTGAGAGAGCAGCGCTGGGATCAATTCGGATTCGGCCTTGTCCATTTAAAGTTTGAGAGATAAGCATGGTCTGGGGTTTCCTAAGCCTATTCCTGTTTTTTAATTTTTTTTTGTTGTATATTTTATACTATATATATATATATATATATATATATATATATATATATATATATATATATATATATATATATATATATTCTACACAATAGAAACTTAATTTTTATTTCCAGTTTTTTTTTCTTGATAAAGGTTTAAACCTTTTGATTAATTACTATAGACTCATTTACAAGACAGTAATTAGACTTATTAGGAGAAACGGAGTTGAACTTTGAAGCTTAATTAAACCTTCCAATTCTTTTTGTATCCAATCCTCACAATCCCAATTCCTTCTTAAAATCCTCCATGCTCCTTATTATGTCACAAATAAACTTATTCGTAAAAATTTTAATTTACTATACGTTGCTGCTTTAGACCAAACTAGATACCTTTCCTTTCTTCCACTAATCTCTCAACTTGCTTCTCGTTCTATTCCTGATAACCTTCAGAGGCGTCTGAAAGAATGCCTCGAGACCTTCTACTAAAGAACTTTTATTAATGTGACACCTAATGGATGGGTGCTTCAAAAAGTATTGTAAAGTTACTGTATTAATTTTCCCATTCTTGTATATATTCTATACAGTTTTGAATATTAATAAAAGATGAAATTTCATTTCATTATTATTTTTTTTTTATCATAATTAATATTTCTTCATTGAGATAATTCACTTATTTCATTGTGGGTATATTGCAAGGATGGATTTTTCATTCACCCTTGAATATGGAAAATCAAACGATTTTCCAAAAAAGTTACTTTTTTTAAGCCCGTAATTTTTTTTCAGTACTTTATAATATATAGAATTTTATATACGAAACTTAAAGTGGTACCTAAATAATTTATTCATTGCATTGAAAATAAACCAGGTATTCTAATGTTTAATGAAAATTTAAAACTATCAAAAAAATAAATGTTAATTTATTACTTAATACGATTATTAAACAGTAAAGTTTATATAATGGGGACAAGAATATGTTTAATATAATGCCAATGATTTTCTTATATGGTTATAAAATGTCTAGTGGCAAAATTATTGGTTATTACTATTAGTTAAAAAACTAATAGTAATAACCAATAATTTTGGTACAATAATACTAATATCTAAAAAGTACAGAGAAGTCGGAAGTCCTGACAATTGGAGTCTACTTTAATCTTAAGTCTAAGATATGTACTTTATTGCAACTGAAACTACACTACTGCTAACCTCAAGAAAAAAAAAACAACAACATGAAATAATAATTTACAAAAAGCTCATTACATTGAAAATATTTTATATATTTTCATAAAAAAATCCACTTAATTTGAGCTAATGGTGAAAGAGCCTGAATATTTTAATTAAACTGAAACATGACTGACATTGATTAAACATGGCATTTTAGATCTCACACCTAATTATCCTCTTTTTTTCCAGATCTCTCATCTAATCTGATTTAACTTTTGAATTTGAAAATAATTTTTTAACGCCCTTAACTGTTTTACGATCTAAAAAAACAGATATATTATCCCCGATAAGTGAATGAGATAAAAATATCAAAGGCTCGTTCATTATTTAATCAAACCTTTCTTTCAAAGTTTTAGGAAAAAAAACTGAGAAAATAAACATAATTGCAGAAAAGGATAACTTGTCAACGCGAACACCCTCCACTTATTCTATGTCACCTATTGATCATTATCTCCATCAACAGGAATTTTTCACAAAAGAGAAAAGAAATAATGAATGAATAAATTTAAATTTTAAACATTGACCAATTACTATTTGACAACTAAAGTATTGAAACATTTATTCTAACTGGACATTATTATTGGCAACTGTTAGGGAAACTTTTAGTTGTCATCCTATTTTTTTCTATTTAATTATGAATTTTTATATGTCGAAATAGTGTGTAGCTTAAAAACAATTTCTTCTTGGATGGGATAAACAATAGATCATAGATATGTCTATTTGCAATTTACTGCTTTTATGTCAAATAATAGGGAAACTGTCGGCGAATTTTCAATCCAAGCAACATAGCTAGAGCTTGTCAAAAGAGCTCCAGCACTTAAAATATGCAGGCAAAACGTGACTTTTTTTATTCAAATCAATGTAGCTCCTAAACGATATGTCCTAGGAAAAAAAAGTTTTATAACAAATAATATTTTCCATTTCTGATACGGAACAGTCGTCTGATTTTCCATCATAGCAACACCAACAACAACTAGAGTGTGTCAAAACATTACATTTTTAATGGAGAAGATAATCAGGGATGCAGTCATACAGAACCACCACGTCTAGAGGAAATAGTTTAATTGTATGCCAATGTTAACATTTTTAAGTGTGAAAAAGAAGTTACACATTTTGAGAATGCAAAAAACGTTACACATAAAAAACTATGGCACAAGCCAAAAGTTTCCATGTAAACAAAAAATAAATATTACTTTTTTTTTCTTTTTTTTTTTTCTCGTTTATTGATATTTACAACTGTACAAAAACATATACATCAAGTAAATGTGTTGATAGAGAATACAATGGCATGTATATAACTTGTGAAGAACAACTCAGTAGTAGCACTTCAATAAAAATCTACACTATAAGGTCTCTAGGCCATCTTCTTTTCAGACGCCTCGGAGGATTATCGGGAATGGAGTGGGAAGCAAGTTGGGAGACTAGTGGATTGGAGTGGTTATGGAGCTTACATGGAAGGATAGGTATCTCCTGCGGGCTATATCAGCAACATAAGGAACATTAAGATCTTTATGGATAAGTTTATTGGTCACAAAGTAAGGAGCATTGAGGATTTTTCGAAGGATTTTGGATTGTAAGGATTGGATACGAGATGAATTGGATGGTTTAGTAGAGCCCCAAAGCTCAACTCCGTACGTCCAAATAGGTCTAATCACAGTCATGTAAATGAGTCTTTTGTAATTAATTGGGAGCTTTGATCGTTTGTCTAGTAAATGTTGAAGTAGTCTGTAACGACGGGCAGTTTCTTGTCGTTTTAGTCTTGTATGTGGATTCCAAGTAAGACGTTTGTCCAAGTGGAGTCCAAGGTAGCGGATCTGTTCAACAGGGATTAATGGAATATCAAAATATTACTTTTAAAGTATGTTTTTAATCGTATATTTTCATAATTTTATTAGCAGAGAGTAATATTGAAGAACAGGTGCTTACAGCTACTGAATATTTACAAGCTAATGAATATTTACAATATAACTTTTATTTTGCTTATGTATTTATTTTGCGTATTATATTATTATCTCAGATTTCATTTATTTTCTCCAGATGAGGTACATTTTTAGCCCCGTTTACTGTATTTTTCATTTTTTTTTTTTTTTTTTTTTTTTTACCTTACGAATTAGTTTGTTTTTCATGTAATATTAATTTGTATTCCATAATTTAATTTTTATATTGTTTTCTTCCTCAGTATTACTTCCCTTATTTTATATATATATACAAGGGGGCTGTTCGGAAGATCTTTGGCCAAAAAATTATCTCGCATAGGGAGGTTCATTTTGAACCTATTTAAGGTCACTTACCTATATACAAAGTCTTACGGATTTTTTTTTTATGAATTTTTTTGTAAAAATGACCAAATCCAAACATTTATGCCTTATAACTCCGTTGTTTACTAAATATGTCAACGCCATTTTTCCCCCTGTAATTACTAATACATTGTCCATGTAAAATAAAAAAGATATGGTGCAAAAAACAAATACCAAAAAAAACGCGAGATCGTTAAATCTTGTCAAAGGCAAAAATAAAAATTATGAACTTCAAGTTTAGGTTCAATAAAAAAAAAAAAAAAAAGTAAGCGCAACAGCCAAATCCAAATTGTTTTAAAAACTTCTCTATTTAATACTCTTTAAAAAAATACCATTTGCAGGCACGCAGCACATCTAGTTTTTTATTTTTTATAAAGTAACAAAAGGGTGCCACCAGCGCACACTGACAATAATAATGAATACCTGTGATACTCTACAAATTAAATTTATGAATAATTTAAAATTAGTTTAATTTTGTTCCCTGATTTTTGTTTACAAAAATGTAGATAAAGTTTACTCTGATAAAATCCACTTTCCGAGAAAGAAAGAGAAAATATGCAGTTTAACCTATGCTATAAAGAAACACAACTATTTGTTACGTTTTGCATAAAAAATATGCTTAGATTCATTATTATTGTCAGTGTGCGCTGGTGGCACCCTTTTGTTACTTTATAAGAAATAAAAAAAATAGATGTGCTGCGTGCCTGCAAATGGTATTTTTTTTTTTTTTTAAATAGAGAAGTTTTTAAAACAATTTGGATTTTACTTTTTTTTTTATTGAACCTTAACTTGAAGTTAATAATTTTTATTTTTGCCTTTGACAAGATTTAACGATCTCCCATTTTTTTGGTATTTGTTTTTTGCACCATATCTTTTTTATTTTACATGGACAATGTATTAGTAATTACAGGGAAAAATGGCGTTGATATATCTGTAAACAACGGAGTTGTAAGGCATATATGTTTGGATTTGGCCATTTTTACAAAAAAATTTATAAAAAAAAAACCGTAAGACTTTGTATATATGTAAGCGATGCTACATTACCGTCCATTATTCTAATCTCAATCCAACGCATCTGTTTATAGACAACATTTCCTCGTGACAATCGATTGAAATCGCAATGACCTTCACCTTCAAAATCCTCCCGGTTCTCCCTCTCCTCTAATAATCAATCCAATTTTTGCCCTTGCAACATCACTATGTTTCCCACTTCCTGGAAAAAGACGCCTTAATTCATCCCCTCCCACACGATCCCAACCCTACTAGGTGTCCCTCAAAGGACTACAGCCGACCTAGATCCACCTACTTTCCCAACTCTGGTGTCCTAAGCCCCTTAGAAAGCATTGGTGCCATCCCACCCATTCTTCAAATTTCCTACGAACCATTTCCAAGTGTACTCGATCGCCTTCGCAATCTGGATTCCGTCCCCCCCGGCTGTCTCAACGACCCAGCCGCACATCTAGGAAAATTATCAATGACCGCTCCGAAACCACCGCGGCTGATGGAACAAAACTAGTATCGGCCCAGCCAGCGGATCCTCCCTTGATGCTTTCTCCTACAAAGCATAAATCGTGGTTCCTCAGCACACTTCATCCTCTCCCTTGAGCTTGGTCTTTTTTGGCCAAATTGAAGCACTCAGTTGAAATTTTTCCTACATCCTCCCCACCCTCCTTTGGTTTATCTTTCCTTTCCGATTCCGCCTTCCGTACCAGCACGCCAACAACAACCGCGTCTCAGTTGCCACATGACTAACCAAGTCCATATCCTCTTTGCCTCACTCTACAGTCATGAGTGCTCACAGGTTCGACGCATTTACCCCCTCCTACTCACTTAGAGTTCCTACCTCATGATCTTTCCCCATGTCAATTGTCATTCACCATTGTCCCGAACCAGCTTTATGGGCGATGACTTCCAAATTTTTACTTCTCCTTTGCTTCGCAATCCCGACAATGTTTAGCTGCGTTATGCACCACACAATTCATGCGCAAGAGCGCTACCCACGAAACCTGTGACTGAGCAAATCTGAACAGTGACCTTAAATAGGTTCAAAATGAACCTCCCTACCCGTGATAATTTTTTGGCCAACGATCTTCCGAACACCCTGTATATATATATATATATATATATATATATATATATATATATATATATATTTTTTTTTTTTTTTTTTTTTTTTCATAGCCCCTTTTTTTTTTCCTTTTTTGTCATATATACCTTATATAAAGTTTTTAAAATTCTCCTCTTATTGCTTTCTAGCATTTTTAGGAGTTATAGATGATTTATTATAATTTTGTAATTAATTAATATGGTTAAAGTAATAATTAGGTGATGGGGCTCACCGTTTATTTATGTGCTTAATTTTATATACGACAGCTAGGACGCCATTATATTGTTCATTGTAATTATTCTTATTGGGCAGCTGCCTCAGAATAAAATTTAATTAGGGTTTCATAACATTGTGCGAATTGTATAAATGGATTCATAGTCATCCTCAGTACTCATTACCCTTTGAGTTGTGCAGGTTTTTATATTTATTTAATTAAAAAAAAAGAAAAAACTTTGATGCTGTTCTCATTATTTTATCCGAAATTTCATGAAGTCTTGTAGCTAAGCAAACCGCGAATAGATCATAGTCGTTCATTGCCTGCCTATTACTTAAGCTACCCACCACAGTTTGAAGAGAACATTGCCATCTGGTGGTACAATAAGATGATAGTGACAGCAATAAAAAGCACAGATAGGTCATATCCTACCGCAGTTAGGATGCAAATGCAATACCGTCAGAGTTGGGAGAGAAGGCTGTGGGAATCGGAGAGGGCTGCTTTGCTATTCATGGACTTAGCCGCCATGATTGGCGATCCCTTTAACGAATCCACTTTGAGAGATGCCCTACAGGAATCGTAAGCACGAAAGGGACTTATTAGCGGTCAGTCTTGTTACTGCATATAAAGAAGGAATTAGCTCATTCATTAGTTCATTATAGAACTTGAAAGGGAGATCCCTTTCCAAAAAGAGTGGCAGAAATAATAAAGTCCGTCCCCGAGAGGTTTCCCTCTGTTAAACCCGGAAGGCTTTTCCCCATCTTTCATCATCCCTCGGTTTCATTATTTTTATTGAGCTCTCTGTTAATTAGGCTTTGAATCCTAATGATTGTTAATTCTGCCTTCTCTCGTACCGTCCCATTTTTCAAATTAATTAGTCACTTTTATAATGTTTGGAGATAAGGTTGGTCAAAGACGGGAGTCCACTATCGATGATTTATAATAGAAATAAAAAAACTCTTTGCTTGAAGTACGATGGTATACAAGGACCAATTAAATTAGGATTGATGAACTAATTGGTACTTCTATCGGAATTAGTTTATTTGAAAACAAGCTTCTAAAACTAGGTTCACGAGGAGCTAAATACATGGGAAAAACTGGACGATCGCTAAATCAAAGATTAAAAGAACATATGAGAGCGTACAATAATTAGACCCAGAATTCTAACATCACTATCCATCTAAATGAAAAGAACCATAAATTCAATAAAGACTCGGAAGTGAAACTAATACATCAAGTAGAAAATAGCCTAAAATGAAATATTTCTGAATCATTTTAAATAATTAAATAGCTCGAAACCTATCCAGACTTTTGTTTAAATGATCAGATAAATATTTTACAATAGTCCCATACAATATATTTTACAATTTATTTCCAATAGGAACGGAAAAAACCAATTAGTCATTGGAAAAACCAAAAAATTCAACCTATCTCGCCCTTTTTACTTCCCCTTCCACTTTTTGGAAGTCTGTTTTGCCTCCTCAGGTGAGTGGCAATATGTTTGATTTGTTGCCTTACATTTTTGAAAACTTAACTATAAAACTTAACTATATATATATATATATATATATATATATATAGAATAGAATAGAATAGAAAGAAAACTTTATTCTGGGACAAAGTCCCTTAAGAATAACATTAAATAATACAAAGTAAGATCATAACTGGCCGAGAGGCTGTTAAAAATAAAATAACATAGGTAAATTTAAATACAAATATGTATGAAAAAAAAATACAGAGAAAAACTAGAAAAAGAAAAAACTATTAATAAAAAGAGAGTGAAAAAATATATATACAAAATAGAGGTTAATATTGTAAACAAAATTGAAGAAGAGAAAACAAACAAACAGAAACTTAAAGAAAAATAAAAGATAGAAAATCAAAAATTTTCATTACAAGAAATCAAAACATTATCATAGTCAAACTATAATTTTTGCTAATGTTTCATGTCTGAAGGTCTTAGTAATTAAATTAGACGATTACATAAATAGTACATACATCCTTATAATTGGAGAGCGTCGGGTTGGAGGGAAAGAAGATGGTGAAAGAGTAGTGTTTTGAATGTTCCAAGGGAAGAAGCATTGCGGATACTTGGGGGAGGGAATTCCAAAGAGTAGAGGATCGGACAAGGAAGGAACGTTGGAATGCAGTACTTCTGTGGGATGGAGTATAGAGATCGGAAAGACGAGATCTTGTATGCAGTGATTTGATAGAAGACTTGAATTTCAGGTTACTGTAAATAAAGGGAGGGTGACGGGTGTTGATAACTTGGAATAGGTAGGTGCCTAGGAAGTATTTTCTGCGGAAGGAGGGGGAAAGCCAATTTAACTCTGTGTAGAGATGCGTAACATGGGAACGTCTCGAAGTTCCGAAGACAAACCTAATGAAGCAATTCATGATGCGTTTTAATCTGTCTTCAAGAACCGTCGAGAGCCCGCCATATATCACGCAACCATAGTCAAATTGGGGGAAAGATAAGGGAGGATACTAGAAGTTTGCGTGTGGGTAGGGGAAGGAGGTGACGGGAGCGGTGAAATAGTTTTAGGATACCGATTGACCTTCGGGAGATTTGTGCAATATGGGATTTCCAGGAGAGGGTTTGATCAATAGTGAGGCCTAAATTTTTAACAGAGGAATGGAAAGTTATTGGATGACCATTGAGGAATAATGTGGGAAAGTTGGCATTTGAATGGAGAAGGGAATGTGATCCTATGGCAATTGCTTGAGTTTTAGCTGCGTTTAACGTTAATTTGTTCAGATTTGCCCAGGCACAGATTTCGTCTAGGTCTTCCTGAATTTTGGCAAACGCAGCTAACATTTCGGATGGAGGAAAGGAGAAGTAAATTTGGAAGTCATCGGCATAAAGATGGTGGGAACAATGGTGAATTGAATGGGGAAGATCATTGATGTAGGAATTAAACAGTAAAGGGGAAATGCTCGAACCTTGAGCTACTCCTGACTGTAGAGTGAGGAAAGAGGATAGGCCCTGGTTAGGAGTGGCGACTTCTTGGGTGCGGTGGGAAAGGAAAGATTGAAACCAAAGGAGGAAGCTGTAGGAAAAGTTCAATGATTTCAATTTGGAATAAAGGATATTACGGTCTAAGGAATCGAATGCTTTAGAGAAATCAAGGAGGATAAGGATTGTCAGTTCTTTTTTGTCCATCGCTGTTTGGATGTCAGTGATAATTTTAATCAGGGCAGATTGTGTTGAGAAGCCGGGACGGAAACCAGATTGGAAAGGATCAAGTAACTTGGAATCTTCTTGGAAATTGGAAATTTGGGATTGCACCAATCTTTCTAGGGGCTTAGAAAGGTTGGAAAGTATGGATATCCTGAAATTATGAATGAAAGGAAATCCTTTGGGGATATAGGGTTTGGGTTCTTGTTGATGGGATGAATTAAGGCCTTTTTCCAGGAAGTGGGAAATACAGAGTTTTGGAGAGAAAAATTATATATGAAGAGGAGAACCGGAAGGATTTCAGGAAGGCATAATTTCAATAATTTAACAGGAATGCCGTCTAAACCAGATGAGTTGGATTGAGACTTCATAATAGAGGTAATTAGATCAGAGGGAGTGATATATAAGAAAAGTAAAAATTATTGTCGTTAAATGCTGGCGGAGGTAAGGGCTGGGAGGGTCGAGAAGGAGCAGATGAAGTGGAAGAAACGAAATAGGAGTTTAACTCATCCGGAGTGACAGGAAAGACTCCCGAGGGAGAGGAACTAGGAGGATCACACAATGAAAGTTTGCGGAGGAGCAGCTATTTGGATTTAGGATCGGGTGCAGATAAAAGGGCTTCGTGGAAGCCCTATATATTATATATATAATCTTTGTCCAACCAGCTATGGTTATGGTTGGCAAATCGCATAGTGAAAGTCATATAATTTTTAAGAGTTGTTTAATTTTAATAATTATTTAATTATAAAACGAGCGCGTTAAGGCGCTTGCCTCAGAGCACTTTATACAGAAGTTTGTTTGTTCGATTCCTACCTGAGCAGGTTTAAGTTTATTATTTTATCTATTTAGTATTGTAAATGTAAAGTCAAAAAACAAGGAGCATTTGGAGAGGATTACCCAGTTAATAATGGACTTAGGCAAGGTGATCCCCTGGCACCAACTGGCTTTAAGTTTTTCATAGAGGGGGCAGTGCGAGGAATTAGGACCGATGCTAGTGGTACTATATATGTAATAGATAAACACGATGAACACCTGGTTGCAAGGATGCTGCCTGCACTGGATGGAGGTGTTAGAGGAGTTAGAGCTTGCAGCCAATAAGAGACGTCGCCAAATTGTACGGCCAGCCGAATATTGTGAAAGTTACAAAAAAGAGAAGGTTGTGGTGGCTCGGCCAGGTAGAACGGATGGGAAGTGACCGTCTCCCAGCTCGTAGAAGAGGTCGTCCGTGAATGAGATGGTTGGATGACATAGAGGAGGACTTGAAACAGTTGGAAATCGGAAGATGGAGGAACGTTGCTGCCGATATACATACTTGGCAAGCAATTGGTGACAAGGCCTTGTGCTTGGAGGGCAGGAGCGCCGGCTATTTTCAATTAATTAAGCTTCTCATAAAAAAAAATCACAAATTATTATTATATTGCGATATAGACTAATCAAGGACCACGCGGATAGCATTACTTGACTTATTTTTTTTTTTTTTCTGGCCATATCCTTCTCTTCTTGTTTCCCATCTTCCTTCTTCGTTTCTCCGTCCATCTTGCCGATCACTTTTTTTTTATGTCTGTACTTCATAATTTATCCATCTTTTTTTAATTTAATTTTTCAATTTATGCTGATAAAATCGATGTTGTGAGAAACCAAACCTGACCCTATGAGGTGAATATTCTGTATGGAATGAACGAGAAGAGTATGGACAGACTAGTGTTTAGACTCAACTATATTAATACTGTTTCCTCCTCTAGCAGGCGCCGGCCTCTGTTATATCCACACATTTACATGACAAAAGCCCTTCCGCCATCAAAATTCAAAAATATTACCCATAAATTGCAACTTGAACAATATTGGAGTTTTGAAAAGATTCCATAAACAAATTTTATGCTCTTGACATGGGCTGTATTCAGACTACTGCATCGACCCCTTGAGTTCACTAAACTTTTTATTTAATGGCAAGTGGAAAGGTATCCTTCTTGTGCAATTTCAGATAGTTTTGGATGAGAAATGGCCATTACAAGAATTAAAGATCATCTTAATAGTTTTATAATAAAAACTATTCCATTGAGCATAAGTCCCATCTAGGGAAGGGATTATCGATACACGACAAATCGAAATATCGGTATTTTTCGTGCTATCGTAACGTTATATTTATCGTTTTTTTGATACATTGAACATGCAAAATAAAACTCTATATACGTATTTTAAAAAGTATCAAAATCGATAGGAATAATGAGAAGTTTTGCAGCCATAGATGTAATGTTGACACATGTTACACTTTCTCACATTAGTGAAGGGGAAATAAGAAAATTGTAATTTGTAAATCACTAAATCCTTGTTGGAAGTGATTATAACCTTTTTTACATCTTACATTTGAGAAGACCAGTAGTCCTGTCAATAAAGGATTATAGATTGTGTTTTCTGTAATCCAAGGTTTTTCTTCGGAAACATGTTCTGGATAGTTAGATTGTAAAGTAAACGTTTACTGTGACCGACTATTCATTAGCTGTTTCTCTTTTTCTTGTTATTTAAAAAACGAATCTTTTTATCTTTAATAATTACCGTATACGAAATATAGTAATTATAATTACTCTATTAATAAAATAATGTTCTTAGAATTCTAGTAAAAACAGAAGATATTTGAGGTCGATGAGAACTACTCCTGCAAGATTGCTCTGGCTGACGTCTTCCGTTTTTAAAATTCCTCTCTCCATTCTTTAAAAAACGTTTATTGAGATCGGGGCGTATTCTCGGGACCCATTTTTTTTTTTTTTTTTTTTTTTTTTTTTTTTTTTTTTTTTTTTTTTTTTTTTTTTTTTTTTTTTTTTTTTTTTTTTCTTATAGCTGGAAAATATAGAATTCTTATTTATGTATAGTTTCATTCACTCCGTTGTCGCTTTTCCATCTCGAAATGTGATCTATACTATTTATGTATATATATATATATATATATATATATATATATATATATATATATATATATATATATATATATATATATATGTATTCTGAGCAACAGAAATCACAGTAATGTATATAGGGGAAGGTGCTGTACCTAAAGCTCAGATGTACCAGTGGACATTTGGAGGAGGGAAATTGAAATAGTTAGATTGATAGTGCTGCAAGAATCTCCCTGCAGTTGCACGTGTGTTTTCAAGATTGTCAGATCAACAGCTTAGTAGAAATTATTATTTTAAAGTTTTTTTCTTCCAAATCCTGACCAATCCAACCAGTGATTTTAATTTTTTTAAGCCCTTCACTTAGAAATTTTCTAGGCAGTAATATTTCATTGGGTTGTCCGATAAATATATCATAACTTCATATGTTTTCATATCAGTTATCACTTACTGGTTTTGTGAAACAGAGCTTTCCGCACACCATGGCGTTCAGTTGTACCTGTGGACACCATTGCCAGCTGAACCTGTGGACAGATGGTAAAGTGTCCACAGGCACAACAGATATTTCTCTTTGTTTATACAGGGTGAGTATCTCTTAGTGTAAAAAAAAAAATTGGGTTAAACTAGATCAAAAATGTAGCTAAATGCCGCAAATCTCACCTTTCTATTCCAATCTGTTGCAGATATACGATAAATCAAAGACTTTTTTGAGGAAATCACGTTTTTTCCCATAAAAACTGTAATATCTCCATTTTGTCTAAATATTTTTCAAATTTTGGCCACATTTTCAGATTTAGCATTAAATTTCCTATAAGAACAGAGTACACGTAACCTTGAATTTTACAAACTTGGTATCTAAAGAACAGCTTGATCTTCACCTTATTTGGGGAAGTCACAATGTCTTATTTACTTCAACACTCACCGTTTTTCGTAAAAACTATCCACAAAACGTCAAATCTCACAAAAACTTGCAAATTTAATCAGCTTTCGAATGATATGTTAAACGTAATGATTTTGTTTCAATTTCATGGAGATATTTACTTTTGAAACCGAAAAAACATGGTGTTCTCATTTTGTATACAAATCAGCTACTTGGGTAAATAACACATTATGAAAATCCCTTAATGGAAATGTGCATTTTAAACATAATAAACTCTTCATTGGAATAAAAAGCAAAGGAAAAAATGATTGTTTAATAGAAAATAAAGGAAAACTGTCAATAAAGCGACACTACATCAGAGGATATGATATTATTACATTTATTTATTATTATTATTTATTTTATTAGATTTTCAATGTAATGTTTAAAATCCAGTGATAATGAACATAGACCTTAATTTTGCCGTTAGCTTCTGAATGCAGATTGTGTCTAAGAATACTACTTTTTGAAGTGAATTTTATGGGCAGAAGAGTCTGTTTTTACAGGGGATGGCATTTCTACCAATCCATGTATATCGTTATTATGAATGGTCGAAATGCCTTCCCCTGTAAAAATGAGACTCATCTAGTCATAAATCACATAATAAATAAATAAATGTATTAACATAAGATCCTCTGATCTGGTGTCGCTTTATTGACAGTTTTCCTTTATTTTCTATTAAACAATCATTTTTTCCTTTGCTTTTTATTCCAATGAAGAGTTTATTATGTTTAAAATGCACATTTCCATTAAGGGATTGTCATAATGTTTCATTTACCCAAGTAACTGATTTGTATACAAAATGAGAACACCATGTTTTTTCGGTTTCAAAAGTAAATATCTCCATGAAATTGAAACAAAATCATTACGTTTAACATATCATTCGAAAGCTGATTAAATTTGCAAGTTTTTGTGAGATTTGACGTTTTGTGGATAGTTTTTACGAAAAACGGTGAGTGTTGAAGTAAATAAGACATTGTGACTTCCCCAAATAAGGTGAAGATCAAGCTGTTCTTTAGATATCAAGTTTGTAAAATTCAAGGTTACTTGTACTGGTTCTTATAGGAAATTTAATGCTAAATCTGAAAATGTGGCCAAAATTTGAAAAATATTTAGACAAAATGGAGATATTACAGTTTTTATGGGGAAAAACGTGATTTCCTCAAAAAAGTCTTTGATTTATCGTATATCTGCAACGGATTGGAATAGAAAGGTGAGATTTGCGGCATTTAGCTACATTTTTGATCTAGTTTAACCCAATTTTTTTTTTTACACTAAGAGATACTCACCCTGTAATTAAGTATTTCAATTATAAATATTGTGGAAAGGTTTGTAGACATTCCGCGTGATATAAAATGCCTAAATTTGAATACCTAAATATTTAAGAGGAGAAAACTTGTCCCTCACTATTTATAAAAAAAACTATTCAACTAGTAAAGATGGTGAGTTCACAAATGTGATCTTGGCTGATTTATCAAGCGAAGATTGTAATGTTTTGGATGAATTGATGAATGATTGTTAACAAGGTAAAGAAATTGAAATATATGTTGGTAGCTATGTTTTGTGTTGTTAAGCATTTTATATTTTTGATCATAGAAAAAGTAGACTCGTTCACGTTCAACATTTGCTACTTGAAGAAAATTTCATCAAATGATAGAACCCCAAAATTTATTCTTACGGAAATCGCTACTGATTATGAAATTGAAATAAGATATATCAAAGGAAAATTACCACCACCATCTTTTATAACTGGCACTGGGAGATTATGAAAACAATTACATTTTCCTACATCTTTTCTAGGATACGATCTCTAATAATTCGATTTTTTCCTTAAAAAAAAAAAGTCTGTGACACTCGTTAATAATAATTATAGGCACCTAAAAGATTTATTTTTGTGAAAAGGTTTAAATATAAGTTACGTTTTACTTTACTTTCATACACTAAATTTATTGTTGTCACCTTTCTAGTAGGCCTTCTAGTTAAATAATATCAAGTCTACTTTTCTTGTTTAAATATTTTATTTTGTTTAGTACATATTACAAAAAATTATGGCTGATATATTTCTCTATAACATTTCAATTATCCCAATAAACCTGGAAAGAAATACAACAACCACTAGTGTCCACAGATACAAAGGGGGAAGGTACCTATGGACACTAATCTGTAAGTTACAAAATATTATTTTCTGTAAAAATAAAATTACTTTTCAAAATAAAGACACCAGGATTCGATAGCCCCTTAAATTTCCTATCTAATGGTACAATAACCACTCAGATAAATAAAACACCGAAAATTAGAAAAAATTATAAGTGAAAACTGTCCACAGATAAAGCGCCTTCCCCTACATGCTGAATAGTGCAACGCGATATCATTTTGATATGTTAATGAAATAATGTTTAACACTGATTAGTTCTATCATTAGTATCTTGGTATGAAACCATTTAATTGTAATGTAATTAATAGTGTATTTACAATTGTTATATATTTTTTTTCTTTTTTGTTTACAGGTAAGATTTCTGTATGACTCACAGAATGGACTTTTGATATTTTTGAGTGAGTTGTTATACCAAAATTATTTAAATTTATATATAGCGGAGTACAGTGTAACATCAAGATTAGCTCTGTCCTTTTTTAATATGGCTTTACTTTCTTTTTATTTGTTTGTCAATATCATACCCCTTATCTTAAACATCTATCGATATTAAAGAATAATCGAATTAATGTCTTTTACAGAACATTTTTGAACACTTTGGCGAGTAAAGTTTTGTTTAGGTAGTAGTAAACCAAGTTATACCGTCCCCCACTTGCCCCTAGCTAATTTCTATAACTAGGAATCAATAAATTGTCTGGTTTAATTTTATTTATCTATTTTCCATTAATGCTTTTTGAATAGTTTTGGTGTTTACAATTTATCTCTATTGATAGATGATATATTTTGTGTTCTTATATAAGGAATCTTGTATCCAAATTAAAAAACATAATCCCGCAAAGATTTGAGCTTAAGTAACTGTAGACAAATGGGCAAAGATAAATATTCGACTTTCTCTAACCTATTTGGTCTTGTTGCTTGGTCATCATTGGCTCTTGATTAACTTCCGTGCCATTTCCGTAACTTCTTCAATCTTATACATGTTTAAATGTATATGTTCACGTATGATTATAAACACATACACATTTATTGTTTGTTACGGCCCTCTTAAAGCCCTATTAAATTATTGATTGAAGAAGCCCATAATATCTAAATGTTTATTTTATCCAATCAGGTTTAGTCCTTGCGTACATAATAGCAAATAAAATCAAAGTTCTTATTCAAAGGAGAAGTGAGTGTTTGTGACCTTTTTCAAAGTAAATTTAGTTATTTCGGATTTTAAACACGAAACTTATAAGCCATTATATTCATCGCAGTTAAATAATCATTCTTTGAAAGGAAAACTCCAATAAATATAATTTAAAGAAAGAGCACACGAAATTAAAGTAACTTTTTTTTTTTTTATACTTCATCGTTTATTATTATAGATAATACAATCTGTCACGGATTAGTGCGATAGGTGATAAAGGTAATTATTTAATCATTCATACAATTCATACAAATACACAAACATTTAATTATATGCTCATACTAGTTTTCGATCTATAATACACTATTAAAATAAACGTCCTTCTCATATCTAAAACGTTGAGCACATATGCGGTTACTTAAGTTATAAATGAAATCGAGATCTTTTGTAATATTTTTGACAATAAATAATAGCTTGTAAAATGAATTATTTTTTGTAATTTTATTTAATTGCAGTAAACTTAAATACTCCATGTTGTGAATTTCTGGGGTTATAAATATTTTTTAAATTACATTTGGCTTGTTTTTTTAGCTCTCATTTCGAAAATTGTAATAACAGTTTATTTTCAAACAAGATACCGGAGAATCGATTTTTCGGTGCAGATAAATATATCGATTATTCTCCCTAATATGTTTGTATTTGTATTCTGCCATCTACAATGTTTAGTGATAGGTTTTAATTGCGTATTCGCACTCCTTAAGTAATAGAGCTTTGTACCGAGAATCGAAATTCTTTTTACCGAATTCTCAGCGGAATTTACTTTCGCGTGTTTTTTACTATTATTTCTTTGTAAGTGGTCTATACCTTGATTTATGTTCTTTTTTATCTTTTTTTATTATGAAAGATATTAAATTATCCTATTAATCCTATTTAATAGTATCCTAGTATTAAAAAAATGTATTCCATTCAGGATATGCAGTCCCAAATTATTAATTTAATTTTTTTTCCTAACGACCTTACGTACTCCAACTAGGGAAGGAAGAAAGGGTTATCCTACAGGTCACCAACCTATTCTAGCCAGGGTGGGAAAGTCAAGATACATTTCATGGGTCTGCCCCGAAATAAATTTCAATCCGCCCTGGTGGGATTTGAATCCACGACTCTCTGAGACCTTCGCCCTAACTTGGTCGGCCATCGGGTCCCCTAATTTTTAATTAAATCACTGGTAATTCTTAAAAATTATGTTACACTAATAAGTAATTTGATGATATCGATCTGGAACTCATCTAAACATAAACTGTAGTCATTTCAGAAGAAAAAAAAAATATTATAAAATTTTATCCTGGAGAGGCATTATCTCTGGCTTAAATCGCTTTTATAAAATCTTATCGCATCCAGCGACACGAGAGTAGCAATTACAGGACCCCGATGATGGGCGCCTTCCTGCTATTTTACATAACGGCAGGAGCGTATGTTTGGTTACTTTATCTGATATATCTCTTATATATGATGGCCGCCATGGCCCGGCGGAATAGGTAAACACCATTATCTAGCAATTTAACGGCAATGACCGTTTATATTAGCACCTTTGTATAGTTGTTTGGTCGAGTTCTACTGGCCACCATCTTTTCCCTCCAATATAATTTTTGGACAACCTCATAATATTTCAAATAACCTTAGAAATTATAGAGAAAAAAAATCCTAATTTATCAAAAAACGTTTATCGAATTTACAAATGTGTAAATTAAAACAACTAAAGACTATGAAACAATTTTTTTTAATCTAATTTCGATCAGTTATTTTTCTATCTTTTTAGAATTCATTCTGTAAAACTGGTTGTTAGCTGGCGTAAAAATGAAGTTCGGGGCGGATAAGTTAGTCTCATAATCAAGCTCTTACAATTTGAAGTGAAATGCAACCTTCTTAACAAACAAATGCATTAGGAACCAAAACTTAGTGCTGTTAAACATGCCTTTTGGCTGGGGGTTTATAGTTTTTTGGCGCAACGTTTTTTTTACCCTCAAAAATGTAACTTTTTGACACTGCTGGTGTTCCTCGGATAGAAAATTTCCCTTATGGGACATTTAATGGAAAATATTTTGTGTTGTGTAACATTTGTCGCAGTGACCTACCCTTTAGGAGCTATATTGGTTTGAATGAAAAAAGTCATAATTGAAAGTACTCTATTAACCAGCCGCTCCACCTCTGTTTATCTTAAGTCATCGATTCCACTTTGTTGCATGTTCTTCTGGTATCTTCGTTATTCGTTATTGTCCACTTTTACCGCAGATTTTCTGAGGCTGATGGAAGGTTTCTTAATAGGGATTTTACAGACTACAGTTATTAGCCCTACGCCAACCCCCAACCTGGAGGACCAGGAGCTGTCAAACACAGAGGTCTTCGCTCACCTCCCTGTGACTTCCAGGTGTGAGAAAAGTGTGCTGTTCCCATATGGGAATCGAACCCACGCCGTATTAGCCTGAGTATCTGGAATCTATGGTCTTAACTGTAGGGCTTAACTTTAAATATCTACTGCTCATGTCCACTCGGCTACCGCGGCCACCTTAACTCAACTTTGGCAATTTCAAATCATAATTCATTATTAACTTAATTTAATTAATTATTGAAGTAATTTGATTTTTAAATTCTAAAATGTTAAGTGGGAAAGCTGGTTTTTGCTTTTTTCCAGTCAGGGAGAAATTGTTTCTTTAAGAACAATTCAAAGTTTATTAACACGATTCAAAGTTTACCTTTATGCCAATCAGGTTTCGAAATCTATACCTAAGGACATATATATGTAGTGGTTGAGTCGAGTCTGATATTAATTTAAAATTTTTTTTTTCTGGCTTTTCTTTTTGCCTTGTGGGGGTTAAACAAGTATTTTTATTGGGGAAAGGATTGATAAGTGATGACATTCATATATTTTGATACTTTTATTGTATTTTTTGTACTATGCTAAGCAATGTGCCATAGAAATTATACCTTACTTCATTTGTGGAATGATCTCTTATTGTCCTCTCCATAGTTTTAGGTTTTTTTATTTTTTCATTTAAATATGTCCCTGACTAGATGTAATTGTATTTATATCTGTATTTTTTTTGTTATTCTTAAGGTACTTTTTCGCAGAGTAAAATCATTTTTTTATTCCATTCTGTTCTATTATTGTATAGGAAACATTTTTTTTTTTTTTTTAAAGTAAAATAATGCTTAATGTTAGATTAATATTTTAGTGAAACGGATTTCAGGTTGGTTTAATATTCGACAATGATTGATAATCGATCCCTCTGAAGTAGAATGCAGAAACGCATACCAAAAGCGGCCAACTATTCCCGCTCCAGCCTGGATTCGAAGTGAAATTCTAAACTCCCTCTAACGGAAATCGAACCCGGTCAGCCGAAACCACTGATTGCACCTTTCCATTCACATGTGTCCTTTCCATGCCTCTCACGATTCTCTCTTCATCGGTTACAATATTCAGGGCGATTCAATTTCACTAAACAATAATGCAGGGTTCATGTTACCCTACATTTCAATTAAATTTTTGTCATGAAGTTCATGAATGCCATGATCAGATTTTCATTGGTTTTATTTACCTTTGAACCTTGAATTTTTTTTTTTTTTTTTTTTTTTTTCAAGAACAAATTAATAACTATTATTCAATTATTCACTGTTATTACATTTTAAACAATCTATTGAAATAATGTAATTATCATTTGGTTTACTAATGTTTTTGATTATTATAGTAATATTGAATTACAAAAATGAAATATTAATTTATTAATTGAAATATATAGTTTTCAGCGTTCGACTTAGTTTTGACATTAATATAAACATTATGGTAATTCTTATGTTAGTCTATCTATTTCTTTTAATGTCAATAAGTAATATGCGATTAATTTATCCACAAATATGTTTAAAAAAAATATCTGAAATAATAAAATTTTAAAAAGTTTATATTTTATAATGAGTAAAACATAAAAATTTTAAAGTACGATCATTCTGTATATACTATGTATACACTCAGACAGGAGTGTCGATGTCAATAATCGATACGATTGAGAATCTGTAATCAATTGTGTTCATATTAAAATTATTCTACAAGAGAGATTAATTTGTATAATTGTCATCAGTTTGACGAAATTATTTATATTATTACATCAATTAATTATCTTACTAATTAATGAGCTGTTGATATTAACAAATGTTAATTAAATATTTGAAAGTTGTTAACAACGATAAGGGGTCAGTGAACGATTAACCTCCTAGAGGATTACTCATTAGCTCAGCGATGAAATTAATAGATATTGTTTGGTTTAATTAACTAAAGTAATTTCAATATTAATTTTTAGGATGGCGCTGGGGAATTAATTAGCTAATGAGAAAGGTGGCTAATCATTTTAATGGTAATCATCCCCTCTTTCCTTAAAAAATGGAATACAAATGATAAGGAAAAAAAGGTTGTACTTGGTAACAAGCTGTAAAGTCTTGTTGAATGAATTTATGTTTCTTATGGAATAATAATAATAACAAGGGCTGTGGTCAGAGTGTTAAATTCGAGGTTGTTCGTTTTTCTCTTGTACAGGCGCAAAGTTTTCCTACATACTTATATGTTAGTGAAAATAATAATTATTAGTGCAATAATTAGTAATCCGATAATAATCATTAGTGATCCTCAAAGCAGTAAGTGGATAAATGTTTTCTATTAGTTGAATAGAAAATAAAAAGGCTTGCGGAACCCAAAGATTTCCGTAGACACCATCAACCGTGCACCTTCTAACCAATTTCTCTAGTCAAAACCAAAACGTTAAAATCAGCCATACTATAATGGCTCAACAGCCAATGGGGGATACTGGTTTCAGATCAGCCAGGATCTTTAGATTTTTGACAGTCGAAGGATATCCTAGGCCACTCCTAACCGACAAATTAATTTTAGTCCTTTTGAAAATTGAAAAATTATTACGATTTTCACAGGACAGAGAAGATATAATATTTTGAAATCTGCTGGGATCTAACTATTTTTAACGGAAGAAGAATAGTCCACTATTGTTATCCATTTAAAAATGTATTGTCTTTTCGTTTTTTAATAGGAAACCCTTCTTTTCTCATTTAATCCTTAAGTCTTGGGCTCTTAATATTTAATAATTTAATGAGATCCATATTAAAATTTATTTATTAAGCTCTAAAACCCGCAAGCGAGTCTTGGCTTACTCCAACAGCAATCGCCACGCGTATCTATTATGTAATGTTGCTATCCAATTCTAATATTATTAAAATAATTAATACAAATTAAATTCATTTGTTATATATTGAAACTATGTATTATCTAACTTTAAACAGTTTTTAACTTGTGACAACCGCATTTTATCAAGAACTCAGTGACCAAGGGGATCATAAATATAGGTTCAAACAATCTGTTATATTAGACTATTTATTTGTTTATATTAGTTCTGTTTCAGATTAATATTTTATCATGACAGATGTTAATGAAAAGTTTTTTTTTACTTGTAGCATTTCACTAAAAGATCTTGACGCTTCCTAGAAATATTGGGTATTGAGTGTGAGGCAAAATAGGTGACTAGTGGATTCGATTTTGTATGGAATTTACTATAAAAGGTAGGTATCTGTGGGCCAAATCAGCAACATCTATAAAATTAGGATCTTTATGGATAACTTTGTGACCTAATAAGGAGCATTAATGATTTTACGAAGGATTTTAGTTTGTAAGGACTGTATACAAGAAGAAATAGAAGGTTTAGAGAAGCCCCAAAACTGAAGTCCGTATGTCTAAACGGCATGTCTAATTTCTGCCATAAATTACGTCTTTTATGGCAAATTAGACCCATTTGTTGGAAACTTTGAAGCTTGTCTAGTAAATTTTGGATTATCGGAAACTACGAACAGTTTCTTGTTTTTTATTACGGTATGTAATAAATAAGTTAAAATAATTTTTTTTTTTTTAATATGTGGGCAATTTTTGTACTTGAAATTAAGCTTTATTATTCACGATATATTTAAAATATACAAGAAATATTATAATTATAATTTAACACGTCGTTGAAAGTTATTTTTTTTTCATATATTTTTCTTTCATTATAAATTGATTACATCACATATCATTAAGTCGATTATAGTATTGTATTTTAAGTTGGTTTATTTTCTTGTTACAGCATGTAGTTTTGTGAATTGTAAAAACAAATTATATAAGAAATAAAGAAATAAAAAAATAAATAAATAATTGAAAACGTGATGTGTAATTTTAACAATAATTTCCTCTTTTAAAATGAATTATTTATAATTAACCCGTTATAAAAAATCGTATTCAGTCTTTGTTTGCTCAAACCTGTTATAATAGCAGGTATACTAAATAACGTTTTATAATGTTTATACTAGGTTTGAAACTATCAATATGATTTTTAATGTACTATTTAATAAACATAAAATTGTATACTATCCTCGTAAAAATAAAACCTAATGTTTAGTATTATAATTACTTGTTTAATAAAACCGTTACTAAATTATTCATAGTAGCGAACCGAAACTGTTGTTATCCTGTTCCTAATTGGACATAAAACTTTGACTGGTTGACTTAATTGCCAGAACAGGGTTTCAAAGACCACTGTTATTAGCTCCTGATAGACATGCATATCCCATTATAGGTCCCCGTATGTTACTTAGACTAAAAATATAACGTTTAATAGTTTATGTAATGGATAATTCAAATTTGATAAAATGAGTAATAAAAATATAAAAAGGTATCATTAGCATTACTCAAAATGTTTATATATACTTCTAATTGACACTGCCTACTATATACTGTAATAGCAATACTTTATGATGCAAACTGTTGTATGTTTTTATTGCATTTATATTAGTTATTTCACAATCTTGCAGTTCTACTTAAACAGCCTTATTTACACACATAAAGTAAGCTTGTAGTACTGTGTGCAAGACTGAGGACTCCTAAATCCAGACAATTCATATCGACTCTATCAGCTGTAGATCGATTCTTGAGATGAAACCAGTCTACAAGAAATAAATCCTTTATCCAGTGAACTAGATTGTATTTTAAATAAAAATGTGACATAATCCATTCATCCACCAAATCCTTTAATAATAATAATAATAATAATAATCCTTTTTCAGAATATCTTCATTATTTTATAATACTCGTATTTATTCATTATAATTTCTCATTTCGACAAAACTACTACTATGCCATTGTAAAATTGCTGTTTATTAACCCTCGGCCAACAAATAGAAAAGAACCTATGTTTGTGCGAGAATCCCATTTCATTTAGTACAACTAACACCTATTGCTTGGTATTGGTACTATCGATACTACTCGGCAATATAGGAATACGGTCCTCAGCGGATCAAAAGGGCTAAATCATCGTTTTAATTAAATTCTATTCGACGAAAAGCCATGTGCCCTTTCCCTCGGGAACCATTTATTTCTACCATTATTAGTTGTGGCAGTGGAATTTTCAATTCAGTTACTCTAGTGCCACCCTTTCGGGTTTTATTTTGCCCGTTATGGGAGTTCAAAAGGGGTGGTTATTGAGTTTGCAGCTCAGTTATTTGCTATTCTAGGATTAGATTGCTTTCCTATTTGTAATGGCTTGTATCTTTCAAGGGACGACACTGATAGCCGTTGTAATATCTTTGTCAGCGTTCATTTTAGAGCTTGTTCAGTGGTTTTTTTAAAAATGTGTATATGGAATTATTTTAAATGATATTGGAAGCATCGTAATGAACAATTTATAATTCCAAGACTTTGCAAACCATGGAATACTGATTAGGGTTGCTAAATTATATGTTACTTTTATTGGAACTATATTTATTTGAAAGCTAGTTTCGAATGTTAAAAATTCATCTTAAGTTCTAAAAACATAGAAACATTTTTAAAACATCTACACTTTGCTTCATAGATATCTACGCTTTGATACATTATTTCAACTGTTTTAAAAATGTGAAACGAGAAATCAAATATGTTTGGACCCACTTAAGGAGGAAAAATGAAATGAACTTCTGAAAAAAAATCAAGACCTAGGGAAGACTGAATATAAGGATAGGCAGAGGTCTGAAAGTTAAAGTCAGGTAGGTTGGTCAAAACTTTTGGGTTTTCTTATGACTGGTCGGGTTTTCGGTTTCTACTAGAAACAAATTTGAAATTTATCTGCTTACAACGGCATAGTAGAAATTTATTTATCTGGTTTCCAGAATGACTTAACGTTCTCTCAAAGTAAAACAGTACTGTGTTAATATGGAATGCTTTTTTATTAATTGACATCATCTCACAAAATCTTTAAATAATCATTTATTTTGTCAACCCGAAACTCGAAACCAAACAGTTATAGCTCAATCGTCCTTAAGCTAGCTAACTAAATTATGTAGCTTAAAAAAATCACTTTAAAAAGAAAAATAACCTTTGGTGCTTCATCACTGAACCGATTCTTGATTTATCTAAAATCCTTTGTAAAATATTGGAGGCTCCTTACTTCACGTTCAGAAGGGACATGTAGAAGCAATAAATGGAGGGCTTAGTTTGAGGAAACCTATTGCTTCAAATAAAAATATTTTATTTTAATTTATTTATTCCCGACTGATGTGATGACAGATGTGTGTCACTACGTACGCTGATGACACATGTGTGTTATTAGTAAATAATGATCCTTACATTGCATCTCAATCACTCCAATTTCATATCATAAACCTTCATTAATAGTGTCAAAAATAGAGAATTAAAAAAAAAAAATCCAAACAAATCTCATTAAATACACTTTACCATTCATCGCAAACTCACGACTACCTGTACTGCAGTATCCTTTAATAAACTTCTCCGTTGAACTGATCCGCTACCTAGGACTCCATCTGGACAAACGACTTACTTAGAATCCTCTTACAAAACTTAAAAGACAACAAAACCTCTCGTCGTTTCTATTCGGATTTTAGACAATCTAAAATCCTTCGTGAAATCCTCAATGCTCCTTATTATGTCACAAATAAACTTATGTATCAAGATCTTAATGTCCCTTATACTACAGATTTGTCCTAAACAAGACAGCTATTCTTCCATAACAAGCCACATACCCACTCGAATCCACAAGTCTCCCAACTTGCTTCTTACTCAATTTCCGATTACGTCTGAAAAGAAGATGGCCTATGTACTTTAATAGACAATTTATCAAAGTAGACAATTTATTGAAGTTCTACTAATGGATAATTCTTCACAAGTTATTGACATATCATTGTAATAATTTCTTCAAATTTAGTTGTATGCGTATAATGTATATAGTTGTAAATATCAATAAATAGTTTAAATATATATTTAAACTATACAATATATACAAAAATAACAGCCTGCATCCTTGCAGCCATGCCTTATAAGAAAAAAAAAATCAAGAAAGTCTCTTACAACATTATCTCATTTTTGTTTATTTCACTTAAAGTTGTGAAGAAACTTTCTCCTGTTAGACTGAATAGTATATTATACGTTCATGTTTCAAGAGAACTTGTATCCTTTGAAAAAGAGTTTTCAATTCAATAAAATGATAATTGAAGTTCTTTAAAGGGATATAAAACCGGTAGATCATTAGAGCGAATTATTGCTGCCTATATAAAAGCAATGTTTCACCCCAGCGGAACCCTTTTCCTCTTAAAATGTCCCTTCATTGGATCAAACTGTATGCTCCCTAAGCAAACCTCTTCACAGATAATGACCACCAATCCGATTATTGGTCGGATGGTAAAACCGGATATGTAGCGGATATGTTTTTTTTTTCTTTTACTATCCACCATAACCATATTAATGGTGTTATCGACATGGGGGACCCACCTTTGTGGGTTGAAATCAATAACAGCCTTCAAAGGTAATTCGAATAATCCCCTTAGAATGGCATCAGTTGGGATAAATCTACTCAGCTAATCCTCCTATATCCTATACTACCCTCTCTGGCTAAGTAATTCTACGAAACATTATTAACGATGTGGCCAGCTCCAATTAATGGAGGCAGGGATCTGCAATGCTGGCGAGGATTTACAATTCCGACGGGTTAACGTTATCTATAATATACCAACTACAATAGCCAGTTGCTAAGTAAATATAATATTATATATTAAAAATTTTTTACATTGTGTAAAAATTAACAAGAAAAAAAGGATAACATCTAACAAAGGCTGAGACTTTTATAATCACTTTTCTCAAAACATTCGTTTGTTATTAAAAGTAGTTATTTAAGGTTCATTGCATTAAACATGAAATATAAATGTTCAAGTGTCGTGGATGAGTTAAATATGAAGGCGTAGGATTTTGTCGAATATAAAATTGTGTAAAGAATATACATAGACGCAAAATGAACGCTTATACTCGTAATTATTTACTGAAACCTATTTGAACTTGAGCATCACGTGATGGCCTTGCCTTGCTTTGCTAGATTTGTTTTCAATATCTCGAGGCACTCCCATGTTTTCTACCTTTATTCCGAATTATATTGGCTTTATACCATTTTCCGTAGATAATATCCCTCCATCCTTCCTGTATTTACATTATGCTTCAGTTCTTATCTGCTCTTTATTCAATGCCCACAAAATTCTGATCTATATATACCCCAATCCACAGAGAACTGCATTATATTGGTCCTTCCTTTTCTGCTCAACCATCCTCTGGATATCTGCTCCCTCTCCCCCTCCCCCCCCCATGTCAGATACGCGAAATCCCTGAAAACATTTAAATACCTCTATTTTCTGAACCTCATTCTTATCTAAGGCTGCTAAAAATCTGCCTACTCAATTAAATGATATCAAACTCTTGCATTTCTGAAATCATTGCAGAATAGAGATTCCTCTCAACCTAATTTTTATTTTACTCTGAATATAACATTTAGGTATTTCTATTTGATATACAACACTACGCATTGTAAGAAAAGAATTTATTTCTCCTTTCATTTGTAGAGTGTTCTCTTATTTTCCTGAAAATATATTTAATTAGGATCTACGTATATATAAGCATTGTTATATTATTATTTCTTAATTTTCTTTTTTTTTTATTCATTTTATTATATCTCTGACAAAATGTAACTAATTATATTTATTTCTGTACTTATTTGTTATTCTTAAGGGACTTGGTCCCAGAATAAAATTACTTTTCTATTCTATTCTATTATATATGCGGATTAGTTAACTTATTAACTATTTTATTTTTACCGTAAGTTTAATTATTTAATGGGATTTCTCTCTTTATTTTCTCTAGTAATATTGGAGTTCCTTAATAAGATTTAAATATTATCAATTGATATATTATTTTTAGCTTTCATATGGATTATTTCAATATATTTTTATCGATATGGAGAGTCAAGAATCATTTTTTTGGAACTATTCAGGTATTGAGAATCGAAAGAAAAATGGTTACAGCAGTTTTTGAATTTAAACAAATAAAAATTGACCAAGACAATATATTTTAAAGAAACATTAGTCCAAGCTAAATTTATTATCACATCTAAAAATAACTGTTTATTCCCAGTTATGTTTTAAATTTCGAGAAATAGTCATCTGATAATTTCCTTTAAGCATGAAATGTTAATTACAATGGAATCTAGACTATCATAGAACGCCCCTCCTTTCCTATTCCCTGCTCTAGCCCGGACTACCACAACAGACCTCAAGATACCCGTTTTATCGGCAGATACCAGGGACAAGCTGATCCAAAATCCTGGAAGACCCCCACTTAACACGCTTTCTCCATTAACTTATCTTCCTCATCGTCTCTTATTGATAGGCCTACCGTCTCCCAATAAGTCTCTCTTAGCCGAGATAGCCACTCGTGTGGGAAGATCTCCACCGACACGGCTATGGTCTCATATCTGTACCCTTGGATATACAGACGGGAGGACCAATTAGGCCCCGAATATATGGTCCAAGGGAGGGCATAGGTTACTGATACAAAGGAAATCTTTTAACTAGTCATCTTGAAGCGGGTGGAATGCGTTACAGGAGGCGAAAGAATAACATTATACCTTGTAGCTCTTCCTCAATATTAGATAATAGATTCGATATAGATAGCAGAGGATACGTTTCAGAATAAACAACAAGTTTTATGGGCGTTTACTTTAATTTAATGTCATGTTAATTTTTTTTATATTTTCAGAATGGATCAATTACTTTAATGAGGAATTTACTCTCTAATTTTACTATAATTATTTTAACTTGTCATTTACAAATTAGACTATATTTTACGTTTATCTTTTTATCAAATATTTAGTATTTTTTAGCATGACCTCCATGGGGCGGAGACTACGATAATTTGTATAAGTTTGAAATTTCTAAATGTCAATTATATCTTTTTTTTTTTTATAAACTTCAGCTTTTATTGTCATATATATTGCAACAAAAATAATAACGAAAATTAAATTACAATACAGAAAAGCAATATGAAGAACCCCGAACCAAGCCTCCCCCCACATATTTAGAGTCAAGACAAGACCCCATGAGATCCCAGTACTGCTATCTCCTGGCAGGTTTATAGGAATTATTAAGACTAGATTGAGAGATTGGATTAGGATGATTAGATAGATTTTTATGAAATTTCAAGAATTTTGAGGAGTGAGATCAAAGAATGAACGTATTTTTAGTTTATTGTGTAACGTTTTATTATTTACATAATTTGGTGGTTTAACTATTTCTCATAGGACTTATACTTGGAAAAATTGAATGCCTTTGGTATTGAAATGTAAAGATTTTTTTTGTTTCTATCTGAGAAGTTTGTTATTATCTATTACGTTTAAAGCGCTTGTGGATGCACTTTCAACGATCAGTTCTTGTTGCATTAAAAAGTCGACTTAAACATGATACTAAAGTAATTTCAATGTTATTTCTCAGTTTGGCACAGCCTTATATTTTGGGTTAAAACAATAGACAGAATGTTTTTTTGTGATCTCTTATGATCTCTCATTTTATTTATGATTTCTAATGATATTATATACTCTCTCCCTCTCTCTCTCTCTCTCTCTCTCTCACACACACACACACACACACACACACACACACACACACACACACACACACACACACACACACACACACACACACACACACACCCAGTCACTCTCTCTCTCTCCCCCCTCTCTCTCTCCTCTCTCTCTCTCTCTCTCTCTCTCTCTCTCTCTCTCTCTCTCTCCTCTCTCTCTCCTCTCTCTCTCTCTCTCTCTCTCTCTCTCTCTCTCTCTCTCTCTCTCTCTCTCACTCACTCACTTACTCACTATCTCTCCCTCACTCCCTCTCTCTCTCGCTCTCCCTCCCTCCCTCGAATAATTGGACCTACTAAGTTTTTCACGATAATTACCTAAATATTCTTAAGTGAGATACCAAGAACTTGTATATTTGTACTCTTTCTTTGTTTTATTTTATTTAGGTTTTTCTCTGTTTTTTTTTTGTTTTTTTTGTTTCTGTTTTTTCTTCTAAATTTAATCTTCCGTCATAACTTCGATTAAAAAAAATAAATAAATAGAAGAAAAATAAATAAATAGAAAATAAATAAATGAATAAATAAGAATAAAATAAACAAGGGCGCTGATAACCTTTAGCAGTTTTTCGCCTCATAGCTGATACAAAATATCATCAAACAAAATTGTGGGGAAAATATCTATATCTAAGATTATTAAGATAGTGGTGGAGATTTGAAAGGTAGGATCGAAGGATAAAGATTAAAATTAGACATCTAGTAAAGGCGAAATAAAAAAAAACAAATTACTAATTTGTTATATACTGTAGCTGTTATAATGTTGAAAAATATATGACTGAACTCCTCACTGGCAGGTAACTCGCCCCGAGGTGTGCCGACTGGGTCTTTATCTCTTCAATCTGTTGTCAGATGTAGATAGCGTCCTAATCAGAACGTGTTACCTTTCCTTTCAAGATAATCTCCAGGTTGCTGCCCTATCTTGCAACTATTCTCACCACTTGTTTTGCGAGGCTAATACTTTTGATAAGGCGCTATGGTTGACTTTATATTTTTATATTATTTATTTATTTGTCATTTGATTATTTTTCTGCCTTTTTTAAGACAATCACTGTTTATAGCTTTCGCTTTACTGAAGTATATATTTTTTTATCAATGAAGTACTAGGTTATTTTTTAAGGTCCTATTGAATAATATTGCGACAGTTACATAACAAATTATTATAACGTTATTATAATACATAACAAATTGTTATTATTCATCGATTACGGACTAACGTTTTCCTAAATTAATACTCCTCATTATTTAGGAATTATAATAAGTCTTTCACTTGAGGTAAGTAAAGAAGAACGCCCAAAAGATTTCGGAAATATTGAGTTGCATAGAATATTTGGCCCCAAATAAAGTAGTCTCTATAATGCGGACATTTATCCGGTAGATATTAGGAAGAAGGTGAATTTATAGGCGTTCGGTATAATACTAACCTAATCCCAAAAAAGGTAAGTATTGCTAAACCGGTGGGCTATTTCCCGTGAAATTTACCGAGACGTAAATGGGAGAATTGTGGAAACTTAAATGTAAAAGTTGTTTGTGTGTGTGTGTGTTAGTGTAAAATGTAGCCTTGGAGAGAGGGAGGTGTGTGGTCAGAGATTTGTGGTCCCAGTAACAAGCTTGCGGGTTCCCTAAATCTTTTTATTTATTCCTTTTATATTTGATGATTGTTCTATATCCCTTTTTTCAAGACTCCGATCATTCGTACATTCATTTAACTCCGATTACATTTAACTATCTAAAATATGATAAAATGACTTTAAGTAATTGTGAATATTTAGCATTAGTAATATCGAAAAAGAGCATTTTGAAATACTTCGAAAAATATTCTTCATAAATTAATTACGAATTGCACATAATTATTGTTTCTTTTAAAGCCCATACGTAACCATAAATAAACTTATATATATTTACTGGGTTCCCTCAACATTTAATAGACAAACTTTTAAACCTTCTGATTAATTACAATTAGTTACAATCACACAGTAATTAGATGAATTTGAGCTTTAGGGCTCCACTAAACCATTCAATACATCTCGTATCCAATCCTTATAATCGAAAATCCTTTGAAAAATCCTCAATACTTCTTAATTTGTCACAAACTAACTTATCTGAAAGATATTTATGTACTATACGTTTCTGACACCCCAGATCGTCTTATCAAGCCTTTCATAGTAAACTCCATAACCATTCAAATCTATTAGTATCTCAACTTCTATTAGATCTTTTAATTAGATGCTACCATTTTCTTTTACATGAAATTACATTTAATTTGGATGAGGTGAAGTCTTATTACTCCTGAGGTATATTAACTGTAACATATTTATATACTTCAAGGAAAAGAAGAAGTAAAGTTATAAATGAACCCCGATTACCCGTTTCACTCATGTTTAGTCAACACCATTGCCGTAAAATCCAAACGGGCCGGGATTTAGTTTTAATCAGGTTGCTGAGGAGAAGGAAGTGGTGCCGTAAAGTTCTCTAGTAGAGGAGCGATGCAGATGAGAGCCCCTCCTCCCCTCACCCCCACTACTGTTTTATACCCCCAAGGAGGTGTCCTCCCACTTCGTCGTCCTCAGGTTCTCATGAATCCCCGATGAACCGACTTATTTGGTATTGCAACCCTATCCTTCTCTTTTACTGTCGGTTGTGGGTAGCAGTTTCGAGTCCTTGTAAACAACAACCTGGGCCTTTGCTTGCACGAGTTTCATTTCGAGTGACATTTTATTTCTCTAATATATCGTGTCAAAGAAACATTTCATTGTCATAATATTGTAAAATCTAATGTAAATTTCAATAAACTTTAAGTGATCTATTTAAATCTTATTTGAGATGGTAAAAACAGTTGAAGGCATGATTGGATACTTGCAAACAGTGATTTATGTTGCTAATCAACAAATCCTGCCTAGTGACATTAAAAATATTTTTGGATAAGCAAGCCACTAATTCTAGGTTAAAACATGGTTTTTCAAAGGTTGCAGCACTTATGTTATTTTATCTATTAATGGTTAGATGTATCGCTACTAAAGCTGGTAATCGATAAGAAAGAGGATAATTGTCTGGTTCAGTCGTTCTGAAAAACCCCAAGGCAGGTCAAAACGTCGGCCTGCATAACAGTTTTTTACTGGGACGTGATTTTTTCTTTATCCTTACTGCGTCCTAGATCATTTTATTCTTATTTCTTATTATAACTTAACTTACTGCGCAGCGCTATAGCCCGGGGTGGGCCTTCTTGTACCAATATTTTATCCATTCAGCAGCCTGCTTGGCATTCTGTCATTCGGCATCATTATTATGTGACCGAGCCACCCAATTAATTTAGCCTTTGGCAAACTGTAGCACATTGATATCTTTATTTTGATATATTATATAGCTCATTTGATGCAACAACGACATAACCTACAAACAAGCTTTTCAGTTATGCCGAGCTTTGACTGTATAATGAACCATTCAACTATTTAGTTTTAGTCGGTAGAACGTTATATTTGAGCTTCAACTATTCACTAAGAGAGAGAAGTATATATCACTATTCCATGTCTACAGATCGTACTGTACTTTATTCACTAGACTGTCCTTTTGCAAAATTAAAGTTTTTTAGTTATGGCATTGTTGCAGCAAATGAGCGATATATATTACTTAACAGTTAACTATAATATTCTTAAGGTTGTTATACCAACAGGAGATGTGAAAACGACTAGGGACCTCGGAAAAAAAATCAGTTGAAGCATTTCTTTTGTCTCATCTCGAGCTCACCATATAGTCTTCCATATACTAAACATATAGTTAAAATGAGGTATAGTGAGGAAGGATACAAGGAGTGGTTACTTCTTGGGTATGAATCTCAAAATTTTAGAAACTGTTTAATTATCGTTTTTCTAAAGAGTTGTGGAATATTCCAGGATACTTATGTATTGAGAGTTACTCCAAGATTATTGACCATATTTTTGAATTGAGTAAGGCGTTTGTTGACTCCTCTATTTAATAGTGAATAGAAATGTTCAGGAGCAGATGAACTCCAAATCTAAAATGTAGGCATGCTGAATGATATCATCTTTGATACCACAAGATAATAAGTTGAAGAGGAGCTGGAGAGGCAGGACCTGGTGGACCTAACAACCTGGAGGTGCCCCCTGCTATGGCTAAGAACCTGCCGAATATAAAAAGAGCAGCCTTGGGATCTGAATTTACAAGTGCTCACTAACCTGGCCATTGTTCTCTAGGGGAATAATTAGAGTCTAAATCTCGTCTAAGCCTGGACTGGACAATAGGGCCATACATCCGCCTCACTATCTCCCCTCCTTCATTCCCCTGCCTGTCTGTCTCCGCTTTCTTCACCGCCAGCTCTTCGGTTCCCGCCTCATCGTCTCGCATTCCGTCACAGCCCTCTACTGACAGCGGCTTCAGACCTCTGGCGGCCGTCGGAACAGAGGAAGGAATCAAGGTGACCGTCGATGAGTCAGGACATACAGAATCACATCGTTTAATCAGGGTCATCTGTCAGAACTGCTTTGAACGTAACACATTAACCTTGACTGGGATTTTTAACATGCAACATGTTATACCCGTGGCATAGTTGGTCAAAATTTATACGTTTTCATCCTTTAAATATGCTAGAGGCGACTTGTAAGCAACCGAAAGACATAGATAGCATTAACCTTTGGGCAGTAGAGAATAAATTAAGTTTGAATCCAGAAAAAACAAAGGCTATCCTCATTGGGTCAAAACCTCATCTAAAAGCTCTTCCCTACTATTCACTGCTTTTCCTAAAAAACGTCCAATTCATTTCCAAAATTCCATTAAAAATCTGGGAATAACTTTCGATCAGCATCTTGCTTGGAATAACCATATCTCTCAAATCACGAGGAAATCTATTTTTATTCTTAAGCAACTTTTACATTACCGTGATTCATTACCATTAAGTACTCGAAAACTTTTAGTATCATCACTCATTTTTCCTAACTTTGACTACGGATGCATCGTATATGGATGGAGGACTGTCTGATGAGCTCGTGATGAGATGTAAAAGAGTAATAAACTGTATTATTAGGTTTATTTTCGGGACCTCCAGACATTATCAAAGATCCAGACGTTCTTAGAAAGATCATATATTTAGAGCATAACTAATAACTAATAATAAGTATGCTTAGTATACAGAGGACTGTCTGGCGAGCTTGAAATGAAGGTGAAAAGATTAATGAACTCCTTTATAAGATTCATTTTTGAGATCCCCAGGCGTTCTCAAATCACTTGCTGGTTTACCGAGTTGAGGTGGCTTTATCCAAGTTTTCGGCGACAATACTTCCTTGGTTCCTTTCTATTCCAATCCTTAAAGTCAAAAAAACCTTCGTACATTTACGACATCCTTGCCCTTCGTTCTTCCATTCATCTTTTGAACACCAGATCTCAGCCTATAGATTTGTATATCCCTTCTCATCGAACTGCTTCCTTTGAAAAATCCTTTATTAATCGTGCAGCTTTATTCTGGAATTCCATACCCATTCTCTTACTTCCTTTAAACATAATTTATTCATCTACCTCCTCAATTATCAATCTTCCGAAATTATGTAATAATATATTAGTGTTAGAATATTTCTTTTTCTTTTCTTTTATTTTTATTTTTACTTTATTTTATTTTAATTTTATTTACTTATTTTGTTTTTCTTATGTAAACCCAAAGACTTGTTTTTAAATCTAAAATTTCACGTTATATATTTATATGTATATAATTTACATTCTATATAAGTTACAGCCAGACAATAATACCTTTTTATTGTTCATTGATAGTATTCTTAGGGGACAAGGTGTCCCAGAATAAAGATTATTTTTCATTCATTCATAACTGATTCTGATTAATATAGAGTAGACTCTCATACGAAAAAAGAAGCTGAGAAATATTAATCAGTGGATTTAGTTTATAAAGGTACAACTGTAAAGTTTAATTTTATTTACCACTGTAACGTAGATACAGTGCGCATGTGGTATATAACATAACAATAAAAATAACGTACATAATAAGCGATTAGGTAGTCAGGAGTAAACGGTAATTATCTCCAGGTGATCATCTTAGCGATTAGGTAAGGAGCTCCCATCAAGCTCCTTTTCATCCACCCTTGAATCCTATCTGGACTTTATTAAGTTGCCATATCCTGTACCCGTTTGTAAGTGAGTACATGCAATTAGCCATACGAATATCAATAGCTGGGGTTCTATAGTTATCTTTTTTGTAACGCTTTCTTTCACCGTTAAAAATAGAACACTTTGAAAACGCCTCCCTCTGTTGGTTATGATCAAATCAGTTATTCGACGACAGTTTCATGAACAAAAATTTAATGGAAAATATTTTTTTGTTGTCTAACACTTTTTGCTACGACCTACAGTTCAGGAGCTATATTGGTTTGAATAAAAAAAAAGTCACTTTTGAAACCCTTATTCATTTAGAAAATTATGGTCTTCCATGATCTATTGTTTTTTATGTCATCAGGGAGAATTTTTTTATATAGTTTCAAATATTTTAGTAAGTTGCGTAAATGTAGCTAGTGACTGTTTGAATCCGTAAGTCTTCTTTAGTGTTTATTTTTGCATCTATGTAGGTTATTCATGTTATAAAATTTTAAAAAATGTACACAGAATTAAATTAAATTAATATTTTTATTAATATATTATATCAAAATAAATAGTTAAAAAGGTAAAATTACTTAAAGCTCGCTTTGTTGTGACTAATCTGCATTTTCATGTTTGAAATTTGCATTCCATCTAGTCAACCAACATAGCTCTTGAAAAAACATGTACGGCTTCGATCAAATCATTCAACTTTTATTTACTTATTTCTCGGAGATAATTTTTTTTTTTATATATATCTGTACCACTGTCATAGGTTTTGGGTCAGTACTTAGGTAAAAATGTTTCTGGGCCAACGGTTGTGAAATGAGTTTTCGCCAAAGTACTCGCTCAAACTTCATATTTTTTCCCTAATTTAGGGTACCCACTCAACGAGGCTGGGTGTGCCCCAGGACGATCTACCGACCTCCAAAGCGGAGCCAAGCCGAAGTACCAGAAAACAAATCTTTTATCTTCAGTTGGACTCGAACTCTAGTTTAATCCAAATAAAACTCAACAAATAACCTTAAAACTTCGTCGTAAACCTACGACTGCCTTTCTTGATCATCTTCCTAGGATTTCTCGACAAACGCTTGATTTGGAATCAAAATACATGAATAAAAAGGTATGAAACTGCCCGTCGTTTTCGACATCTTCAACATATACTATACAAACGGTCTTAGAAGCCGATTTATGACAAAAGACTCATTTAAATAACAGTAATTAGACCTACTAGGACATACAAAGTGAAGATCTGGTGCTCCACTAAAACATTTAATTTAATTCGTATCCAATCCTTGAAATCCAAAATCCTTTGAAACACCTTAATGCTCCTTACTATATCACAAATAAACTAATTCATAAAGATCTTAGTGTTCCGTATGTTACTGATTTAGTCTTAAGAAGATAACTATCCTTTTATTGTAAACTACATAATCATTCAAACCCACTAGCCTCTCAACTTGCTTCCCATTCTATACCTGACAACCCTTTGAGACGGCTGAAAAGAAGATGATCTCGGGCCCTTCTTACATAAATTTTATATTGAAGTGCTAGTAGTGGGTAGTTGTTGCACAAGCAAATAACATATTATTATGAACTTGTAATCACATTTACTAGATGTATTTATTTTTATTATTTTAACACAGTTGTAAGTTTAAAGTTCCTTATCGAATATTATTGAGGGATACTTTTTGAATTTGGTGTCCATAATATTTTTCAAACCTATAAGAGCGCACAAATTGTACTTTTTCATTAGCTTAAATGTTTAGTTTTAAAATTTCATAATAACTTATTTGATTGTTCAAGCATCTTTACATAACGACATGTCTGTTAAGATGTGTAGTACTCTGATATATTTTCTAGCCCTCAAACAGACAACAGTATATACATTTCAGTAGTGCTTAAGATAGCTGGAATCTTTATCTGCCAATTGAATAATTCTAAATTACTGAATCACTAAGGAACGTTGCGAATACAGCCTGTGATGTACTGTTTTGTTTAGCCTAAATATCTGACTCGAATTTCCTTTCTTCCATCATTGCTAAAATTAAATTAACAAACACGAGCCGAGGAGACATTTTAATCTCGACCGCTCCCCAATTAGTCTCGAAGATGTATGATGGCCCTTAAGTTGGGTATTATTTCATGGTACTTAGTCTTCAATGATTCACTTATTCCGAGCAGGGGCTTTACTTAATTCTCGTAATTAATTTGATATATTTCTCGGATACTTATTTCGTTTTGTAATTTATAAGAACATTTACAATTGTTCTCTGCTCAGCTGTTTCACTAATCCCGAATAAGAAGGGAATGGATTTCTTTGAAATAAGAACAATAATGAGACAATGTTGTTTTGTATAAATCTGTCTCTCCAGAATAAAAAATAGCAGTCACAACGTATTACAGATTGTTTCTTACCTTTGATAAGTTTGTTGTAAAATATGAAAAAAAATATTTATAAAAAAGCAATATGTAACAACCGGATTTACTGCACCCACGGCAGGTGTATGGACTTAATCTTTATTTCCGTATCAGTGCAAACAAGAAGGTCTAATTATTGTATATATACTTTTGTTTTTGTATTTTGAAGTTGCATCTTCTTTGCAACTGCAAATCTTCAAAACACAACGAATATTCCACTGATCCCGTTTAAACAGATACGCTACCTAGGTATCCATCTAAAAAAGAGTGTCATGTATTTGGAATCCAGGTACGACACTTAAAAGACAAGAAACTGCTCGTCGTTTTCGACTACTCCAACATTCACTAGACAAGCGTTCAAGGGTCCTAATCAATTACAAAAACTTATTTACATGACAGTGATTAGACCCATTTGGGCACACGGAGTTGAGCTATGGGGCTCCACTAAACCTTCCAATTCTTCTCGTATCCAATCCTTACAATCCAAAATTCTTCCTAAAATCATCAATGCTCCTTATTATGTCACAAAAAATCTTATCCGTAACGATCTAAATGTCCCATATATTGCAGATTTGGCCCAAACAAGATACCAATCGAACAGATACATTGGACATGTCATTTCCAATGACTTCGAAGAAGAAGGCTAAGTAATTTTAATAATTCACTTTCTAGCTTCGAAGGCCGTTCGAACCGTTAGAGGTACGCCTGATGGTATAGAATGATCAATTTATGATTGTATCTACATCAGCCTTCTATAGCCATCATGCATACTTCAGCTGATGGTGAATTTTTGGCAGAACCATAATTCAGCCTCAAAGCTCCATAAGCCAATAAAGTGAAAATATATATGTGACGGTATTTTACTAATAAATCTCTAAGAACAAACCATAATAACCCTCCTTATAATTGGACACACCAAACTGAAGATAATAATATTCCGCCAAAACTCAACCGTGACAACGAAGCAAATTGGGGAAAAGTGTTCATTCACGGAAAATACTGTTTATAACCAACCTATAAATTAGGAATAGTTAATTAGTTCATGAAATTTACATAAAGAATTTTGTATTTAATTTTTTTTTATTTCTCTTCTATAGTTTCACTTACAACAGAATTATTCTCAGCTCATCTGATTTACTAATCACAAACAAGAAGAAAGAGTGAAAAGTGCCTAATTGTTTAAATGATATAATAATAATAATTTATATTGGCATTGTACAAAGAATTGATTGAATATTATTCTATATTCTGAGGATGGAAAACGATTTCCCTAAACGTGTAGAATAATGTTCAATAGATTCTGTAAGGAGTACAATGGTAATATAAATTATTATGAATAAACGTCCTTTAACATAATTGCAACACCAATAACATTTTCAAATTACAGATTTAATCTTGACAATTAAACCTTGGAATCGGGATGCAAATTTAAAAAAATATAAGAAAGGGGAAATGATCTGACGAATAGCTTGTATATAATGTCTAAATTTTGCCCAAAAATAACTACCAGATGTCTTTAGTGCTCATACTGTTTGTTCTTCTTGGCCAAATTGAAATTTCTAAATATTTATTTCGCCTCCTATACAGGGTACCCTTAGATAGGACGCATGCGCATAGCGAGGAGGCTGTTGACACAGTTGCCATCGAGGCTGAGATAGACCGTGATTGATGTTAGCTCTTGATTGACCGTGACGTGATGGATCATTGAGGGTGGGCGGAATTAAAAAAAACTAGTGAATGTTTAATATTGATACGGCACAGAGGGCGCTACCGCTGATTGCCCTGAGGTCGCAAACTCGAAACCTACGGAATCCGCTTCATCAGGTGCGGCATTAGTCAGCTGTCGGCGGTAAGTGCCTCAGGAGGCCAGTCTTCCGTTCTAATTTGCTGGATGGATGGATCCTCTGTACTGGCCGTGTTGTTAGTCCCCTGTTATGGATGGCATAGTCTTGTCCATTTTCCACTAACTAGAGAAACAACCTCTAACTTGAAACATTCACTGGGTCCCTTATTATTTGTACATGATTTTAATTCCTAATAAAAAAAAAACAAACAAAAAAAAACAATGGAATAGAATAGAAAAAAATACTCATTTAATGCCAATGCCTGTACTGTTTGGATCATAGGTAGAATCGGGTAGTGTAGAAATATGTTTATTTATATTGGATTTTATTCTGTAATACTAGTTAAGAGGACGAATAAGTATTAATTGGGATTTGGTTTTAATTTCAGGAACCTAGGATCATAGATTTATCATAAATTTGGATATTTTGTTGTTCAGTATCGATTATTATTATTATTATATATGGGCAGTACGGTCCTATAAGGACCCGGGTCTCCTCTACAACGAACCACCAATCTCTTCCATCCTGCGCTCTCTCTCTCCATTCCTGTACCCCCATCCGCCTCAGAGCTTCCTCCTCATCATCCAGCCATCTAATTCGGGGACGTTCTCTTCTTCTCCTGCCATCTGGTTTCCCGTAAAGCATCTTCTCAATCAATATCGATTACAAAAAAAAATATCGATTTCTTCCTGACTTGGAAAAACAATAGATCATGGACATGTCTATGTGGATGTAAAATCAAATTACTAAAATTTAGAGAAAATAGTGATTTCAAACCTAACCTTTTTCATATAGCTCTTAAGTGGAAGGTCTTAGTGTTTAATGTCATCAAACAATTCTATTCATTATATATCTGTCGTCAGATTTTCGATCCGAGCAACATCGACAGAGCTAGAGCGTACCAAAAGAGCTACAATATTTAAAAAATACAGGCAAACGTGCCTTTTTACATTCAAACCAATATAGTTTCTAAACTGTAGGTCCTAGCGACAAATTTTATGTAACAAAAAATATGTTCCCTTAAATTTCTGATCAGAAAACTATCGTCAAATTTTCGATCAGAGCAACAAAAACAGAGCTAAAGCGCTTCAGAATGAATGGTAATAAACGTTACACCAAATGTTATGACCCACAAACCAGAAGTCATATTAATGATTTGTTAACATCATGGTATGTAAACCAAAAGTTTACTTGTGAACCGTTATTATACTTGCGTAGGTATTTATAATTATTAAAAAGTCTCAAAATACAATTAAAAGTACATTCTTTTTTGTGTTTGTTTATATGTATATATTAGGTTGGATTAATATTAATTGTTGAAATGGAAAAAAAATAAATAAATAAAAGAAAAAGTAGAAAATATGTGATAAGTTGAGATTGTGAGGGAAATAAAATTAAAAAGAAATTATAAATTTATCAGTTTGTCTTATTGTATCTTATATCTTATATATGTTATCTCTTTTAATTTTTTATTTACTCCTGCTCTTAAAGCAACAGTAAGTGAATTTGCTGAAAGTGTAATAATATAGGCCTTATACGCAGGCAAAACATGACTAATTATTAAAATTAATTCAATTAAATTCTTTAAAAATTGTATTTTATACACTTTTTTCATATTCCGCACCGTTTCCGAGATATACGCTTGGTTAATGTGAAAATTTGCGAAAAAGCCATTTTCACCTCTCGTTCTCTCTCTATATATCTTCTAAACCGTTCATCCTATGACAATAAGTCTTATAATAAATGTTGTAGAGCATTAAATTTATTTTTTTTAAATGTATATATATATATATTCCAATTTATCTAAAGCCTGTCAAAAGTTACGACAATTTTAATGTGTTTTTTATTGGTAAATTGTGGTATTATTTCTTGAAACTCAATGCAGACGTGAGGGAGAGCACCACTTAACAGAAACTCCTCCTGGCATGAATTAAAAAATAAATAAAAATAATAATAATAATAAAAAAAAGATTTATTAGAGAAAATCTCTCATCTAGTTTCTTTTCATCCTTCTGAGAGTATTTCCGGGCATATCAATCGTGGACATGTCATTAATGATTATTTTGTTATGTCCATGAAGTCTGTGGTAAAGATATGATAAAGATATGTAGATTCGTTTATTGTGGGCACTTTTAAATCTGAGTGAAGTGTGTGATTTGAAATTTACCAAGGTGATTCCATAATTAGAAAAAGTATTTTTTATTGAAGTAATTTCATTTTTTAAGGTGCGTATTTTTGCAGTCCTGTATAATTGTGCGGCGTATATGGGCTTAACTAAGCAAATGTATGTACTTAGTAGCTTGTATTAAACCCTGGAATTATACTCATATTATAAATATTATGAATTATTGCTATTTTAATGTTAATTATAATGTTTTTATCTCTAATGAGATACATTAGTATGCTGTGTGTGTAGCAAACCCAATAAAGTTGGGCAGCAATTTATGTTTGTGATATTAATAAAGCATATCTCTCTGTATAAATATTCGTTGGATTATGAATTTAGTCCATAACCAGTAAAAAGTTCACTTATATTATTACTTCCTGAAGGAGAGGAAGTCAAAGATTAGAGAAAAGAGGAGGAGAAGTTATTGAAGAGATGTGTGCACTTAACTTATTGCTTTCAAATAAATATTTATCTTCAACGCTTATTGAAACTTTTATCAAGGAGTAATGAGAAAATTTTATCTCAAAAAACATTTATTAAATTATCCGGTCCCTTAAAGCTCAAACATCAATAACGACTTCCTTCTGATCTTTTTCGAACGTTTCAGTTCAAATTGGGTTGTATCAGGATTTAATAAACCGGCCTCTTTTAATCATTTCATGTTTTATGTTTATTTTTAATCAATTGTTTTACTGTTATTTTTTACTAATTAATTTTTGTACGAATCACTCCCTTATAAGTATTGATAGAAACTATTATTTTTCATTGATAGGCGAAAAAAGCTTCTCATTTAGGTCTTTACTGGATATCCTCTTCTTTGCTGTACTTCGTTTTTGACTCCTTGTTAAAGTAACTCAGTTGCTTACTCACTAAAAGTAGCTGCATACTCAATTAAATACCTAATATTAAAAATATCTATTTTTGAAGTTTACAGAACGAGAGACCTCTTGCCAATGAAAATGAGTGATATTTCTTTTGTGTGAATCACGATCGTCTTCATGTTCCAGTCATCACTCTCTTTTTTACTGTAAGAGCTTTATGAATGAATTCATAAATTCTTATGAATGAATTAGGTCTTCATCACTTGGTCATCACTCTTTTTTCTGGATAGATTTTTTCTATCCAGATTTCTATTTCTATTTAGATTTCTTCATCACTGGATCACTTTTTCTAACCAACGGAACATATATTTACTTTGTATATCTATATGTATTTATCTTTAGAATCTTTATAAAAAAAACTGCTTTTTGTTGCAAATTTCAGTTGCTTTCTAATGATAAAATTTATTAGATTTTTCCAGGTTCTGTAGTTTTCTTGTTAAACTTTTTTTTTCACACTCAAAAATGTAACATAATTACACGCTCTAGCTCTGTTGCTGCTTGGATCAAAAATTTTTGATATTTTTTTTAATCAGAAATTCAATGGAGAATATTTTTTGTTACATATCATTACTATCATTATTGACGATTGCCCTCAAAATAAGCATACGAAACTTCTGATATACTTTCTCACATTTGTTTATAGATCTATGTATTTTATTGAAGTGATATTATAATCTGCCTCACCTTAGGGCAATAAGTAATACGGATTGACAATGAATCTATTCACAAAATATGTAAAGTGAAACGTTTTTCAAATAAGGGAAGTGGGAATAACAAAATATAAATATATAAAAAAACCGAATCCATGTTGACACTAATGTTGGTAACTTTTGCTTCACCTTCACAAATTAGGGAAGAGGAATATATAAAAAATTAAATCCATGTCGAAACTCATATTGTTAAATTCTATTTTACCTTTTCACATTTAAGATGAAGAAATATTTATATAACACACTAAACGACACAATCCAAGTTGAAGCTGTAGATATGGTTATTCACATGTGAGGTCACAGGTAAAAGCTAAGTGTAGATCATCTTGCAGGCTAGGCCAATTTGGTGGAGCGCTTCCTCGATACAAATACCGGATATCTTTATAAATTAATTACTGGTAAGTTGGATATTTTTTCAACTAGTAAAATTAGTAATAATAAGCTAATTATTATTGACTGAAGCCTGGCGACAACATATTTTTTCTTCTGTCATCAGTAGGTCACAGGCCTTGACGCTATGGTTTTAGCAGCTGTTGAGAGTTGAAAAATGGTAGATCGCTTGAAGCAATATATTATCTGCCCGTCGGTGACAAACGAATAGATCGGATCTGGTACTAGCGGATGTGTCTGAGTTAGGCCGTGCCAACTGCCATTTAGATCATGACTTTCCAATGCCACCTTAATCGTTAAACTATGATATTTCCATTGCATTAAATAATTTATTAAAAAAATTCTTATCTTACTTATCTTGCTCAGTTCTGCTCATTTATTTTGATATGTTTCTGAGCTGTCTCTTTATTATTATTTAAGTAGATTTGCTGATTGTGTTTTTTTGGCATTCCTTACCTTTTCAGAGGCTTCCAAAGATTATTATGAACCGAATGGAAAGTATATTGAGGGATCAGTGAGTTTGAGTTGTTGTGGAATTAATTATGTATATAATAATATAATGTAATGAAGGATGTGTATTTGCTTTGTGCCATGTCAGCAACATTCGTTACGTCAAGATCATTGTGGATAAGGTATTTGAGACATAATAAGGAATATTGAGAATTATTTAGTGGATTTTAGATTACAAGAATTTTATGAACTTTTAGTGCTGCTCCAGAGCTCAACAAATAGATTTGATTATAACGTGTAACACTTACAACCCATGAAGGGTCTCGGGTTCAGTACTTAGGTTATTGTTTCTGATCCAACGGTTGTGAAAGGAGGTGATTTAGCCAGAATTGACGCTCAACCGCGAGGTTTTTCCCCCAATTAAGGGTACCCACTTTTTAGGAGGCTGGGTGTGCCACAGGAGGGTCTCCCGAACTCAAATTCGATCCCCGGCCGAAATAACAGAAAATAAATTTTCTGCCTTTAGTCGGACTCGAACTCGGGCCCGGGAGCGCCTTACCCACTGAACTATCGTGCCTTCCAGATTTGATTATAGTCATGCAAAAGTGTGATTTGTAATGTAGGCATCTTAGAGCATTGTACAGAAGACACCGTTGCACAGTGCAACGAAGGCATATTCTAAGTGGAAAAAAGTCATATAAACGAATCATCAATTTCGGTTCACTGTTAATAAGAACGATGTTCAATTAAAGGATTCCATTAATATTATTAGCTTAATCGCTCTGCAACTCCAGAAAAAAAAAAATGAAGACCCAATAGTGCCCAGATCCAATGTGACTGAAATAATTTTTTTTTGGAAATCCAACGATATAATCCAATATTATGAATGAGCGATATTATTGCACGTAAGTAGTAGTTTTCATTTGTAATAGTTACCTATATTTACAAATGTTACTGTTTTAAATAAGCAAATTTAACGCTTAATTTTAACTTCATTAATATATTTTTGAAATGCCACCGCGTGACACCGTCTTCAAACCTTTTTGATTACAGACACTAGTATCTATATTAACTTTTCCAGCAAAAGTCTGCTGCTACTAACTGCCATTTTAGTAATTATATCGATTTTCTTCCAGATTCAACTACATTGCTAACCTCTACAGTATAACGAATAATGAATTTTAAGTGGAAATAAATCATAGCAAAATATTACATATCACCGAATCCCGTTCACTGTTGAAAAGAACAATATCTACTTAGAGGATTTTATAAATATCATTGCCTAAATCCCTTAGAAGCTTTAATCAAAAGAAAATGCATCTATATACTTACAATGCGTTACTGTTTCAATGCTGGTACTGTTTGAGCCATAAGGACTGAAATAGTTATTTATTTATTAATGTCCATTAAACATGGACGATGTAACTATTTGTTAATACTGGATTTTATTTATCAATTTTATTGTTTTAAATAAATTAATTTAAAGTGTAATTTTAACTTCATTACAATATTTTTAACATGACACCGCATGCCACCGGTACCATAATTGTTGTTAACTAACACTTGTATTGTATACTAACTTTACCAGCACAATGGTCTGCTATGTTAACACTTTGATGGATTTTCCTTTTCCGGTACGACGCTAACAGTTCGTCGATTGGAAATATTTTCCATATGGAAGAGTTCTAATGAAAATAAAATATTTGCTGTAAAACACGACAATGAAAAATACATTGTCGTGTTTAACGGCCAATATTACGAGCAAATGACAAAAGTGTCGAAGAAATGAGGAGTTATTTTTGAAGAAAGTTCAAGAATGGTTCTCAAAATCCGATATTATATTTTCATTTGAACATTATCATCAAGATTCACCAGGACCATTGCACAATTTGGCGCCTCCGGGTCGACCTTCAAAAAGTTTTGAAGAATGTGGTGACAAAGGGGAAAACTCAGAAATCACACTTGTAGCTGATTCATTCTTAGTGCGATTAATTCTGGATTTCAGTTAGATTTTGACAAATTCGAATCATATCTGGAAGTGACAATAGATTTGTACCTTAACCTCTATCCTTGGTTTTATATGCCTGTAATAGTACACAAGTTACTATTCCATGGCTCAAAGATTGTTAATAGAACTTAATTGATAGAACATTCTCACTCTGATTCTTTTAATAAATATAAATAATCTGCAAATTTTTGTGGACACATTCCAATGGAAAAAAAATGCATACCGAAGTATCTAGGTATCATTCCAGATTAATCCAAATATTTATGCAAATAATGAAATTTTAAATTTGATAATTTATTGACAACGATAAATCGAGATTATTTGTCCGGATTATTGATTCGTGGCTTATTTTATTTTATTGTAATGAGTAGAAGTTCATAGAAGATTGTTTTAAAAAATTATTATTTTTTTTTACAAAAATACCATTATTTTTCCAAAATATTGGAAATTCGTTGTCCTAAAATGTTTTAAACATTTTTCCCAAACACTGCGACTAAAAAAAAAATAAAATAGAAATTAGGAACAAAATATTTTTTTCCAGTTAGAAGTGCCATTCGGCCCACTGTGCGTTGGTCAAGTAAATGGTGAAAACTGCAGAAAATATAACGTGTCAAAGTTTATATTTGTTATGAATACATTCTATTTTTAAACATTCCATCTGCAAAGTTCCTAAGTGTTTTGAAAGTACAAATTATACTTTTATTTTAAATAGTTTGTTAACTATAACCTTGATCAAAGATTTAGAAAAAAAATGTGAAGAGATAGTACTTAATATAAATAGGAATGAGTATGTTTAAGTACGAGATTCGGTAAACCTGACAGTTATTAACACCCTGAAGGAAATATTCTTACTAAAATGATAGAAAGAATAGTTCAATAAAGTTAAAACTTGCAGGGATTATTCCATAAAAACTACAATTTAAGCTAAGCTAGAAATTTCACAAATATTGTTCCTGGAATTTATTTTACAAAATAGTGACAATAAATACCTAATGTAAAATGAGTTATTGACGCTTTATGGATCTTGTAAAATTCAAGATCCAATGCAAAAAGGATAAAATTCAATGCAATAAGGATTGAAAGTACTTTTACACAGCTGGATTGTAGGATTTAAAAGGAATTTTATGATTTTATGTTTTATTTGCTAAATATTGTTTTTTTTTTGTTTTATTTCAATTTTTGAAGATAGGTTGTCAATAACTGTCTAATTTACCCTATATACATTCTTATTTTATATATTTTATAAACATTTTCCTTTATTTATTATTTCGTTTCATATTTTTTTTAATTAGCACCTTGTCTAAAAAAAATTTCTACTTATTAAAGTTAACTATCGTTTAATCAATTTAACAATGCGAAAGAATAAAAAAAAAAAAAAAAAAAAAAAATGCTATAAAAATTTCTTTTTAAGTTTGCATTTTAAATATTTGCTCTTGGGTGCGTATTTGACAACAAATCTGAACATCGTAAATTTGTTCATGAGGCAAATGATCTGACCAATAATAATTTTTTCCAATTATATGTAGGATGAAAACCCTCTTGTGTAAAAAAAAAATAGGTTTAATTGGTGTTACAATTTCAAAACAGCGGATTATTTCGGTTGCATAAATTAAAATTTATGCTTTTAATGAATAAGGGTTCGAATTCTCTTACTGAATACATAAGCTGAAATAAGAAAAAATGATTGAAGATCATTTGCCTAATGAATAAATTGACACAATGTCCTGATTTATAATCTTATACCAATCCCACTTGTTATAAGGGAGGGAAAACTGCCTCCACTATCTTGTAGTTAGAGTAGAAGTTTCAGGAGTCTCCATTTTTTTACGAGAAGCTTCTTTTATCTTAAAGCAAAGATACTTGCTAGCGTCAGGTCTTTACTGAATATGGACGCGCCTCTTTCGATAGGAGATAATCGACTTTGTCGATCATTCTGATAAAGGTAGCCCAATTTGGAGAGATCGGCTGGGTTGAGAAGTACCCGATGGCTGTCGGCTGGGTACAGAAATACCCAGTACCCGGGTATCCACTCGCCGGACGGCTCCATCAATAAACAACAACATTCTATCGCTACAGAGCTGCCGCCTGGTTTACGGCCCACAAACCCCCACAGTTACGACCCTACTAAATCCCACTCTTTCATTACACCACATTTGTCCTTCCCGCTTTGAGCAGGTAGCTTCCTCTATTTCGGCCTTTGTCTGCGCCTCCTTCTCTATCTTAAGGCCCATTTACTGTCTCAGATCCAGTGCTTGGTTGGTGATTTTGAGGCCGTATATTTTCGTATTGTTTGAGATCCGGTAACAGATAGGATTGGAAGTGCGGACAGCTTTGTGAAGGTCTTATAGTGTAAATCGCCTTCTACGTCAGTGGCCGACATGTCTGTCGTAATTTCAGTCAATGGTTTCAACACTCAAATGCTTTATATACGGACGTCATTTGGTTTCACGTACAAAAATTTTGAATTACTTCTTAATCGGATTCGTATCTCATAATGACCGTTTGGTTGTTATCTGCAGATTTAATTTTTATTCCGGGCAATGAATACTAAGTTGTACCAAAAATCATATGATTGATCATCAGAATGTTCTGTGCAATACGAGTTTGTTAAATGTCCCTTCCCTAAGGAGGTAATTAAAGCGAGAGGGAAATAACTGTTTATATGTCACTTTTCACACATTTTCTTGAACATCTTGGAAACCATCAGCAAAATATGCTTCATATAAAAAAATAAATTAAAGAATAGAAACATAAAAAAAAAAAACTCTTGTTTTTTGTTTTCATAACCTCACTAGTTTTGGATGTAAGTATAAGATCTTCATTCCATATTTATATCTTGAATTTTCAAGTAACATTACATCGCCATCTATATCACAAACAACTGACTCTTTAGAAAAATATCTATAGTTAGCGTGTTGCTAACGGCAGGGTTGCCAAGACTGAATTCAACTCTAAAGAACCCAAAAGAGTATAAGGAGTTTTACACGATGAGTATTTTGCTTTCAATATGAGTATGACGCTTTTGCTCTTTGGCTATGCTTAGACAAAGAATAATTTTCTCCGCTAATATTGTAGTAATATTAAAATTAATACTATCGACTAAAACTTAAAACTAACTTGAGGCTTAAACCAACTATTTAACATTTTCTTTATTTTATGAAAGATATTTCTTAACTGATTACAATTATGACACAGGGTCTCGACACTTTCCGACAAGTCGAGTTTCTCAATTACATTCAACTAACGCTTGGAACCAAGAACGCACCCTACGCAGCTCTTGCATAAATATCATTAGGCACATTATAAATTACGAAATCGTCGTTAATTTGCGTTTTGAACCGCGACAACTCGGTTTGGCGGAGTGTGGAAATGTAAATAACTAGAAAGGAGACATTGCCGGAGGTCGTTAGATAAGAATCAACCGACAATTTACAAATCAACAAAGTTGTTTATCATCCACTTGTTGAACACGGTTCAAGCTCGACTCGCGGCAGTTCCTTAGGCGCTATCGCTCATCAGGATCTCATTAACCGCCTTCAGCAAACCCACACTCAATTGTTTCATTTCCATAAGGCTATCTTTCCAAGGAGCTGTTAATTCACAGGGGACAATTACAATTGTGATAATTTCCACATCCACGTAATGGACCGTTAATGGTTATATTGTATTGTTCTGACATGCAGTCAGCAGGACTGAGAATCACTTTATTTAATTATATAACGTAACGCAAATGATTTGAACGACTTTACGAGACTATTATAACGAATATAATTAATTAGCATACAACTGCAATAAGCATAAGTATCGTATAAGTACTGTAAATTACACTTTATAGTAAGTTGTGCCAACAGTTCAGTTACCTGATTTTTTACATATGAGAACCTATCAAAGGCACTTTTATGCAATCCTTTTTCGTTTAGCATACCCGTTCTTAATTTTTTTTTTTAATAATAATATAATAAAAATAATATCGTTAGATATCATCTAAAGGGAGGGAGGGAGGAGAGGAGGGAGCGGTATATCTCAAATCAAATTCAAATACAAAGAAAATAAAACTTACCAAAGGGAAAAGTTATAATAAAACTGAAATTACTTAACCTAAATAAGGGACGCCCCTTTCTATTACATAGTTTATTTTGTAATAAAGTACTTTTTTCGAACGTCGATTCCTAGGAACCGATCGATACCACTAATATTGGCGATAGTTCTGTTATATCTTTGGTCACTGGCTATAACTCCAAGGTTCCTGCCTATCCCCAAACTTTTCAACCTGTTCCTATTTGACTTACCAACACACCCTAATGTAATAACATCCCTATACGCAGATGATACAGCAATATACGCAGCCTCTTACGCACGAATCAATAGAAAACAAGTTGCAATAAACTTTAAAAAAATCAATAAACACTGCCAAACATGAAAATGGAAGGTAAATACAAGTAAATCAAAAGCCATTATTTTTACTAAACGAAGGCATTCGAGCACAGATTACATATGACTCACCTGTGTGGAACCCAACTTGTGCATCCAACTACCGTAAACTCGAAATGATCTAAAACTTGTGTATGAGGATTATCAATGATTACTCTCGGTATACAAAATATTATTAATATTAAAAAAAAAGTTTAGACTGCTGCTTAAATAGCGTTACGTCGACCATTGTAAAATTCTTGGGCTCTTGCACCATTGGTAGAAGTTGGTAACTCTATAAAGAATAATCTACAAAAAGAAAACTATTGGGATCTAGAGTTACAAACTTTTACTAATTGTGTAAGAGCCCAAAAGCTTAACAATGATCAACATAATGCAATTTGAGAAGTCGACTTAACTAGTTATGGCCAGTGACTAGAGATGTATGATTATGTAACTATATGTATAAACCGATTTGTCTTCGAACGATAAAAAAATAAAAAGTAAGATAATTTAAATTTAAATATCTTATAATAAAAGAGATTTCCATATACTAGATCAACACTGTTAGATACAGAATTCATAACATTATTTTGAAAAACCAAAATCATTGCTTCTAAAAGCCCAACTTCAAATGGTTCAAGCTATGTATTTGCCATAGGAAAATGAAGAAATAGGATTAGTGTTTCCGACTGCCCTAGCTGAAGCTCTAAGAAAAAAAAAATCGTCTTGATAATCGCACCATTTTATTATAGTTCTCTGTTATGCTTTTTTTTTTGTAAGATTTTTCATTTCATTAAATGCTTTTTCTGGTTTTCATATGCCTTAATACACTATTATAATAAACTTAAAAATATCAGTTTATTCTCGCATCTACAATGTTTTGTAAAAAGTTATAGTTGGAAATTTGCGTTTCCTTATGTAATAAATGATATCCTAGACCTACGAAATATTTATCTTCTTAAATAATAGTTAATAAAATTAATTATTCTTTGAATGTTGTTTGAACTGCAATTAACTTATATATTAGACAATAAATGCTATTTTCTGTATACTAGTTTATTTATTGGGTTTTATTGTGTTTTTTTAGCTCTCATATAGATAATTTTATTTTTGAACCGAAGTGCCGGTACCGAAAATCGAAAAATTGTGGTGCCGATGCATCACTTGTTTATACATTAAGTAAATTTGTAGAAAAATGTTACATAATGTTATTATATTAATAATTTAAATAAATTTTAATAACTTCTAAAGCAACTAACCAAAGGTAGTACTTTAATAAAAGTTCTATATTAGAAGGCCTCTTGGCCATATTTTTTTAGACGCATCGCAGGTTTATCAGGAAGCAAGTGGGAAGATTGTAGGGAGACTAATGGATTCGAGTGGGTGTGGAGCTTATGATTAGAGGATAGGCCGCGTAATAGAAACATTAAAATCATTACTAAACTTTTAGATATAATATTTAATCGCTAACTGGGTAGGTCATTTTTTTCGAACATATAGCATAAGATCTATCATATAGAGTGTTCATCTAACTTTAAGTATCCTTTCGTGTTTCTCGACCTTTTGAATCTTAATTGATTCATTGCCGCCGAAGACTCTCAGTAGAGATACGCTTGCGGGTGCCTCATGCCCCTGGAATCTCATTGAGGGCTAATTGACCGACCGTATAGGCGTTGGTGTATTTATGATCCTTCCAGCTCTAGGAATGTCCTTTTCTTTACTAATTGCGTCCCTTTTTAAAATTCGCTCCTTTGTTATTCAAAACGATCTGTTTAAGGAAACACTATAGGGCGTCGTTACTTGCCCTGAATTGTTTACTTAATTTTACTGTCATATGGAGATAAGGGGGTGGTTAGAATATCTTCCCACGTGCTCCAGAGTATCTTGCAATAATGGTGCCTTCTTGAGTTGTTTTAATATCTTTCTTTTCCTCATCATTATGCAAGTTAATAGCGAGTGTAAAATTTATATTTCATTTCATCTAGTGTGCGACCTACAGTGTGTAACCTGTACTTTAAATAAAATTATTTATTTCTAATTATGAACTTCAATAAAATGTTATATTAGAATGTCCCGAGGCAATCTTCTTTTCAGACGCCTTGTAGAGTTTATGGAAAAGAGTAGGTAGCAAGTTGAGAGACTAATGGATTTGAGTGGTTTAGGATCTCACTATAACAGGAAAGACATATGTTTACGCTAAATCAGTCTCAAACAGAAATAAAAGATTAGCCGAATAAACAGATAAATTGAAGAAAAATATATTGCATTTTACATTATCTTGTTAAAGGATCATTAATATTTAGTAAACAAGGGCTACTGCTTATGAAATAAAAATAATTTACTTGGAAACAATAAAAATAAAATTAAATAAATGTATACTAATTAATTTTAGTGAGATTTTATATGGTCTATAGTTTATTAGTCACGGTTCTATATTGTATACATTTTGTAAAAATGGGGTTGAAAGACTATTTCTAGCTTCCCGACGATTGTGTTAGACAGGAACCAAAATGACGAAAATCCAAAAGATTAAAAGAGAAGAAAGAGTGCCCTTTTTAAAAAAACATAATAATTTATTTAATTTTCAAAAATGACAATGGACTATTCTGCGACCGGCAAAATTCGGTATGATCTGGAATAGTGTCCAAAAAATTAAAAAATCAAAACATTTAAATAAATTTTCAAAAGAACGGTAACCAATTTGTCGAGAAGAAGATTGGCTAAGGGTATCATTCTGCTTTCAAAAGTCGTTAGGTCCTGGCAGATCTGAATCCAGTATCCTTTAGTGGCTTTAGGATTAAAACGTAATTTACTATAAAATGAAAGAAAGTCGAATTCCGTTAAGTAGCAGACGTTTTTAGTTCGCTAAGTTTTAGTAAAACTGCCTGACTTTTCACAAGTGAGTTAACTTTTCACTTAGTTCACTAAAAAGGTTCAGTCGAAGAAAAAGTGTTTTGCTGTCTAAATGAAGGATATTTTATATTTTATACTTACGTTAGGAAGTAAGAAATATTACATTTATTCTTCGACTGAAAGTTTTTAGTGAACTTGATGCAATGTCAACTCACTGGCTCAAAGTCTGGCCGTTTTACAGTTTTATCTAATATTTTCACTGTAATGTTACGGTTATCTGATTTTTAAAATTAATAGTTTAATGTTTTACTGTGATATATTCCATTATACATATTGTTTGCCTCGAACTTTTATTTTGAGAAATTGTTATTGGGATAATATCCAGAGATATATTGTTTAAAGTCTTGTTTTCCACTTCAGTTCTTCTCGGTATCGGGGCATCCGCTTCTCAGGCGCTTTAGCGGAGGATAATTCACTCGCTATCTAATCTGATGGATCTGTGACTTTCCAGAAAGTGGCTTAGGGAGGGGATGTGAGAAATTAATTAAAGGCAAAGCGTTAACGGGAGATAAAAATTCGAGCTTTAATATTCTAAAGTTGCTAATTAGTGAGTGCGTTTATCTTAACGCCATCTTGAGAGGGAAGATAGTGATCTTTGAGCTGGAAAACTCAGTAATCCTATTACTTACCCCTTCTGAATCTAAGTAATAATTTCCAAGGTTCAACTTCCTTCGCTGTGTGGAATGGATCCTCATTATATTAGGACGGAATATAAAAGGCTATATGTGTAATACTCGGAGCCCTTCAGAGCTGACTTTAAAGGAAAGGGTATTACATGTTATCAAGAGAAATATGATAACATTAATTAATGTTTACAAGATGAAAATAATAAAGATACTGTAGCTAATTAGTACCTTAATTAACGTTAATTAAATACAACTCCTCGTATCTACAATTTGGAAGTAAATCATACAGCATCTTTCCCTTTAAATTCATGATTTTTGGATAAATTCAGAAAACTTTCATTAAATTAATATATCTGTAACATAAAAGACCTGCTTACTTTCAAAATGGAATAAATCTACTATTTGTCAAAAAAAAAGTTTTATGTTCTCTATCGCTCGGTTAAATAGTTTCCATTCAAAACGTACTACACTAAGGCATTGATATCTTCTAGCCATTACCATTTTAAATTTAGAAAAGTTAAAATATTTATTTTGAAATAAAAATGCAAATTTTACCATTTTCATACAAGGTGAAAGAAACTATAGCATAGACACTAGTTGCTTCTTACGTGTGACAAACAAATATTCCAAAATTTCTGGCTAAAATTAATAAATAAAATATAATAAATCTAGCAGTCTCAGTTATCCCTTAAAACACAAGGTTTTCACACAAATTTTATTTTTTGTGGTAACTGATAAATGACAATTAAATTATCTTTATTATGATCTCCAAAGTATTTTTCAATTAAATAAACCAAATACTTATTCATAAATGGTATGCTTTATACCTACTTGAATCCACTAGTCTCCCAACTTGCATCCCATCCCATAACCATTCGATAACCCTTCAAGACGTCTGAATGTAGACCTTTTATCAGAGATCTTTTGTGGGTAGTTGCTTTACAAATGTTTTTTTATGTTATTGTAATAATTTTCCCTTACATTCGCTTGATGTATGTAATGTATACAGTTATAAATATTAACAAATAAATAAGTGAAAAAAAAATAGTTTAATATTTTCTAATAGGACAGGTTTATCACCTGATATTTTAATGTGAACAGTTTTGAAATCTAAAATTTTTTTCTTAAAAATTTATCTTCTTGTGGTCTCCGAACATCATTTCACTCAAAATATATGATGTATTTTTATAATAATTTTAAAGAATCCATTAATTTAAATTTACGTCTGTAAAAATTACAGCTTTAAAACTGTAAAACTTGTAGTAAGTCATAAAATTTTGGGGTTTAAATTGACATTCGGATTGGGCCAATGTTAAATTTATAAGATATGGACGTTAAAACCATGTTAGATGTTATTTGCGACATAATTTAGATTATGGAGATATTGTGAAAGATTTTAGATTGTGAAGATTTTATGTATACCAAAGGAATTTCATAATACAGAAAAATTTCATTCTTTGTATTACCCAAAAGATCAAGTCCTTTGTAATTTGTTGTCTGATAAAAGCATTTGTCCGGAAAATTTGGACACCGCAAAATTATTTCGGTTATACTTAAATATAAGATTTTGTGTATAAACTTTCGAACACTTAATACGAATTTCACTCAAGATCATTAGTTAATTGACCGTTAATTAGGATCAAACCTTTCTGCAGCTACTTTATTCGGTAGATATTTTCCGAAACAACTTCATCCATTCCCAGGTCCGGAGCCGTTGTTATAAAATATCCGGATGTGCCCAGCGGGGCATCCCCCTCAGCCATAACTATGTCACGAAGGTAGGAGTCATTGGGGAACCAGATATATTTATGGCATTTATTTTCGTAAAATATCTTTTGGTGTAAATCAGGGTTCGGGAATAACTTTGCCCGTGTAATATATCTGTTAGCAGTGCTGAAATAAGGGGGCAAGGGGGAACTCCCAACAAGGAGTTGTTTCAACCTTGTTAAATATTCATTAATATTTTTAAGAACCGGATTTTGTTCCGAATCCGTGAATATGTTGTAATTTATTGTGATTACTGTGTTGGTTTTAATATTATTAATTTTATTTGACAATTTCCTGTAAAGATGATGCAGTATTTTTGTTGTTTTGTCTTGATATATATTGATAATATTGAGTTATGCACGATGGTTTAGAAGGATCAATGAAATTAGGGTTGATGATTATTTGTCAACCCTATCTGATTATTCTTATTAGAATGTTCTTTATGATGAATATATTTTTATGATGAATGTTCAACTAGATTTAGAAATCTAGTTGAACATTCATCATCAGTTCCAAAAAAAAAAAAAAAAAAAAAAAAATCAAATTATCAGCACTTTGATACAAAGATTAAATGAGTCGTTTAGAATTAAAACCTATTATGTCCATTTTTCAAGATTTTACAGGAGGACAAAGAATCGCAAATATAAAATACTCACATAATGGAGTTCACTTAAATCTGCAAGTGTTTTTATCAGCTAAACATTTTGTAAACAAACTATGCGACTATGCGATTATAGGCGGACTAATACTCAATTTTTGTAGGGATTTAGTGGTTTTTGATCCATTGTCTTTCAGCAATAGGCGAATGTGCTTTTGAACTCACATTTAAAAAAAAAGAATATTTGAAAAAAGTGGTCTTAACCGGTTTTGATTCTGGACGACTGTAGTGATGTGTCAGTATCAACTTTTTTTTGGTATTCGATACCTGTACAGGTACCAAAAAAATCGATTCTGGATTCTTGATACCAATACTTCTGTTTACAAAATAATTTCTATTACAATAAATAATCCTTTGAAAGCAAAACAAAAAATAAATAAATATTTTTAAAAACCGCAATCATTTATAGTAGTTTTAACAATGTATTAGAGCTCGGAAACCTTTTTGTAATAAATAAAAAAATAATCCTCATTCTGACAATACCGTCTAAATATCTGTACCCCGGATGTACAGAACACTATGTCACATTTCCATAACTTTACAGGGGAGCAGTTTGAATCGGTTTTATTTTTAAAAGATTTCATTTCCTGAACTTTTTATTGTATTTATATGTACAAAATGAATCACTCAGATTAATGAATAGGTTGGTAACCCGTTCTTCCTACCCTAATTGGAGTACATTAGAATGTTATGCTCTCCCACCACAAAAAAATAAAAATAAATAAAAAACATTTCTATGTAACTTACCTTTCAATTAATTGGTCTAGGAAATAGAATTCTGTACCTCTGTATAAAGTGAAAGAAGGTGAATACGAATACGTAAAAACGTATTTTGGTAAAAAATGGACATAGGTTTTATACCTCCGAGGTACTGATATAATAAAATGGGCTTTCCGTCTGGCTGTATTCATTTCGTTAGTTTTTAATCTTCGGCACCTAATATTTGTAACCATATTTTTCTGTTTTACAATAAAAAACTTATCTCCAACAATTTAACGTTTTGCTTGCAAAAACAACGCTTAACGTTTGAAGGCTACTGTTTTAGATTCCATACCAAACCGTAGTAAACTAGAAAATTACACTGTTTATAAAGAAGAACCAGTAACTTTTAGAACAGTTTTTTTTATCCTTATTAAGGCATCTGAGTTTTCTGTTCATTTAATTGTAATTTATTTAAGGTTGCCCAGGCACTAATTCTATTCAGGTCTTCCTGAATTTTGGCGAAAGCAGAAGGAAGCTCGGAAGGAGGAAAGGAAAGATAGATTTGGGAGTCATCTGCGTAGAGGTGATAGGAACAGTGCTTAATTGAATTAGGTAGATAGTTGACGTAGGTATTAACAAGGAGAGGAGAAATGCTGGACCCTTGGGCAATACCAGAAGTAAGTAAGTGAGAAAAGTGGATAAGGATTGGTTAGGTATTTTAAAACTGCTTGGGAACGGTGAGAAAGGAAAGACTGAAACCAGCGGATGGAACTGATGGAGAAATTTAAAGATTCTAATTTGGAAAAAAGGATAGAGTGGTCCAGGGAATCAAACGCTTTAGAAAAATCCAGAAGTATCAGTACAGTCAGTTTTTTTTCGTCTATAGCAGTAAACATGTCATTTGTGATTTTGAGGAGAGCGGATTGTGTGGAGTAGTAGCGGGTCGTAATTATGTATCACAAAACGTATAAATCTGTTCCTAGTAATCAACTTTACATCTTTGATTTTATATATTGATTCTTTCCTCGAAAATCGATGGAATCGAAAATCGATGTTCAGGATCGACACATCCTTAAAATGTAAAACAAGAAATCATACATAATGATACTCACTTATGTAGACCTAAAACAAAAGGGCCGCGTGAATCCATCAGTTCCTAGAGTGAACTGAAATAGCCTTCTTTCTGGGTTAGTTAGCAATTGACTTGTTCGTACTGGAACAACATTCAAAAATTTATTTAGCTGAAAAAAATACAAACAATTTATCAATCATAATTATATAAAGAAGAATGGACAAAATTTTGATCTTCTAATACACTCGGGTTACGATTAAGTCGAGTCTCTTTCAACAGAGGTTAACCGGGCCTTATATATACTTTATTTAATTTTAGAATGCAATATTATTTTTTTTAAACAAAACATTCGATTCCAGTTAGGACATTAGGCAGTTTTTGAGCGAGCTTTACCATGGGAAAGATGGAGGATGATGAAGACGGTCAACTGAGAAACGAATCGTCTTTATTAACTTTGTTTTTAATAAGAGTTTGCTGGATGGCAGAACTGATGCAATCGTTCAATTTGATTGTTATTCGAGGAAGGGGGAATGGTACGGTGGCAGATAAAATGATTTTTTTTATAAACGTTTTGATTGACATGTGTATATAATTATTGTATGTACATAATAATATTTTTTCCTGATCGAATAGATATAGGCATTACGTTAATTGCCCTACGTTATTCTTCTTATTTCTTCCCTTTTTTAGGGTCCCGATTAACCAAGGACTATTTGACTTGTTTTCTATTTTGGTCCGAAAAACATCTGTTAGTCGAGCCCCAAGAAGGGTTGAGCGGTAGTCGATAGTTTGCACTATCGATAGGATGATACCATCGGTTGAGAACTATCGATTGCTATCGATAATTTTTCGATAGTTGCTTCATTTTTTTCCCAAAGCAATTCAATAAAGAATTTAATTAAATACAATTATCTCTTTACTATTTTAAATTTGCAGGATTATAAATTATAAGATTATATAATAAAGATGAGAGAAAAAACTAATTTATTTGAATTTTAAAAAGTATTTACAATTTACATAGTTACAATATTAATGAACAAATCAAATCTCAGAAAAGAAAAATAACGAAATAGTTAATTTCAAGAATCAAATGTACTCCTTGAGCCACATGTTTCCCGAAAGAAAAACTAGCTTTTCTGCTTTCCTTTGGCTTAATCTTTGAGAGAACACTTGAGTTCTAGGAATTCCGAATTCAATTTAAAAAAAAACTCGACACTGGACAGATACAGATCAGCATAATTCCGAGAGTTTCAAAACTTGAGGGTAAAAAAGACCTATCGATAGTGACCATCCATAGGCGTGACTTATCGATTTATCGATAGTAATTATTGACTATCGCCTAACCCTAGACCCAAGTGGATCTCTTTTCGAAATTAACTTATTCTTGCCATTTCTTTTAAAATGTCTCTTTGCTCTCATATAATAATGATAATTAGGTGGCTGATTCACGATGTTTTCTGACAAAATATTATCTATTTTATTTGTGAGGATTAATGGAAGCCATTTGCTATAAATATTTAGAGCCTAGTTATTTCGAGCCCCCTGCCCTGAGGAGAAAGCCCCTAAAAATAACCTCCTATGTGAGACCTTCAAAAATGCAGCTCGCCGACAGATAGCTATCAGGCTTACCCTTACCCCTCGCACAACACTGATGAGGGTCATGTGTTCACTGCGTCTTATCTCGTCCTGGCCTTTCTGCGGCAAAAAATACAAATGCCCTCCAGTCAGATAACACTAACGAGCTAGCCTTTACCCTTTTCGTGCTAAAATTTAATGAAAAGCCAGTATTTTCCCGGCCTTTGATAGGATTTCCATATAGCCCATGAATGGATAAAAATCAGCAGTGGTATATCTCATTTGCCACACCACAGAAGCTGTTTCTTTCTCTATCTCTCACGAGTCTAGCGCTCTTTGAAGTTTGTTTTAGTTCGGTCTCTGACACGAAAATAAATCTCTTGGCTTTCAAGTCGTTTTTCTTCGTCGTGTAACCTTAGCATGATTTATTAAATGCAAAAGACCTGTTTATTAACATTACTGGTCAAAGGGGAGCCTTTAAAAGTTCTTTGTAACTGGTTTTCTGTTTCCTTTTTGTTACTCATGTCGGAAATATCACAACCATCTAGAAGTAATATTTTAAGCTAAATGTACTCACGGTATACAAGCCAACTTTTAGCCGTGCCTAAACAATGGATAAACTTTCATGTTTTGTCGTTAAACTCCGCTGTTATGCGAAGATATCTATCACTTCTTAGTGCTCTTACACAATATTTTTACATCCCTCGTAAAGATCCATAATATAGACACAGTTTATGGCATTATGGGTTGCCTTATGCAGCTGTAAGATGAAGTCTGATTACTTTAGATGTTCCTTATATGTACACTAACACTAAACATTGGAATTATAGGCAAGCTTAAATTTTACCTCAATATTGCAATAGATTATTTATTATTACCCATTATTTAATTTCATTTGTATTCTCAGAAGACAGTATAATTGAACAATTTATCTAATAACTATTAAATATAATAAATCAATCACAGTATTGCAGTAGCTCTTAGAACAACGCAACAGAAGTCCAAACCGTTCAAGTCAATTGTCAAAAAATAATATAATGAAAAACATTTAACTTCTATGTATTTTATAATTTTTATTTCTTATTGTTAGTTTTTTATTATATCTTATTTCATGTTTGTTTGTATTTCGTTTAACGTCACTTTATGCTGCTATGGCTAATCGGACGATGCTACGGTGGGAGTCCTAAATTTTGCCTATCCAGGTATAATTAGGATAGGGATCTTTAACGAGTACCTGACATCGCACAGGCTCGGGACCCCCATTTTACGTCCCTTCCGAAGGACGGCATAGCTGAGGATTTTTTACTCCCTTTAAAAAATCCTAATAAATCTCATTATTAGTATTTATTTATTTATTGTGTATTTTCTAAAATTAATTTGCTTTAACTAATTTATTTGCTTTATTTAGTTTCTAACATGGTACATGTTTTTACGAGGACTAACTCGGTTTCTAAAGTGTAACCGCCCGTCCGTTAACTTTCGTGAAAATTATTTTATTGTATACTTATTAATAAAATAAAGAAATATTATTAATTGGTATTAATATTTTGAACATTTCATTCACGCTTTTAGGTCACACTAGAGTCTAATTAATGTGAAATAATAATTAATAATATGAAATAATAAAATTATTATAATAATAATGTGTATTAATATTTCTATCATTATTAATAATTATATAATATTGAATAGTCTCCTTAATAGTCTTTAATAGTCTATAAAGTCGTGACTATTCGCTACAGACCTTTTCTGTTGTAAATTTTTAAAATTTAATAGTTCACAAACTCAATTTATAGGTTTTATTACAGAATAATGCACAGAACACAAAACAAAAACAACTATATTCAATTAACTAGAACTAGGAAGGTAATAACAAGTTTATCTGGCACTGTGTTGCCAGGTTCAGTGTTAACACACTTGCTACAAAATTTATTACTACAGAAATTAACAAATAATACTTCTTACAAATAATAATAATAACATACAGAGAATAATAGTAAAGGAACGATAAACTAATAATACGATCATATAAACAATAGCGATAATATAAACAAAAGCGAGCGGCTCTACAAATATTATTAGTAGTAGTATTACTATTAATTATAATTTTACTGATATTATTATTATTAATTTAATTCTAGAGTGACTCATTAATTATAAAAATTTCAGTAAAACAAGCAGTGTTTCTTGTATTAATTTGCACTTAATATTAACCTCACCAGTGAGAACTATGTTATCTACTTTAGTTATCACAAACCCATATTAGCTATCACAAAAAATGATTTTATTTACTAATGTAAATATATCCCTATTTGAAAAAAAAATGTATCATGTATGTTTGCTTTGATACATGATAAACACTTTTTTTTTTTCTAACATTATTATTTATCTACTTTAGTTTAAAAGTTACTTGACTTTTATCTTGTATGTTCTTTTCATTAGCATCATTATTATAACGATTTTATTTCAAAAATGAAAATATATTCACAATGTATAAAATATATACAATAAGTAAAATGCGGTAAAATCATTACATTAAAATATCAGTAACCTGTAAAGAACTACCCATTAGTAGCACTTCAATAAATGTTCTACGTTAGAAGTTCTCTGGGCCATCTTCTTTTCAGACGCCTTTGAGTGTTATCGGGAAATGATTCGGTAGCAAGATGAGGAACTGTTGAATTCGAGTATGTAGCTTGACATGGGAGAACATGTCATGTTTACACCTACAACCAGGAGTTGATCAATAACCGTTTTTATCTATGAACAATTAAAACCTTCTTCCTTTAAATAAAAATGAATGTCAATAACATTGGCATTGGTAATGCATAAAGTTTAGTTTTTCTATGTATATTAATTCCTAAACATCCTATTTTTCCAATCTTATAAATTAAATCTTTATAGAACATTGTCATATTTCTATCAATTGAATCATTGGCGAGTGATGCTGGTGATAAATCACTCTAATTCTAAGAAGCATTCTTTATTAATTTATTTTTCTTTCCGGAAGAGGCCATTTGTCTCCGTTAAGAACTGCCCTGATAAGACTGTATCTGTCTTTTTCAATCAAAATTAATTGTACAGGATGTGGTTAAACGTTCGTTTACTTTATCCGAAGCAAACAATCATCTTGTAATGGAAACGTTCAGAATAATTTAATACTATTGATGATCAGAAAGAAGATGTGTTAGTTCTTTGCCATGTATTATCATTGATAAATTAATGTAGAGGTCATTGTTTTGTTGTTGGTTGCTAAATTGAATATTATTAGCTTAAAAAAATATTTTGTACTGTTGTTTGTAGTATTTAACAAAAACAAGTCAAACGTTTTATTCCGTACTTAATGAGTGTGATGCAAGATATGATAGATACTAAATGTTTCTTTAAGGAGATTTACGATCTTAGAAAAAAGCATACGTAATTTATTTTTTAAATATAAATTTATTTATTTAACTATTATATTATATTAATTATTTGATTTATTTTAGGTGCCATGTACAACTCAGGATAGAAGCACCATTACACAACATAACTATTATGTTGAACTGTTAATAAACTCTTAAAACTCTATTGTATTCAATTCTTTTTACCACATATGATTTCAAGATGGCATTTTGAGTGCTTCATTAATATCACTGAAGACGATGAGTGAACATTAAAAAAAAAAATTCATAAATAAAAAAGAAATTTGAAATTTACACAGGTTTGGAAGATATTATTAGAGAAAAAAAAAATATTTGGATTTGCCTTTTGAATGAACAGACTAAGCTATTGTACCGGTTTTTTAAATTGGTCCTCCAGGTTGACGGCTAGAGTGGTCCCTGTCCAAATATTTGATCATAGCCAGAATTTATTTTCTTAAGCAATTAATGGACTGAATAAGAGGTCAACATGACCTGCAGTTGTACAGATTTGTAAGTCAGCCGCTGTGTTTTTTCAGCAAACATATTTCAAACACAAGGGCACACCAAACTAGGGCAGATCTCATAGAAATATATATATTAATTTTAACTTCAATGATTAAAAGAAATTGTTGAATCATCGAATAGGACTAGGATTTTAAGGATTGTACAGAAACTTTTCGAATGAAATTTATTTATTTTTATTTAAATAATTTTTTTTTCATATAAACCCGAAGATTTGTTTCTAAATTTAAAATTCAACCTTATAGATTTATATTTATATAATTTATATTCTATATAAGTTGCTGCCTGATATATAATACCTTTTGATTGTACTTTCATGTTATTCTTAGGGGTGTCCCAGAATAAAGATAGTTTTTTAAATTCAAAATAAGCTCACCTTATGTGCCAAATAGTTAAATTTAATATCATTGATAAATTAGTATAATTATCATTTAATTTTTATTATTGAGGTTTGAAATGTTTTTAGCCTACTCAATACCATATTTCAACTTTTCTATCGGCTTTAACTATCACTATTATGCATACAAAAAAAAATTCAATTAAATAAATTATAAATTTTATATTTATCAAGGACTCTTTTTTTTGTATATGAGATTGAATTTTATTTTATTAATTCACTCCAAAGATCAATGTAAATTTTCCCTTTGATCTTGCTGATATTATTTATTTCATTCGGTTTATTTTTTCCTCTGAGTCAACAGTTCTCGTTTTAAAAGGGGCTTTAGTAAATATGTCATCTGATAAATAAACAAATCTTTGATCTAAATACTACGAATCAAATCTCTTTAAACAAACATTCAAAGCTTTTTTTTTTTAAACAACCCTCTCGTTTCATTGAGTGATTTATGATAACAGAAACGTTTCAAGTTTCAGGCAACTTTAATTATTCTAAGTGTGGTTTCAGTTTATTTAAAATGTATAGGCTACTCTGAGTAAAAAAACTTAAAACGATTTCACCCTGACTGGGGAAAACAGTAGAACATGGCTATGTATATCTACAATATAATGATTTTCCCAATTTACTTTTTAGAATTATAAGGATCAAATTACCTGAATTAATTATTTAATTAAATTAATAAACAATGATCATTCGAAATAAACGAAGCTGATAGGGGTTTCAAATATTACTATTTTCATTCAAAGAGATATAGCTCCTAATCGGTAGATCCTAATGACTAACGTATTACATAAAATAATTCTCCATTATATTTCTGGTAAGCCAAACTGTCATCAAATTTTCGATCCGATCAATACAAGCCGAGCTCTTGCGTGTATTTTTATATCATTTGTTGAGTTTTCTTTTATTTTCTTCTCTAGATATTTAGTCAGCATATATTATCATTATTGTTTTTAATTTTAATTTTTTTCATTTTAATACGTCTCTTACCAGATGTAGCTGTATTTATTAGTTATTGTTCTATTTATTTATTTATTATTCTTAAGGGATTTTTCCTCATAATATTTTTTTAATTTTATTCAATGTCATGAATTTTTTTCGCCCAACATCAACATTAAAAAATACCGACAATGCTGTTTTTTTTTTCATTTTCTCCGGGTCCAAATCTAGTATCTATAAAAACATTAATAAAATATTATTAATTTATCTGGGGTCACCTGTGGTGTAGTGGTTAGCATAGCAACCTACTAAACCCAAGATCGCGGGTTCGCAGCCCGGCAGATGACCTTAGGATTTTTTAAAGGGAGTAAAAAATCCTCAGCTATGCCGTCCTTCGGAAGGGACGTAAAATGGGGGTCCCAAGCCTGTGCGATGTCAGGTACTCGTTAAAGATCCCTATCCTAATTATACCTGGATAGGCAAAATTTAGGAATCCCACCGTAGCATCGTCCGATTAGCCATAGCAGCATAAAGTGACGTTAAACGAAACAAACAAACAATTATTAATTTATCCTAAATTATTTAATAACTTATTTTTCAACTCTTTTATAACTTTTAGGTCGTAGAGATCTAAAAAAGAAACATACATAGAAAACACGTTTTGTTAATTGAAATTATGGGTGATTCAACTGTAAAAGTGCTTATCTAAGGACGTAGATATTACAGTCCATTTATAATATAAAATTTAATTAATTCTATTGTACTTTCAACTCTCAGCATTGTTTCAAATGAATTTATTTCTTATCTCATTTGTAGAGTGTTCTCTCATTTTTCTCTTTATATTTACTCATTATCCATGTACATATTATATGTATTGCATTATTTTTTTTTTTCATGTAACAGTAATAATTTTTGTAACTGTATTTATTTTTGTCTTTATTTGTTATTTTTAAAGGACACCGTCCCAGAATAAAAAATTTTTATTCTATTTTAAATTTATAAATAATTATTTTTATCTCAAGTTTTATCATTAAAATTATATTTTATTATTGATTTTCTCTGTTTCAGGTGAGTGGTGAATTAAAGCACCTGTGGTTACTTAAACCCAAAGGTTACCTCTTTCTCAGGAACCGTAAGTTACTCTTTCTCATAAATATTGAACAACTTCCGTCCGTTTTTGGGGAGTTGTTATAAATTCGTAACACCGATTTCAGTTCCCAATTCATATTCACGGAGATGAGGTTTTGGCCCATCTTCCCGCCTCTAGCGGTCCTTTGGTCATTTGTAAGAACTTTCATCACTCCACGATCATCGGATTTCATCACGTGTTTAAGGTGAATAGCCTGTTGTGTGTAAACTCCTGTAACTGTAGAATGTATTGTAGCTTTATTGGAAAAGTATTAATAAAAAATATCCAATATTAAAAATGCAATTCAATTATTAAATTTATACGTAATAAATTTTATAAGTTAGAATATTAAACAACACAAAAACAAAAGAGTAATATTTTTTTTCTATAGCCCTAATTTCTTCAGAGCATTTCATTGTATTTCATGAAGTCATGTTTTGTTTATTATATTTTATTATAACAATTATTATTATAATCCTTTTTTTGCGGGACTGAGTCTCTTGAAGTTTACAGGTGACATCAGTCCCAATATGTTACGAGAAAGAGCATGGATTAATGTGAAACTCGAAGTGAATCATCAAAATCGACTTGAAGGACTGGTCCGATTTTGTTACATAAATTAACTTAAACGGAATATCATTGTAACATGACAGCAATATTTAAATAGACATTTCTTTCTTTTAAAAAAAAAAAAACAGGAGATATCTATATTTCGATATTTTTGGTCACCAGTATATCGTGTATCAATATTCAGAGCTAAAAAGATAGTCGATATTTAATATCGATATTTTTCTAACGATACCCGTCCGTACTAGTAACATTTACAAAAAATATCAATTCTATTCCATATCAAATTTAAAAAAAATGAAGATGATTCTATAGTTGACTGTAGGATGTAATGTAATTGAAGAAATGGTCAGGAGTGCAGTTTAAATAAACACGTTCAAGTTTTTAAATAAAAAAACTTTATATTTTGCGTGCTGACGTTTCGACCTGCCTTGCAGATCTTCTTCAGGGTTAAGATAACATAAAATTGGTTGCGAACAAGATGATACAAACATTTTTTAAAAATAAATTAAAAATAATTTTAAAAAATGAAAAAAAAAAATGATAATACAAAGTAAATTAGTCAACGAAAGAATTAATAACTGTTTACATAATTAGAAGAATATCTGAAGTGTATATTAGTTAATTAACTTCAGATATTCCTCTAATTATGTAAACAGCTATTAATTCTTTCGTTGGCTCATTTACTTTTTATTATTATTTTGTTTAATTGATTTTTAAATTATTTTAAAAAAAATGTTTGTATCATCTTGGCCACATCCAATTTTTTGTTATTTTTGCCCTGAAGAAGACCTGCAAGGCGGGTAGAAACGTCGGCACGCCAAATATAATGTTTTTTTAAATTTAAACAAATGAAGAAATAAAGTCATTATAAATAAAGAAAAAGATTATAAATACGTCTGTCTGTAATCTATTGCTTATGATAAAGAAACTGTCATTAAATTTTCAATCCAAGCAACACCATCAGAGCTGGAGCATGTCAAAAACGCCCCAACACTTAAAAATTTCGGCAAAACGTGACTTTTTTTATTCAAACCTATATAGCTTCTGAACGGGTGGTCCTAGCGACAAATGTTATAAAACAACAAAATTCTTCATTGAATTTCTAATCAGGAATCTGTCCCGAATAATGCATGAAGAAAGTTATTAGAAGAGTTTTTGAAATTAATTCGCGAAAATCAATTAAAAAATATAAGGATTAAGTACTTGGTTATTAAAATATTAATTAAATGGTTTTTATATCAATTATAATTAGTTTTCGTTTAGGAGGGAGGGTACCGGGGGTGAGGAGGAGGGGGTAATCCGATTTAGAAGTTGGCCGGGTGGTGCTGTCCGCCCTAAGATTAATAGGAGACAAGATGGGAAAAGATAGGAAATCGATGGCTACTGTTAGCTGGACCATCGAAGGCAGAACACCGTATTATGATCCTAATTGCTTCTTGTAATTGTTATCTCTCTCTTCTTTCTTCTTAGCCGATATTAAATGTTCACTCCTTGTCAGTATGCTCTTTGTTCATTATATTGTTTCGACCATTCTTTAGCTTCTGGTCGTGTATTTGTATAGGTGTTTTGTATTTGGATGTAAAAGTAGCAGAAAACAATTTCAGTTAATGTACATGTATAAAACAACGGTTGAAGATGGCTCATAAAACTATTGTTAAGCCTGCTATAATTAAAAGGTAAAACCTTTCATATTCATTATGGAAATCATGATTTAGTTTTTAGTTACTGTTAATAATATATATATATTTTTTTATTCTTTTATTAATAGAAATTTACAACTGTATTACAAAACACATCTAGTAAATATGCGGCATATATGAGAAATAATGCCATGAATAAAACTTGTGGAGGAACTACCCATTGGAAGTACTCTAATGAATATTTACAAAAGAAGATCACGAGGCCATCTTCTTTTCAGACGCTTCGGAGGATTGGCAGGAATGGAATGGGAAGCAAGTTGTGCTTGCTTGCACTAAACAAGTGGATTTGGATGAGCAGTGAGTTTATTATGAAAGGAGGGGTATCTGGTTCGTGCCAAATCAGCAACATATGGGATATTAAGGTCATTGAGGATAAGTTCATTTGTGACTAAGTAGGGAGCATCTAGGATTTTTCGAAGGATTTTGGATTGTAGTGATTGGATGCGGGAAGAATTCGATGGTTTGGTGGATCCCCATAACTCTATTCCGTAAGTCCAAATAGGTCTGATAATCTTCATATATATATGATTTTTTTGTAGTGAATCGGGAGATTTGAACGTTTGTCTAGTAGGTGCTGTGATAGTCGAAATCGACGTGCAGCTTCTTGTCTTTTCAACTTTGTATGAGGGTTCCAGGTTAATAATATTAAATGACTTTTAGTGCTGTCAACAATTTAAAAAAGAAAATTAAACAGGAGATTTCGGTTGGTTCTAAATAGTAAAAAAAAGGGCATATTTTATTCACTTTGCGGCAGCATAAATAATTTGACATAAGAATCTTTAAATAACGTTTATGGTTTAATACACATTAAAAGTTATAAATTAAAAATCCTATCATAATTTTCCGAAATATTAACATATGTATGTATTTTATGGTTTGTACTTTTTTGGTGTTACGTTTTTTCAAACTCAAGAATGTAACTTTTTGACACACTCTAGCTCTCTCTGTTAGTGCTACTCGGTTGGACAGTATCTGATCAGAAATTTAATGGGGGTTTATTATAGAATCGACTAAAAATCTGTGCAGGCATTTTTAAACCAAACAAAATGATCTTTTAATATTAAAGACAGTTTATTTATTAATTTTTTTTGTTAGCAAATAGAAAAATCGAAGAGACTAGAAGATTTTCATAGATTTTGAACAAGCCTACGACAGCGTCCCATTTAGATACTGGGGAAATCTCTTGAACAAGCCAGTATAACTTTGGTTTAGTCAGTCTGCTAATTTCTGTGGTCCAAGGCTTATTTGTTTGTTAACACTAATAGGTAATTTTTTTTTTGGGCCCAAGAAAATGTTAATAGTCAATTTACTTCTATTTGTCAAAATTTAAAATTTAGAATATACGGATATAAGAATTGGAAATAGGTGGTGTATAGAAGGGGCAGCTTTATAAGGCGAGGTGAGCTAGTACGCTACTTCCATTTTATGATAGTTGACCTGAAATGCCGTTTCTAAAAGCATTTATGGAAGGCTTTTTAAAAAAAAAAAATTTTCGCCAAGTCTTAAAAATTTGCTGATTTTTTTTTCTCCCAATAAAGATTTAGTACGAAATAAGTCGACACAATCTCGCCTGCTAAAAGTCTGTCTACTTTAGTTGACTCCTACCTTCCTGGCTCAGGTTTGTGATCGGTTGCTTCAGATATTTATGTATTCTATTGCATCAGCCTAGGACTGTCTTAAGACCGTCTTGCTGCATATCCATCTTCTAGCGAGTCAATCAAATTTATTACTTTATGTTTAAAAAATAAGCTTATCTATATTGATCTTAACTAACAAACCTCATGTTAATTAATAACTTGGCCCAAATAAGATTGTTATCCTTGAATAATAAACTGCAAAAGCGTTCGAATCCTGCCAATTTCTTAACTTGCTTACTATTCGATTCCTGATAAATTTTTGAAGCACGTGAAAAAAAAGGGGGAAAAAAAGACGCTTGAGGAATTATTTACAAAGAACTTTTTTTATTACTATTTCATTACTTACTTTTTATTTTTGTGTTACTTATTTACATTTTTTTTTATTTATTTTTTTTTTTTTTTACACTTATTTGAAGTGTCATGGTCAAAGATTTTTATATTTATTTGCTTCTATAAAGGTCTTTAATTCGTTTTGAAATATATAAATGTATCACTAAAAATACAGTTAAAATCATCAATAGAAGTTTAAATGCACATTGTGGTATCTTTTTTTTTTTTTTTTTTTTTTTTTTTTTTTTTTTTTTTTTTTTTTTTTTTTTTTTTTCATTTTTACGAAATGTTCATATATAAAAAAGAATATTCTGTTATATATCTATAACATTACTTTCTTATTGGGGAATGGTAAACCATGGTTTTAACAAAGGAGGTATGACGGCTTACTGTTTGCCAAGGTTCCGTGGTCACATACCCTTGGGGTGGGGTTAACCATCACCTCATCATCTGGCGAAGAACCCTAATATATCTTACTGTCCTCTCGTCTTCACTTGTTGCGTATCCGGCTACGATCGTGGGTGATACCAAAATAAAATTAACCAAAAACTATGCAGGATATTGAAGTTATCACCAATTTATAAAGAAAAATAATTATGCTGTTTAATTGACTTGTATTCCATGCTATTCATGCTACTCATTCTATTCATTCATTTTAATACATATTCATTCTATACATATTCATTTTTTTACATCTTCATTCTATTCATTCATGCTATTATGAATTATCTAAACAATTTTAGTATTCTGTTTGTTTCGAGTACTTTAATTATAATTAATAATTCGTCATTGTGTTTTCATCTTTTTGAATGATTTGACATTTGGGCTCTTAAAATCGGTTTGTTATTTATTAATTATTACCATTTATATTTAAATATATGATATTCATTTAATTTTAAATTATACCAGATACATAGACGTATTTCCAATGTGTTAGCCGCTTGTTCCTACATTGATCTCAAACTTTTTTTGAGATCGCTTTATAATAGTATTGTGATTATTAACTATTTTATATGTTTTTTCTCAATGTTCTAGTGTTTTGAAAATTATAAAGAAATATTCCAAGAGTTACCATTGAAGCAAAAGTCATTTTCACTCGATTTAATTTTTATCTTTGTTAAAATATTAGAACACTTCGTGCGTTTCAAAACTATATTCGAGATGATTTGCAATAGGAAATATTTGCTGTATTTGCACTAACTTGGTATAAAAAATACAGAAGCTGCTATAAAAATATTTTTCTGGTAATGTGCTTGAAAATAATGCCACCTCTGAGATTAGGGCAATAATATCGTTTGTAAAATTTCTAGCAGGTACCTAGGATCCTTGGTAAAAGACAGATTTTTTTTTTTTTACCTTCTATGTCTGTTCGCTTTGTCGCGTCCGGACAAACATTAATCTAAATTTTTTTAATATCGTTTCCACCCTAATAGGTTTAAACGACTCGCTTACTGATTTCTTGGTAGTTTGAGGTTGGAAGCTAACTTAAGATGTTAGTGGTTACCCAGAATATTCTAAAGTAAGGGATACGTATAAAACTATCCCATATATAGGGCTCAGCTGCTCTCTATTTCCGAGAAGGGTTATAATAGATTCCCGATTTTTTCTGATAAGTGCTCCGAGGAGTTTAAATTGTTGTTTTTTTTTTTCATTTATTGATATTTACAACTGTACAAAAACATATACATCAAGTAAATGAGTTGATAGTGAATACAATGGCATGTAAATAACTTCAATAAAAATCTACTCTAAAAGGTCTCTAGGACATCTTCTTTTCTGACGCCTCGGAGGATTATCGGGAATGGAGTGGGAAGCAAGTTGGGAGACAAGTGGATTGTAGTGGTTATGGAGCTTACTATGGAAGGATAGGTATCTGGTCTGGGCTAAATCAGCAAAATAAGGAACATTAAGGTCTTTATGGATAAGTTTATTGGTCACAAAGAAAGGAGCATTGAGGGTTTTTCGAAGGATTTTGGATTGCAAGGATTGGATAAGAGATGAATTGGACGGTTTAGTAGAGTCCCAAAGCTCAACTCCGTACTCCAAATAGGTCTAATCACAGTCATGTAAATAAGTCTTTTGTAATTAGTTTGGAGCTTTGATCGTTTGAGTTTAAATTGTTAAATTAAAAAGGTATAAGATTGATACATAGCAGATCGAACCATGGATTGACCATTTACGTTGGTAGAAGGTTAATAATTAATTATACAGTTATTTTTATTCAACTTCAATAAAAAAAAAAAAAGAAGCAATTTTTCCAGAAATTTTGAATCCATATTGTCATTATTATTATACTTTTCAAAATAGAAATTGGTTTAGTAAAGGGAAATTTCTTTCTAAAATGAAAGATAAAACTAACGAGGAGGGATCTTGAAGAGAGGGAGGACATTTCGCCCGCTCGCTACAATTTAAAACTGAGAATTGATCTGTCCCTTTATTTCGACTTGCTATAAATCACCCTTAACTCCTTTAGTTATAAATGCCTATAGCTTTCCTCGCAGGCTCAATTCCAATTTCGATGGATCAGGGGGCCAATTTCTTCGACCGATTTCACCTCCCGTAGGCTTTTACATTATACAAATCAGTTCTTCAATACGTCCCCGTCTGTAATGTGGCGAATCTAAAACCTATTCCTCCTTGTTTTTTTCCTAAATTTCCTTTTGTTTGAATGACAAAAATACTTGAAGTAGATGCATTGCGAAACTAATAATGATATACTTGTAACGACACTTCTATATTTGAAGTTCCTGAGAATATCTTATTATAAAAAACCCTGGAGGATGATCGGGAATCGATTTGGAAGAAAATTAAAACTAATGTATTATGGATTAATTATAATGTATTATAGATTAATTATAGTACTAATGTTTATAGATTAGTCCATTTGTGACTTAAGACGGTTACATACCTGCTGGTATAAGTGAGAGGTTACCTATGATGGGTAACCATGTCATTTATACCTGTAGGTGTGTACCCGTCTTTATGGATTTAAAGGACGGCATTGTGTATACAGAGATACATTTAGGAGAACTGTATAGAGGTTTATAATTTTATTTTATAAGAATACGTATGCTTGATATTAGATGAGTAGTAGGTGTTCGAATTAAGAAATGAGAATATTTGTCGAGTAATGTTTGAAATTTTGTGATCGAGAAATAGTTTCTTGTTTATCCATTCAGAAGGTTCTATGTGAGGTTCTAGTCTTGTTGAAATAATGTTTTTGAACGGATTTGGTATTGTAATAATTGGATATGAGAAGAATTGTAAGATTTAGCTGAGCTCTAAAGCTCCACTCCATATGTCTAAACAGTACTAGACAAGAGTTCAAAGCTTCCAATTAATTATAGACGACTTATTTAATGACAATAATTAGACTCATTTGGACACATGGAGTTGAGTTTTGGGGCTAAGCCTTCAAATTCTTCTCGTATTCATTCCTTATAATACAAAAGCCTTCGTAAAATCCTCAATGATCCTTATCATGTCACCAACAAACTTCTCCATAAAGATCTTAATGTTCTATATGTTTCTGGTTTGGCCCAAACCAGATATCATAGTAAACTATATATCCACTCGAATCCATTGGTCTCCCAACATACTTCACAAAGAATTTCCGATAATTGAGGCGTCTGATAAGAAGATGACTAAGAGACATCTTAATGTAGGCATTTGCTTGAAATGGAATCTCCTGGAGGAGGTGCCACTGGGTGCTCCTTTTACTCCAGGTAATTTGGTATTTCATCAAATTCACTGATTGTAAGTCACTTTGATTGACAAGTGTAAATCAAGATTCAAAGTTTAAAAAAAAAAATAAATTCTCTACATTGATGAATATTTGGTTTTAACCTCTTTGTGGAATTGATAAGTAAAACATGTCACCCAATAAACTTACAAATTGAGACTTTTATCAATTAATTTATAAAACTAAAACAAATATTAGAATCATATGGATATCTATCCATTAATCTTTTATACAAACATTCCTTTTATACAAAAATTACTGACATGGCCAGGAAACAAATAGTTTTAACATTCGTCTAGACTCTTCTAAACACAAATAAACTATAAACAGTACAGTTTGCTGTAATAGGAGAGTAAGAAAACAGGCATGCTCTATAAAAAAACAGAAGGAAGAGAGTCTTACCTTTGTATTACACTCAAAGAGAAAAGTAATGTTGACACCATTATTAGCACACCCTTGCTTAGATGATTGTTTGATTGGCCTCCGCTACATGTGTTTTTAATTAATAGATTAGCTTTATTTACGATTCATTATTTTTACTAACCTTATATGTCATAGAATAAAGTAAAAAAAAACAAAAAAACATTTCATATAATATATGAATATATTATAATAAAATTTAGAGTGTAATATTGCTGTTGATGAAGTATTCCAATGGAGCGTGGAATGAAGTGAAACGACATTAGGAGGGTAGAACCCTCTTAATCTTAATTAAAAAGAATTAAAAAGAAAATAATTCTTACTCAGAGTTCTCAAACTTTATAATTGAGTCAAATTCTCTTGTTGAAACGGATGAATTTTCTCTTGACTCTCATGAAAGGTAACCCTAAACGGGTTGTGATGTCCTATTAACGCTAAATCAAATATCTATTTTCGCTAAAGATAGCGACACTCTCCGAGGCCTTCCAAACCAGTTTTGTCAGATTGCCTTCATCAATTTGCATCTAAATAACATTACACCGGGCGGCTCCTATTTGCGAATTCCAGTTGGATATTGCAAGGACTAATTGTCCTGACAAAGTCGCCGAAGTGACCCAGGCCATCCTCAATCATCGGCCTGATTGATGATCCCCCGGGCCGGACCGTCGACCCCCGCCACAACGGTTTAATTGTTGACCGCACTAATCAAGAATAATGTATTCATCGACTCATCAAAGGACGCCATTGGCAGGGCAGACACCTGTCTGCGCCCGGGCCCGGGAAGAAATCCCATTTGCATATCCAGTTCGTTACAAAGTGGTTCTCCCTCACCAAATTTCAACTCCACTCCGGCACCCCACCGAGGCGAGGGTTTGAAGTAGTTGACTTAGTGCTTAGCTTGCGGGTCTTAGGGGTAACGTAAGAGTTCTCAAATATTCATCATACGGATGTTGGAACTTCAAAGGAAAAGCAAGTAGGTCTCATTGAATCATGGAATTTCATAATTCCAAGGTAACTTTTGAGCCGGTCGACTTTTGATCTACCTCAAAGCTCTACTACCTTTGAAGTTATAACAGAAAATGTTTGAAAAAAATTACCGTCATGTAATTGTAATTTTTTATTTTGATGTTTTATTTTAAAAGTTAACATTTGTGATTTAAGAAAATCAAACAAAATAAATTTCATACCGCTCAAGATAAACTAATATCTCGATTATCCGAACCTCCATCATCCGAGCTCTCTATTATCCGAACACGCAGAGGTACCCGCGATGATGTAATAAAAGCCATTGATGGAACATTTGAGTGGCTTGAAAGGCAAGAGGAAGCAACTGTAGTTCAGCTGCTTCAACTAAAAAAAAAGGACTTGGCACTGAGAAAAAAATGAAAATGTTGAAGCAGATGAACATTGAAGATTTTTTCAAACCAACCGAAATAAAAAAATTTGGCCTTATGTATGGAATAAGTATGAATGTATGGAAATAAAACATAATATTTAGTTTTAATGTACATTGCAATAAATGTTGAAGAATTTACATGTATATATTGAGTTTTTCCTACTTTTCCAGATTTCAATTAACAGACCGATTTTTTTTTCTGCTTCTATCTATAATTTTCAACCTCGGTTATCCGAACTTTTCGCTTATCCGAACCATCCCTTACCAATTAGTTCGGATGATCGAGGTATTAATGTATATAAGTATAAATAAATTATTAGAGACCCCATTACTCTTTTATTTTATCTTAATAGTATCATTTAAGATTATTTTATTTAATTGTTATACGATTATACTCGTAATAACAGGGTTTCTGGCTGTAAGGTACGTCTCTATTCCTCATCGACAAATACTTTACCGAGCGCTCTGAGATCCTCGTCCCAATTCGCTTGGCCGTCGAGTCACTGCTAAGCTTTATTGCAATATGCCACTAATTTTTATTTTGTTTTCTATATCATCTTTATTGCAATATTTCCCCTTTTTTATATTTTATAATGTTTATTTAACATATGTTTTTGAAGCCCTGAAAATTTCTATCATTGATGTGGCCGAAACGTAAGCATTGAAATAATATTCTATCTCCATTTTTCAAGTTGACGAATCTCTCGAATATCTGCATAGTCATTTCTGAATCATACAGTATTCGTTTTTAAAAGTAATAATTATTTTATAAATTTTCATTAAGTCTTTTTCATTAATGGTTACTGTTTTCTCCATATGATTTTCCCAAATTTCCTTTTTTTTCCTCACCTGGTTATTCTGTAGTTGATTTCCATATGATAAATTATGTCTAAACATTGGGATTTTATTTTCATATGAATTCTATTGTATTTAGAATGTTTTGAAATTATTTTTTATTGATTTAATTTTTTTTTTATGAAATTAGTATTTTAAAATAGAAAAAGGAAAAAAAAAATGTTGATATCCCAGTCCATATTTTTGTTCAATATACTTAATGAAGAGAGATTGAAGGAGTATTATACGCATGGTTTTGAACTTGCTCTCTGAAAAATCCTGGCAAACGTAGTCTTGAATGTATATATAAAGTACTCAGTTTATTTATGTTTTAATTATTATTTTAGGATTTTTTTTTATAAATACATATTTACAACAAGGTCTGTTAAATATTTGTAGGATTGGTAGTTGGGCTCTTAAAGTTGTACCCAATTCGCATTTCAATAATATAATTATTATTATATTTTTTTATCGGTGATAAAATATATTATTAGACCTACAATTTTTTTATTGTTTTAAATCAAGTGACTTAAACAGGATTCTTTGGCAAGAAATTATGGTCGTTAGGCAAATTCGATTGAAATTTATTTTCGTATTTTAAATGTTATTGGATATGATATCTATGTTTAAGCGATTACCTATGTTTTGTTCTCTACCCACAGCTGAGCAATATGCTTGAAGTGGGTAGGAAAAAAGAGGGTATGGTAAGAAAAACAGTAGAACAAATGAGGCGATTCGATTCAAATGTGGGGTCTAACACAAGCTATGATAAAAGTGGGAGGGCTCTCATGGGATATCCAAACGATGGGTTCCAACTGCTGGGGGACATATAGCCTCGATATGTTTTTTCCGTTTTGGTAGCGGCTCATATATTACCAATAGTTATATATTTTAAATCATAAATTCAAGCAGAATTTTCTTTTACGTTTTATCTAGGTTATACCTAGTTTTATCGATAAGTAAGTTATTGAAAATTATTTTATTATTGCCCAGAAATACAGTTTTATATATGTTATATTTAGTTTGTCAATCTTATAATTTATATCTATGCCATAAAGATATAGATTAACAAGATCATTTGTTTTTTTGTTTTTTTACAGCATTTTAGAGCAACAGATCTATGATCTTTCCTTCTTTTATTTTGTTTTGTTTTTTATTTTTAGCGTAAAATATGAATGCTTGTTTAACTTATGTAATAAATGAATAAATACCGCTATAAATAAAAAAGTAGAAATAAAAATAAGAAAAGAATTAAAGATTTATTTAAAAAGTTATGTAAGATTTCTATTTTGTACAGGAAGTCAATTGCTCTGAATTTACGTTCACTTAGTGTGATAAACAAGTAATTTATCAAAAACTATATAATAAACCTAAAACAAAACTTGAGGTATGAGTTCTTAATAACTTTATCAGTCTATCACAAATGGGGAAATGTATTCCTCCAATTTAGAGAATTCTAGAAACCAAGCAATTAGTGGATAGACTAAAATCCATCGGTCACAATCTGTCTCTGGTTCTTGTCTGCTCCAGGCGTAATCCATTACTCTGTTTCAACTAACATGAGAAACTATTTTATAGTATAGCAAGCCGTTCTAGATTCAAACAAAAAAAAATATTTTTTTTATTCAATGCATCAGTTAATATGGCTCCACAGAGTATGTAACCAAAATCAAAATATATGATGTTATATATTGGTATAAAAAGTCCATTGGTAATTTAAAAACTGGAATAATATTATTTTATGGGTCATTAAATATAGTGTTACTTAGAAATATGTTTTATTCATATCCTTAATTGAAATAACAAATATTTTTTTCCTAAACATCTTAAAATATACAATTTTTTAAACATGGGTCATTTGACCCGTTGTGGTAGACATATTGCTCAGGCGCTGCCATAGTGGCACTCAAAAATCAATTTTTGAGATAAGTGGATTTCACAATGGATATTCACATATGTTGTTACTCATTATTCCTTATTTTAAATAAAAATCAAGGAACTAACAAAATAGAGATACACCCTGAGAGATGGGAACAAGTGGATTTCTTTAAAAGGATTTATAAAAAGTCGGTGATGCATTTTTAAGAATTTGGTTAATATATAGTTAAAGACATCAGGAACATTTATTTTTTTTATGAAAAATTATTTCAGTGCTATGGAAGACAAGTTGGGGGTTACTGGTAAGAAATATTAGATAATTATCTATGTTTTGAAACAAACATGTTACGTGCTAAATTGCTATGTTGATGTCACAGCGCTTGGTGCAGGTAGATTTGGTTTTAGTTTTTATCGCTAAGTAGAATGACAACAAACCAAAACACCTCACAAGTACATAAGTTGGAATGGAGATTGCTGGAACCCTTGAGAGGTATCTCAGGAAAAGTAAGGAGAGAAAATGTCTACTGCCCTAAAATAGTCTGGGAATGTGTCAACTCAAAAATGGGTGGGGTACAATGATATTGAAATTTATATTAATAGGCTCAGTTGCATAAAAAAATGGGTTAAGTAGGTTTTCTGAAGAATGTAATATAATTTCACGTTTTAATAGGATTTAAAATTTTTAATTTTTTTCCCACTTTTTTTATTTTTAATTTCTATGTGATTTTCATAGACATTTAATCTTCCTATCATTTTTGTTACTGTATTAAAAATTTATTAATTATTAAATGATAAAGTATTAATTTATGTGTATAAATTGTTGAGTTGAACAAAATTTTAAATTGTAAAATGAAATTCACATGAACATACCTATTTTATTACATGTACTTTTAATTTTTTAATAAGCGATCCTATTCTACTAACTTCTCTTTAACGGTCTTGTCTTTTGGACCCGGAAATGTCCGTTTTGGGGATATTTAACTGCATAATTAACAGTACTTTGCCAGATTTGTCTTCGATATCCGGAGTCTTCCTCATGTTTCTTTTCTCTATTCCGAATTAAATTAAATGTATCCCATTTTCCGTAGACAATATTACCTTGGAACATTCCTTTACAAAACATTCCTTTAGAAAATATTATTTCTCATTTCATCTGTAGAATGTTATCTCTTATTTTGCTCTCTACATATTTAATTAGTATCATTGGTTATATTATAATTGTTATATCATTATTTCTACTATATTTTTAAAATTTCATTATTTTTAATTGCTTTTATCTTCATGACTGCATACCCCAACTATCCCTTCACCTTAGTAAAAATTTCATTATGTTTGTGACAGATTTAACTAATTCTGTTTATTTCTGTAATTATTTATTATTCTTAAGAGGCTTGGTCCCATAGTAAAATTATTACTTCTACTCTGTTCCAAATTAGTAAAATAATGCAAAATATACATTATAATAAAATATTTTTTATAAGGAAACGTCCTTAGGCTAGACATGAGAATAATTTTTCAGTTTTACTCATGTAATACATACTTTAGTAATAAAAATATTTTATTGGGGCAATAACTTTTCCCATTAGCGTAAATATCAGTTTCTGCCAAGTAGGTGTACGCTCATCATCTCCAGAGGTGTAGGTGTTTCCCTTTCCCTTGTCATCTCTAATATTCAAGGACTCTGTGTTCCTCGTTAGCCCCAACTTAACGAACACCCACCGACTATGACGAGTCAGTTTAATACTTACGAAGCGTAATTAACAGCTGACAATTATCTGTTAGCAGCGACTGGTAGAAAGAACGCCATGGGACAATTAACAGGAACGCCGCAGTTCCTATCCACAATTAGGATAATTAAAGTCATTGTTAGAGCGCTTTTGTCCTGGATGGTGTGCATAAATTAAGTCGCTGTCTTCTCTTACCGGTCCGTTTCTGTCATTTAGTTGGCGACTGTCTTCCCTTGTCATTTTACTTTCTCTTCCTTATTATAAATAAAAGGGAGGACTGTTGGAAGGTAAGAGGTTGGGAATATGACGACGATGAATTATATTAATAATCATGGAAGGGAAATGGCCTCAACAATAAATTTAATGTTTTGCAATAGAAAGGACTGGAGAATCATATTCTGATTAAGATCAAATCGCTTATATTAAACTATAATAGTCCTAATATTTCGAGTCTCGTAATATTATATTATTTTCCTATAAATACAATTCTTACTGAACGAATCCTTGAACAAAAAACGACCCATTTCCAACTGGTAAAACAATAGTTCTTTATACGTATGTCTAACTATGATATACTGTTTTTATATCTAACGCTTCTGACACCAATATAGCTAGATCGCGTCAAAAATGCCTCAACACTTAAAAAATGTAGGCACAATGTGACGTTTTTTATTCAAACAAATATAGCTACTAAACGGTAAGTCCTAGTGATCTATGTTATATAACAGAAATATTCTCTATTAAATATCTGATTAGAAAACATTCGTCAAATTTTCGATCATATATAACCAGAGTTCTGTTCTTGTAATGTTGCTGAAGGGGTGGGGGTCAAAACTTTGTGGTTTTTTAGTGTTAACAAGCTGCAAAAATTCAGCTTTTCCCTAATTAGTTTAGACAAAGGTCATTTTCTTAACTTTATTGACTGGGCTATAAGGTTCCATAGTGAAAAATATATAAGACATGAAACCTTCCTGCTTCATGACAAATATCATTCTTTATTTAACGTTAAAGTATTTTTTCATCACATAATTTAAATAATATCACTGCAAATATCTCATCACTTTCAATATAAATATCACACTCAATTTTGGCCACAGTATTCCTAAAATTATTAAAAATTAATTTTTTAAAATTGTCGTGGTATCTTATCGTTTGCATAGAATATAAAGATACCATGATAATGTTACAGCATAATTGCCATGACAATGTGAAAATAAGGTCAAACCTATTACCGCCGAAACACTATTCATTTATTTCGCATTTTCCTAACCTTTATTAGAAAGCATGAGGCTCGTTAAAAATTAAAATTTAGTTTATTTGATTTATATTGGACATGGCAATGTAAAAAAAGAATGTACTTACAGTCAGAGATGGTTTTTACACTAGGAGATTCCGACCTATAATGGTTGCGTAGTTACGAACTGATGCGTCCACGAGAAACAGCTATCTGCTATTGCAAATAAAAACGTTAAAATTCCTTCCGAGTATGTTTTCATCATTTTTTTAGTAATAGCACGCCAATGTTATAAATAATGTCATTCAGATTTTTATATCTATTATAACTGCTTGGAAGTTCTTACCGTACGATTAGCTTGGAAACGTTTATTGCTTGGAACATACCGCCTTGCTTGGACAATGTGTGGCCCACCTCGAGGTCATAGCGGATAGTGGCTACTCCATCACAAACCTCCTCACGTAGCAGGCTTAGGAACAAATCTATTCACCGAACCATTAGCATACATTATCACGTATACAGTTCTAATTGATCCTCCTGTCCAGGTCCGTCCTCATTGTCCCTCGGAACGGCAACAGGATGGCTGGCTGCGCTTAAGCGGAAGATTAGAGTTCAAATACAGTACCCACGGCACATATAAGACTTATTACGACTCCGTAACGTTTTTACTGCATCCTTTACTGAGCTGTAGGATCATTCTGCACAGATGCACAGAATTATTTAAAAACTTTTTAGCGTATTTGCTCTTCAAAGGTGGTCGAGGAAATGACGAAGCTGTAGCAGCCTCTTGAAGTAGAACCAACTCCTCGAATCCAGGATAGTAAATTACCATACCAATCCATTATTCATATTCTTCATGAAATTATACTGCCTTCTTACATTCTTCACCCTTCATATAATATCGGCTGAATTTCATTCCGCCCTCTCCCTTCTGGAAATATATCACCGCAAATCATAAATATATATATTTTTTCAAGAAGCTGTTTAAAACGAATTTTTGTATTCTTTAAACACTTTGTTTAAAGTGGCTATTATAATATTTACATTATATATGTACTTTTGAAGATTGAAAACATTTTATTTGATCATATTTCTTAATATATTATAGTAACAAATACAACAAAACTTCTTAGATACATTTTTATTTTAAACTGTTAATTATTATACTTCTTAGTAGGTAGCATAAAAATAAACATACTAATATTGAGAGTTATAATCACAATAATTAATACATGTCCTTTTCATTTCTCGTAGAATCAAATTTGAAAAAGAAATTCCATCTGTCGTGGTTTTCGAATGTAGATCTTTTATGTTACGAACTACTAATAGGTTTTTCTACGAGCTTTTTATCTTGGCATCATATTCGTAACATGGTAGATTTACTAGGTGTATTTTGTACGTGATTATGACACAAAAATAAGCAAAATCGATATATATATATATATATATATATATATATATATATATATATATATTTTTTTTTTTTATTTTTTTTTTTTTTTTCTCTTTTCCTCTTATGGTAAGTAACGTTAATACAATTTTCTACAAAATAATAATTCCATAAATAATAAAAATAAATAAAAAATAAACTAAAGCACAACAAGATGCTGCCTACTAAAGCATCATTATACTGCCTTCCTACATTCATCAGTCAGTTTGTTAAAGTCTATTTGTTTAATAAATTGTACAAAATCAGATTTAAATTTGGTCATAAGTCTCTGTTCTGTTTCTGGCCAATTTCCGTGTTTTAGTATAATGTTCTGTATCAGTCCTGCCCTAATGTTGTCAAGTCCTTTACAGTCATATATTAAATGTCGGAAATTATGAACCTGTCCATCATGAGGACACCTGTCATTGTTTAGTATGTTGAAGCGTTTCAAGTATTGTTTGGTTTGTCCGTGTTCTGAAAGTATTTGGGTCAGCTTGTAGTCGGTGCTTAGTATACGTCTATAATTTTGCGGTGTGATATTGGGAACGAATCGATGAAGGCTAGGAGATTTTTCAGAAGCGGTCCACTTATTGTTCCATTTAATTATAGAGTCCTTTCTTATATCTCCTTTTATAAAAGAGATAGGGACCTTATCAAATGATACTGGAAGGTCACTGTAAGCCGCTAACTTTGCCAAAGCGTCAGCTCTCTCATTGCCTTCTACTCCTGAATGACCCTTAATCCAAACAAAATTGATTATTTTCTTGTGTTGGCTATAGAGTTTAGTCAAATTTATTCTAGTTTCCTCAGTAAGTCTGTCATGAATATTTGAGTTTTGAATTGAGTGTATTACGTTCATATTGTCCGTATAAATAGTTATGTATGTGTTGGTATGTGTTAAGTTCTCAAGTAAGTATTCGGTGGCCTTAAGTACTGCTAACTTCTCCGCTTGGTTATTAGAACACTCCTTTCCTAACCTGTATTGAGACTCTATGAGCCTATCATTTATATCTTCAAGTAACCAAGCACACCCCACGTGATCGTCATTCTTGCTGCCATCTGTAAATATAACTGTCCGAGTTTGACTATTTGTTTGTTTGTTTGCCAACATTTGTGCTTGTATTGCTGGATGAATCCAATATTTACAATTGTATGGAAGGTCAATTCTTTCTTGAATAATGTTATTATAGTCAGTAAGTCGTTTTTTTATGTTAAATAGTTCTGTTACTTCATGTATTTTTAAGTCAATTGGAAGAATACCTGCTAAGACGCAAGCAGCTTCATAAGATATTGCATGGAATGCTTTCGAGATTTTTATTGCTATGAGCCTTTGAATTCTACGGAGTTTTGCAAGATTCGATTTCAGTCGAACGCCCTTATGCCAAACGTGTGCCGCGTAAAGAAGTTTAGGCAAAATAGCTTCGTGATTTATCGTCTTGAGGACCTCTGATTTGAGACCCCAAGAGATCCTAGCTGTCAGTGTTAGTCTGTTAGTGGTTTGCAAAGCCTGGTTGTAAACATTGTCTATGTGTCGTTTCCAGTTCATTTTTCGATCGTACAGTACTCCTAAATATTTTAATGTGTCACGTTGGTTTATTTGTAATGAATTTAATCGTATATTTAGTTTTGGTATTGTCCGTTTTTCGAGAGAATATTATATATTCTGTCTTTTGTGAGTTAAAGTTCAGTTTATTAAGAGAAGCCCACCTTGTTAGTCTAGATAAAACAAGATTAGTAGAAGCTTCGAGTTCGTCTATGTTCCGACGTTTTACTAGTACCAGGACGTCATCGGCATAAACGATTAATTTAGTGTCGATTGGCAATTCAATTAGAAAAATTGTATTAATTAATATATTCCACAGAATTGGTGATAAACTAGATCCTTGAGGAGTCCCCATACTCAACCTTTTATCAATGGTAAATGAATTAGTTTGTATAACCAATCGACTTTTTTCAAAATAATTTTGTATGGTCAGATAAAGATTTTTTGGACAATTGTATGTCTTAAAATTTGTTAAAATCGCTGTCCACCAAGCGTTGTCGAATGCACCTTTAATATCTAAACTTACAACTAGCAAATGTCTTTTTTGGTCTAAAGTCGTACTGATTTGTTCTGTTAAAGCATGCAAGGCGTCATCTGTTCCTGTCTGCGGTCGAAAAGCGAACTGATTTTTACTAAGTATTTCGTTTGTCGATAAAAAGTGCATTAATCGATTTTTAACAATTCTTTCCAATATTTTTCCCAACGCAGGTAACATACTTAGTGGTCTTATTGAGCCAGGATCTTTTTTGGGAATTAATACCAGTTTAGCCATTTTCCAAATTAGTGGGAATTCTCTCCTACTGAAAAAACTTTTATATATTTCACAAATAAAACGAGGGAAAATTTCAGTTACTTTTTGGACTATAACTGGAGAAATCTTATCCAAATCTGGTGATTTATGTGGAGGTATATTTTTGATAATTTCTAGTATTTCTCCGTCTTCAAGTGGTAAATCATCATTTGTGTCAGGAGGGGTGACTGTATTATGCCTCATACTTTTTTGTTCTACTGTGTCACTGTCAGTATTATCGTCTTGAATTACTTTATTGAGTATGTAAGTAAGTGTTTCTTTTGAATTGTTTGTATATTCACCATTGTCAGCTAAAATTGTTTGTAATGTCGTCCTATTTTTTAATTTTTTTGAAGCCCATTTGTAGGGCCAATTCCAGGCTGATGAATTTGCAGCGAATGATTTCCACGATTCCACCTTTGATTTTTTTAGTAAGTGAAGGTAAACGCGTTTTGAATCTAAATAATCAATTTTTCTTATGTCTCTTAACTGTATGTCATTAGCTGTTCGCTGATATAATCTCCGGAGTCTGTTTGTCTTTTTGCGCAATTTGGTTAATTCATCGTTCCACCAGGGGACTGTCTTATGCGATGTGTTAAAATGTCGTTTTCCTCGAGTTTTTTTAAAAGTCATATTGCTGGCTTTAATTAAAGCGGTTGTTAATTTTTTGGCAATGGTTTCTGTTTGTATTTCCTGTAAGAGTGTCATTATTTTTGTTCTAACTCTTCTAATTCTAACTCCTCTTCATTAAACATTAAAAATTGTTTTCGTAATTGGACACATAAGTTAATTTTAAATTTATCCCAATCTGCTTTGTCAGTGATATAAAGGGAGTGGACCGATTGGTTATTCGACACCTGGCTACTGCTATTTATTAGTATTTCGTAAGTTATACAATTATGGTCCGAAAAGTTGGTTTCATTGGAAATTTTCCAATTGTTTATTTTAAAACTTCTCAACATATTAGTATTGGCAAGAGTTAGATCAATATTGCTTTTTCCCATGTTATTTTCGAAGGTAGTCAAATCTGATTCCAGATTTAATAGAATAAGGTCTTTAGAAACAATATAAGCCTCTAAAAGTTTTCCCCTTTCATTCGTTCGTTTGTCAAACCAAAATTTTGACCGACTATTCGAATCCATTCCAATAATAAGTTTTTCCCCATTAAATTTTAACAAAATATCTTCTGTATGTATATATATATATATATATATATATATATATATATATATATATATATATATATATATATATATATATATATATATATTTCAAAATAAGAAAATAATTTATATTTTATTTTAAAGGGAATTATTTCAGAACTTCTGTATAAAACTTGAAATATATAACTGAGTAGTTAAATTATCCTTAATTGAGATACTAAAGTTACCTACTATGTATAATCGAGAGTGCTTAGTAGTAGTACAACATACAGAGATAGTAGTAAGTACTATCACTATCTAGTTAGCACAAGATAGTACTAAGATTCAGTTATATATTGCATTACCTCAATGACCTTTCTAATCAGTTCCAAAACTTTATTAAAAACCTCGGAGTTTACCTTCAATCGATACCTATCGAACAACCATATCGCCCAAATCTCCGAAAATTTCATTTTCTAGTGTCGTCTCTTATTTTCCCTTGCTTTGATTGCGAGTGTTTAGTTTAAAGGGGACAGACTGTCTGCTAAGCTCGAGATGACACTGATGAACTGTTTCATTAGATTCATCTTTGGGATCTCCAGGCGGTCACACATTACTTGGCGTAAGGTCGCATGATTTTGGTAGGCTTTTTCCTAATTTCCACTTCTTAGGCACTTTCCTATTTCAATTACTAAAAACCAAAAAACTTCCTAAATTCTAGACGTATCTTCTCTGCGTTCTTCTATCCACCTTCTAATTACTAGGCCTCAATTTTTTTAAGCCCCTTCCTGTGGAACTGCTTCTTTTGAAAAATCCTTTAATATTCGTACTACCTCCTTCTTGAAATCCTTACCTATTTTAATCTTCCACCAGTCGTGCTAATCTCCATAACACGAGCGGTGGTGCTTGGGCAAAGTACACACCCTGTTTTTTATCCGTGGCTCAAATTTTGTATTTAAACTATTAAATCAAATATTTTAACTATTCTAAATTTAAAATAAAATATATATAGAGTATATTACCTGAGAGAATAATATTTTGACCGGAAATAAAAATATGTGTATGATTAAAAATATAAATAACAAAACAAATTTATTACTAAATCAATTTTTTTTTTTTTTTTTTTTTTTTTTTTTTTTTTTTTTTTTTTTACAGCATTGCAAAAAAATATAATTATTTGCATGTTTAAAGTGGTTCTGTTCATGTATCACAACATACAACGGAGCGAACGGTGGAAGGTTAAGATTGGAACTCTATTAAATTATCTCTCTATGTTTAACATATTTATTAAAGTAAGTCGATTAATTAGTAAGTTTTAAATTCTATATTAAAAAAAAAAAATCAATAAATGCATCGATAAAATTTTATGTCTATCTGCTGAGCCTGTAGAAAAAAATCCTTAGATGCTGTAACCTGGCTAATTCCATTAAAGGGCCTGTTACAAGATCTAGCGATCCCCCAGGTAGCAGTAATTTAACTTTCAAATTATAAAGAAGCGAAAAAGATTTGCCGATAAGACGTGTGTAATTATAAAAGTTTGGGCTATGTAGCTCCTTGCTGTTAGGTTAGGTAGCCCCTCGAGGGGAGAGCGCCGGCCTTTAATCTGCCTCCGATCTTGGGAGTGTTATCTTCCTCGAGCACGAGCTATTCTTCTTTGAGGTTTTTATTTTGTGGTATTGTCAGGGTGTAAGGCAGTCGTAATATGGGGCAGCGGAAATAGCTGTGAAAATAGTTGTTCTTAAATAACAACCTGTTTTTTTTTTGTTTTGTTTTTTCAGAATCAAGCTATACGGCTAGGTTTGCCGTGAGATGTTCGGCAGTTTGTAGTTTTATTTGTTTTCTGTGATTTATTTTATATTTGAGAGGTAGAAGACCTGATTTTTTTTTTTTTATTTGAATCTACTCATACCTGCCAATTGCGTGGCACCTTTTCCTACCTTTCAGCATTCTCTGGGAGTTGTCAGTGTAATTGATCCAACATAGGTGTTTTGAGATATTCATGTAGTTTTTCTTAAAATCGTTTGTAGAGAGTCCATATTTGTTTATTAATAGTTGACATGCGAAGTTCATTTACTGTTATTGCTACTGTTACTCTATAGATTTATGTTGTTTACGTACGAGGGTGCTTTCATGATAGTCTTGAATGTTCTAGTTTAAAAACTTGGACCCTTTTAATATATGTCTTTTAAGCTGTTCTGTATATATATTATATATTTGGGAAAAAGGTAAGGGATGAAGGTAATAGTAATAGATAATAGTTATTTTATAGACTGAACCTCAAGAACCGTATTAAACATGAACATATATACATACTTCCATGGGCCAAAATCAAGGCAGTCGTTCACTGGAAAAATGAAGGCTGTCTGTCCTATCGAAAAAATCAACAGTTTCTAATGAAACGTTGGTATCTAAATCTCGATGATCCTTCAGCGATAGATTGCTCTAAACCGAAGATTGCTCTAGTGAAAGAGATAGGAAACGTTTGTAGTCTACTTTATCACCTGCCAGAAGATAGTGTTTATATTGGTCACTTTATTTACGGGATCTGAGAGAAAATTGCCCGATGAACCAGTTCATTTAGCTCTAAATCTAGGATCTAACCTTAGTACTTTATTAGAGAGTCTAATACATTTAATAGCTTAGCAAGGAAAGAAGAAAGTGTTTTCTATCAATAAGAGTAGTAATTTTATTATCTACTGAACTCTCCATAATGTAAAAAGTAATCGGCATGTCAATAAAATAAAAAAGCGTTAGGGTGATTTTTTAATTTGTGTGTGTGTGACATAAAGGCCTTATGTACTTCAAACTGGAATGGAAGGACGGGTTATCCTACAGGTTATCTACCTGTTATATCTATGGTGGGAAGGTTAAGATTTATTCTGTGGATCAGCCACGGAATAACTTTTAACACGCATATGCGGGGTTCGAACCCACGACCTTCTGTGCCAAGGGAGTTGTAACTTTTTCCTACTCGCTATGCCATCGAGAACTTCGATTAATTTTTCTAATTATCAGTTATTTGATTTGAAATATTATTTTATATCATTTGAATAGATTCGCATTCACTTTTTTTGATATGAGATAAAAGGTTATCTTCTTTATGACGCATCTACTAATTGCCCCTGATTGTTGAAGTTTGTAATGAAAGCTTTTATTTAAAAAAAACGCTCGTTATATTTATAACTTTGTACATTCTGTAATAATTTAGAACTAGATAATGGGGTGTGAGAATAAAACTGTGACATGAACGCTTACCCCTCACGATTAAGTTAAAGTCAATTAAGGGGATTTTTACTGTGGACATTTTTTTATATTTAGAATGAAAATTTCCTTTGTAACAATTCGTTATCTTAAAGTCATTGGTATTCGTTCACCTGGGTTCCTGTTATTTATGAAGACTAGGAGTAAACCTAATACCTCTAATTAAAATAATAGCGGTGTCGTTATTATTTTTGTTGTAAGCAAATATCACATTCCTAAAAATAAATATTATTAGTTTGAATAATAATTTTTATTTTCTTAAACATTCGTAATATTTTTATTGACTCTAGTTTATTTTATAAAATAATGAATTCTATATGCTTTGACCCGGAAAAAAGTTAAAACCCGTTCGGGATGGAGTACACACCAATCGGTATCGAAGGCAGAAGATAATAGATCAAAGCTTGTTAACCCAATGACTGTAAGTATTAGCCCAATAATTGGTCGGCTCCCTTCTAGCTCAGTCGAGTCACGTATCCACACGTTGCTAGAATCATGGCTTCTGTGTAACTGGGTTACCGCTCTTGAATCTCTGTGCCTCAAAGGGTTGAATCTTACCTCAGAACTTGGGTAAATCTTTTATTATTTATATTATTATGTATAAACCTAGCATTGGCAGTTTTCTATCAACTCGTGATACAGATATAGAAATTGAGAAAAATTGAATTTTATATTCTGACTTTTTTTTTTTTTTAATTATTTATTGGAATTTACAAGTGTATATACAATATAAAATATAATACAACAAGTAAATGTAAAACAAAAATGACACGTCACTTGTTTTTAAAGCAACTACCCACTGGTACCACTTATAAAGGTTCTATATAATGAAGCACTATATTAGAAGGTCCCGAGGCCATCTTCTTTTCAGGCACCTCGGAGAGTTATCTGGGATGGGATGAGAAGCAAGTTGTGATACTAATGGATTTGAATGGTTGTGGAGTTTGCTATGAAAGGATTTATATCTGGTTTGAGCTTAGTCAGAAACGTAAGGTATATTAAGATTTTTGTGGATAAGTTTGTGAAGAAGTAAGGAACATTTAGGATTTTTCAAAGGATTTTGGATTGTAAGGATTGGATACGAGATGAATTGTATGCACTGAGTGAAAATAATAATAAGGCTAGTTTTGCGAGAATCCGGTTATGATTAAAAAAATTTAAAGTCTTAAAAGTGTTTATAAACAGTTATGCGTGTTTACAAAGAAAAACCTTTGTAATGTTGTTAATGTGGAATGTCCGTTGCGTTAAAATTCATAGTTGTGAGAAGTATATTTGGGTTCTTCAATTTCGAACTTAGCTAAAAAAAAAAAAAAAAAAGCTTTAATCTTCAAAAAAAAAAAAAAAATATATATATATATATATATATATATATATATATATATATATATATATATATATATATATATATATTCATTCGCATGATAATTATTAGAAATATTTGGAAGTGTTGGGTTTAGCTTAGTGGCTCCATAAAAATATAAAATTCAACTTTCTCTACCTAATTCAATTTTCCGCATACGAAATCCTACCTGAAATTCTCAGTTTAGAAAGACATTATATCATTTTAGAAATAAACTAGTCTAAGATGATGTTAACAATCCATATGTTGCTATCCTTCAATGATAAGAGCTTAGATCCTAAGCCAGTCCTAGATCCATTATTCTACCAACTTTCTTCCCTTTAACCGGTTAATACTCCGAGTGTTTGAAAAAAAAGATTGTCTCGAAACTGAAGAAAGTATAAATAAATAAAAAAAGTCCATTTAAATAGGGACATTTTCAGCCATGGTTCCATTGTTAGTTTCTAGCTGAAAACCATGAGGAGGCACCTGTCGGCAGTAAGAGGATTCCCCACTTATAACGAAGCTGTCCCAAACCCATTACCCAGATCCCGTAATTACTCAGAGTGCTTTGATTACTGGTTGGAATATAATGCCTTCCACGGGGGATCACCTTCCTTAGTTGAATCTTATAGATTAGTAAGTAGAGCAGGCTTCTATAAAAACACTCATTCTAATTAATAATAATGTAGAATGGTAACGTATTAATTTATTTACAGAAATTTATTATTGTGTATTACAGTTATAGACATAGCTGCATTACAATAAATGTTCTATATAAGAAGCCCACGAGACCACTGAAAATGATAAGCAAAAGTATTTGAGGCTTTGGGTGGATATTTAGTTTTGGGCCGAATCAGCAACAATTTGCTCGTTACGATCATTGTAAGTTTTGTAAGTTTTTATGGATAAGGACATTTTATGAAACATTGAGTGTTTAGGTGATTAGACCTTTTTAGACATATGGAGTTGCTCTTTCGGGCTCCATTAAACCGTCAATTCTATCGTTTGCAATCCTTACAATACAAAATCCATCGAAAAATCTTGTCATCCTGACTTTGTTACAAATTAACAAATATTTTAGTCTTCTCGTATCCAATCCTTAAAATCCGAAACCCTTTGTGCTCTTTATAATGTCATAAACTATTTAAATGTCCTATATGTTGCAGATTTGACCCAAAAAACCAACCATGACAAGCTACATTCCCACTTATTAGTCTCTCATCTTGCTTCCCCCTCCATTCCCGATGACCATCCTAAAATAAGATGGCCTAGAAACCTTAGCCTAGAGATTTACAAATTATTGACATGCCTTTGTTATCACTTTCCATACACCTATTTGATGTTGTATTGGTTTTAGAAGGGGCGGTAGTTCAGTGGGTAAGTTACTGGACTACCAAGCTACTCAAGGTCGAGTCCGAAAATTATTTTTTTTTTATTTCGACCATGGATTGACTTCGAGGTCGGGAGACCCTCCTGAGGCACATTCTGCCTTTATCAAATGGGTACCCTTAATTGGGAAATAACCTGGCGGTTGAGCGTGATTTCCGCCTCCTTTCTTTTTAACTTAAAAACCTTCGTGGATTGTAGAAGTACAGGTTATATTTTAAATATAAATTGTTAACAGTTGTACGTATCAATAAATTTTTTTTTTTTTTTAAATGTTTGTATCAGGATAGATTCAATTTCATAAGATAATATAATTTATGATAATTTGTTATGTACAACTATTATTACTTGTTATAAAGCATAGTAGTACATTACGATTAGGCTCTTATTCCTTGAGGCTAACGGGAGAAAATGGATATTGGATTGAGAGAACGAGTATAAAGCATTTTTATTTATGGCTTGGAGAGCAAACGGAGAGCATTTTTAGAAGAAAAAAAGGTCGGTTTTATTGCGGGTTGTATTAAGCCTTTGTCCCTCGGAGGGAGTGAAACTTGGTCCGCCATTAATTTTAGTCTGGTTCTAAAAGTTTTCTCTTTCCAGGAGACCGGCCCCATCGCGGCCGTCGCGACTTGATAAACTCCACTTTATGATTCTGTCTGTGTATTGCCAACTTTGTCCACTTCCTCTCGTTAATTTGCTAGGAAATGCTTTGGAATACAGCGGGCTTCTTTGAGAACTTTGGCTTATTACTCTCTCTGATCAGAAGTTTCTTGGAATTCCGTCAGCGCTAGGGTTGTTACCAATAGATAGAACAATCGAATGTTTTATGTCATATAATTTGTTATTGGTGTACATCCAAAGGAAAAAAACATTTTTTTATTATTATTCCTTTCCGTCATCAGGGGTTTTCTTCTGACTTATTAATTATTTTCTACTATGCCACTAACTGGATTTGAACTCAGGATCTTGGATATATCAGGTTTTGTCATCTGCATTAACATTAACTTATGCGCTGGACATGAAAGTCCTCTCTTCTAAACAATGAATGCCACAGTGGTAGGAAACAGGAAAAGAGGAAGGCGGAACTAAGATGTGTGTTATAAACTGGAAAGTTATTGCTCAGGATAGACAAAGGTGGAGGCTGGTGGAGGTGGCTAAAGATCTTAAAGGCCTATAAAAGCCAATCAAAAAGGGAAATAAAATAAAACGTTCTTTCAAGGCTCCTATCTTTATTTATTGCATAATTATTAATTAAGCTGCCGGATTTGCGCCCAAACTCAGGAATTAAGATTTTATTATCTAAATCATTTATTAATGGTAATCCTAGACCAACATTCTGCTTGACGCTTCTCTAACAGTTTACGTGACATATTTATCTGACGAATTGCCGGTATTTAATAAAGGCTTTCTTCCAGCCGTCAAATAATTGAGATACATGATACTCCTACTCACATTTTATACTTGAATTTAATAAGATTTGGAAAAATGTGTCGTTGATTTAATACGTTCATATCCATTTAGGTAGTTGACGTAAAACATCTGTAGTACATACATGTATATAAACATTACTTAAATTTCACATAATATTGGAGATGTATATTTAGTATTTATGGAGTAAACAAATTTTATTTAGATATGACAATGATTAGTGAGGACTGTTAATACGATAATTAAACTCTTCAATAGCAGCATGATGCTGCCAAATAGCTTTTTCAACTGCACTGAGCAACTGGTGGACCGATTATCTGCCCTTGTAATATAGAAAAGCTTTAGTATATGTACGTATGTTTAATATTACTTTGTAATACATTAAATGATAATTATATATTTTTTTATTGCCGGCAGACTCTCCTGGAGTGGCACATCCAGCTTGTTAAACAAGCCTACGTTAATAATAAGAAAAAAATGACGGTGGATATTAAACACATCACCTCCTTTACAAACCTTTGGTTTTTATGCAAGGCTTACTTATCGAAATACTTAACTCCTGACCCTTTATAGTTTGTATGTAGTAGTACAGGTTTTTACTACTTTTTCCATTTATTAATTGCTACGTTGAACTTGTCAGAAAAAAATTCTAATTTTTTTTTTTTTTTTTAATTTTTTTAATTTTATTTAATTTTAATTTTTTTTTTACAACTATCGTCTAAGAAGGGACTTAAATATTGGAATCTATGCCCGTGTCAAGTACACTATTTTCACAAAACTTTCACACTAGTTGTTCCGATGAAAGTTGTCTTGCGTTTCAATTACTATCTACACTTTTATCAACACATTTGTGCGTTGAGGGTGCAGTTCATTGCCGTATGTAAAGTTGCATTGCCAAGAAGCAGGTCTATAACTTCAGGTCTGTCTGCGATATTATCGAACGCGGGTTCGACGCCGGCTGGGAAAAAATTTAATGAGCCAAAGACGACTTAACAAACCGTTGAGGCAATGACAACTTAATCCTTGTTCTATCTGATCCTGTGGTCTCGCCGAATCATTTAACAGTGGTCAGGTAACCTGGTCCATCCGTTATACTACGTCATGTGGTTAGGAAGATGGAGGAGCTATTTAATTTTTGAATCGACCGAAAGGATCGAAACTTGATAGTGTTTTTTTTTTTCTTTTTTTAAAGTTGTAATTTCAAGTTCAGGGAGATCTTGAGGAACTTTATATTCAGCTTCGAGCCTTGAGTAGCTTATTAATTTAATTTACATTTGACCGGGCTCGCTGTTTGCTTTTGTCAACCAGCCATTTTTTTTCGAACTAGGACCCATTTGTCACTAAAACCCTCTTCCACCTTCTCTTGTCCGTTTAGTTTCAAACTTAGTCCGGTGGGCATGTAATTGAATATATGGAATGGACAGAGTCAAACAGAATCCCGGTCATGTAAGTATTCATTCTCTCTTTTAAACTTATAAATTCCTACCTTTTCCCTGGATGGTATTATTTATTTATAGGTATATTTTTATTAAAATTGAAAACAGCTATAATTTTACAAGAGCTCCGATAGCAATCTGATGAGAAAAAATAAGGTAAAACATGCACTGGCAAATTAAAGTAGTCTGATACTTCTGATCCCAAAATGAAATTACAAATTATTTTTATCAGAGACAATATAGGAAAACCGAGCGAAAATTTTGAAAATGAATCAACCTCTGAAAACGAGATACTTTGGAACGCACATTAAAGGTATCTTATGTTTACTGCGACGCGTCGTTCCAAATTTGAAAAATGTAATATAATGTAGATAAACTGAGAGAGCCAAGGTGGTGATATGGCTAATGAAGAATCGGAATAATAAAATGTTATAAAAATCAAAGGTCCCTTGAGCCTGTCGGCTAAAGAAAGAATAACGAGGAACATGTTTTAGGCGATGTACCCTGACCGTCAATGCGCATATGTTTTCTATTTTTTCTTATTCCTTACCTGTGATTCATTTGTCTGTAGGAGATAAATTTTAAAAATAAATAGCTTAATTCTGTTGACCGTCTATGCAATTACGTGTATGATTTTAAATTGTTTATATTAAATTAACAAGTAATGAATATTCATCATCACCATAATCATTTTATCCCGTATACCGCGTATACTGCGCACTGCGCAGTGTGGGATCACGATTTGTAGAGTCTGGACCAGATGTCCCGTTCTTTTGCCAACTGTCTTCTCTTACTCCAGTTCTTATCCCGCCTCCTGAAAGCCTCTTTAACACTCGAATTGCGTGGTCTTCCTCTTGGCCTTCTTCCCTCCACGCGAGTTTCATACGCCTTCCTGGCAGTTCTTTCTTGGTCCATCCTACGGAGGTGACCGAACCACCTTAGCTTGTGCTCTTCTAGGATGGTCTCAGCCGGCTTAACTTTGAGACTAGTCCGTATGGTACTGTTGCGTATCCTATCTCGTCGTGTCCTTTCTTCTACTTTACGAAGTTAACGCATTTCCATGGATTGGATCCGACTCATGTGTTTCGAGGTGAGGGTTCACGATTCGGAAGAGTAGGAAAGAATAGGGAGGAACGTCGATTTATAAATCATCATTTTTTCCCTTTTTCTAACGAAACCTCTTCGAAGCAAACTAAATACTCTGCCAACGAACTAGGAGATTTGTCAGGGAGGGTAAAGATCTTCGAAGCAAACTAAATACTCTGCCAGCAGCACCGAATCTTTGAGAAACTTCCTCATCAATGTAGCCGCTTTCATTGAGATGAGCACCAAGATATAGTAATGAATATTAATAAACAAAATTGTGAAAAAATGGTGGTTTCAAACGTGACTTTTTATATCCAAACCAATATAGCTCCTAAACGGTAGGTATCAGCCATAAATATTATTCAACAAAAAAATATTCTCTATAAAATTATTCTACTGTCAAATTTTCGATCCGATAAACACCAATTGAGCTAGAGCGTGTCAAAAAAGCGTCTACATTAACCAATAGAGGTTTCTTCATATGTAACCTTTTTTTTTTTTCAATCAAAAATTTGGTACAGCCGAGAAGAATCGATCGAGCAGGATCAGTAAAATCCAGTTTAGAGTTAAAAATTTATAAAAATGATCTGAAATGTTTTTTATTCCATGATGGCCAGGTGGGTATCACATAATATGAACGACGATTCTACTTCTCGTAATTTCTCGAGGGATATACCGGTATATTGTTGTTGCTGTAGGTAGTGGTTTTGATATTTATTAATTTCACCACCACAAAAATATAGGCCCAATAAATCCTACTGCAGCCGGCCACAGAAATAATAAGTTGGAACCCCAGCGAGGTAGCAATTCCGCCGGATTCCTGCTGACCAAAGCGCTATCGGTGGAGTTGCAGATCCGATATAGGCCCACCGCTGTTCCAACTTTATCTCGTAATTCCATGATTAATCGTGGAAATTACCTATGACCCCCCCACCCCTTCTCTGAACACAATGGCACTAATTTTACTCTGTTTAGGGACAGCACCAAGGGATTAATTTGGCCGAAATCAATTTTCACTTTGTATCTGATTACTTCAGTATCCGTATGATTGATGTTTCTACTAATTGTCAAAATGCACTTAGTGAATTCGTATTCATATTTACCTTTTAATACCATAATAGCTTCTAAATATTTTTGATTTAACTTATATGAATTTAAAAAAAATCTTACAACAATATAAATATTAACAGTAAAGCATTTTTTTTTAAATAAAGAAAATAAAGCATTAATAAAAACAGTTTTGTTGACTGTATGATATAATAGTTGAAATGATGCTCAGGGATGCAGTCAGGTTGATAAATTATATATTAAAATAATATCTAAAGTGTTATTTACAGAATTTAATATGGAACAGTAGGGTCTAATAGTGTTGAATGATACAATATATATAATCGAATTATATAGAGAGGGAGAGAGGAAGAGATTGATTGATTGTTTTACTGTCCTAAGGCCTATGGCCCTATCTTACAGACAATATATATGTATATATATCTTAACTAAAAATGTTACAATCTTTTTTTTTTATATATATACAAAAATTAAACTATGACTAAATGTACACAAAACAAAATACATAAATAAACTTAGAGATGAGAGATGAGCTGTACCTTTTTTTTCCTCAAAGAAAAAAATATCTTTGATTATATAGAATTGAAAAAAAAATTATTCTGGGACAAGGTCCCTTAAGAATAACATAAAATGGCTGAATCAATAAAATTATAAAAAACTATAAATAAATTTCTTTATTATTGTATGCATTGAACGATTGGAAGACAAATGAAGTATTTAATGAAAATTAAAAGAACATGTATCGATTTTATCTTCTCATCGGTATGTTTAGCTCTGTGAAGTAGTTCTCTTCAATGATATCTTAAATCTACTTATCATACTCTTCGATATGACTTTTCTACTTTTCCAGCTGAGCTGAATAAAGATCTTCGTTTTAATCTTATTTACAAGCTGATTAATGTAAAATTCTCTTAAGAAAGTTTTTAAGATTCAAGAGCTACAGAGGATTAAGTTTTTAAATCAAGAATCCTGCGAATGTTTTATTCCGATTCCGGGGAATATTTAATCTTATCAAATTCTTCCCCTCCGTTAATCGAATTGAAAGCTGAAAAAAGGAAAGTTTTTTTCCACGGGATAAAGGAGCTGAAGTGGCCGAAAAATCCGGCCGTAGAGGCAGTGGCCGCGGAGGTAGCTAGAACTAATCCTCGTTAAACCGCAGTGAAGGAGCTCCCTAATTGGCCGGGATTAAGGGCTCTTTTTAAAACCCCGAAATTAACTTTTAGCCCTCGAAGGAAGGGAGCTAAGGGGGGAATTAGTGGACCTCAGTGCCCGCAATATCTTCCTAAGGCTTTGTCGCTACTCTCGTCTCTTTGGCCTCCTTCTTCTCAACCTCTGCAAAGAGGATTGGGGTGGCTGGTCGTTCGGCTTAGCTCTTCTTGCCGGATTTTCGTAACTGGAAGGTTTTTTGGCAGCTTAAATCCAAATAACAAGTAGTATGTTGTTTGTTTGCTAGCGTGTCCTTGAGGCTATAATGGACATCTAATTAACATTCAGTTTTAATAGTCAGTTCTTCTATCTATAATTCTGATAAGGTATTTATTGGCCGTCGCCATAACTATGCACGCACTAACTACCTAAATGTTCTTTATCTATATTTTTGTTAATACTCCTTTTGTGAATTTACTTTTAAGGTAAAATAGAATACAAAAAAAACAAAACAAAAAAAAACAGATTTATAAGGGCTTTTGGCAATCATCATCATAATCAATCATTTACATTACTATGACAAGTTAATCACCAGACGAAAGTGGCACGTTTTTTTTTTTTTTTTTTTAAACTGTGCCAATTCGTTCATTATTCCTCTTTAAAAATAAAAATTTTTGTTTCAAGATTCATTCAAGATATAAGATGTTGGATTTCAAAACCAAATTTGTCCAATTTCCAATTCTAAACTCCCTATTCCATAATAGTTTTTATACTAGATTATCATTAGGCCAAAGTTTTTTCCCAAAACTAGTTAAACCACATTGAAAAGAGCCGTACAAAAAATAATATTTCTTCCTATTGTAGTCAAAACTTTATGAACCTTTACCGACCAACTGTGAAAAATTTTGAAAAATGGACTTAGCTGGTTTTAGAATTCTACGCTTCAAATGTAAGTATAATGTTTTTTAACATGGATATATTTTTTAGCTTGGAATATATAGTTTTCTGGTGTAAGGTTTTTTTACACAGAAAAAAACATTTTGACACTAGCTTTGTCGGTGTTGCTCGGATCGAAAATTTGCCTACAGTTCCCCGATTAGAAATTATTGGAAAATATTTTTTATTATATAACATTTGTCGCTAGAACCTAGCTATTAGGGAGCTATATTGGTTTTAATAAAAAAAATCATGTTTTGTCAACGTTTTAAGTACTAGTGCTTTTTGGACGCGCTGTAGGTCTTTCGGTGTTACTCGGATCGAATATTTGCAGTTTCCTATTCAGAAATGTAATAGAGAATATTTTTTGTTAGTATCATTGTTTTTTAATGTCTTTAAATTCCATGTTGCCAATCAGCATACCATTGTGATGATATGATAAATGTGAACATAAACGATGACTACAGACAGTAGACTCGAGACAGGGGTGGAGAGTGGGGGGAGGCGATAGATAGCGAGCAAACATCTGGATCTTTATCGTTAGGCGTTAAAGTTTATTGTCTGGTCGTTAGGTGATATCTGCCCCGGGTCCCGCCGTTTAGTGGGGCCGAATCTTAGGGGCGTCCTCTTTATTGGGCCACGCTACGCTCCTCTTATTGCGTCTTACCTCCGCTTAATGTTTTTTTATTATTTCAGCTATCGTCATCCCACACGTAATAGAACTCTTTAGAAGTAATAGAAAAGAAAATACCCTTCAGTTTTATATTAAGTTATAGGGTTAAGGTGATGGCGGAAAATGCATTGAAGAAAATACTAGGTCTTTACAAAAATCGGTATCTCTACCAAAAGCGTGTTAGGAGAAGGTGTCAACACATTATCTTGCTTCCCGCCCAACAGTGCTAGATACTCAAATCATAACCCTTTTTTTAATCGACTTCAAGAAGGAGGTTCTCAATTCGCCTGTATTTTTTTTATTTTATTTATTTATTTTTGCATGTTTATTACGCGCATATTCCGTCAACTATGAATCAATTTTGATAATTCTTTTTTTGATCGGTAGTTCATACTTCAGAGGAGGTCTCATACAAATTTTATCGAAATCAACTCAACTCTTAAAAAAAAAAAAATAATAATATAAATCAGTTATATTACCTTCCACTATAAACACATTTCTCCATAGTGAATAATCCAAAATATCAACACAAATAATTTTCATATACAAACGAAAAAACTTACCACTAAAAATTGAGAAGTAAAGTTAATTTTTAGAAGATAACAAAAACCGACTTCGAGAGAACCTTTATGTACAAACTTGAGCTAAAAAGTAAAAAATAATATTTAAACCACTTTAAAAAAAAACAAAAACATTAAGAGACAATCAACGTAATCATCGATACTTCTATTTAGTATTCACAATTTATGATCAGTTATTTTTTGGAGTTGGTGCTAACCAAAACAAACATATTCGAAAAAAAGCTGGTACTGTAAGGAACCCTCCACATTTTCATCACCGCCACAATAATGTCTAGTGCACTTTTTTTTGAAAGTTTGTTGCAAAGGCAGGATTAAACTGCCCTTCTTGGCTAGTCACCGACTCCAAAAATAACACATCATAAATTGTGAATAGGCATATAAGTATAATTTCGTTTTTTGCCTCTTAATGTCCCTTATTTCAAAGTAATTAAAATATTAATTTTTACTTTTTATTTTAAATTTGTACGTAAAGATTTAATCTTGAAGATGGTTTTTGTTTGCTTCTAAAAATTAACTTTTTTTTTTTTTTAAATAGTCAGTTTATTTTGTGTCTTTTGATATTAATAGAAATATTTTTTTACATATAACATAAAAATAAATAGCACAAAGTAGCTCATATTAATAATATTTAACTCATTTTTGATGATATAACATAAGTATACAACAACGCGGATAACGTCAGTATACAAGGTTCATTCTCCAATATTGAATTATTATCAATATTTAATTCTAGTCACTGTAAACTGGACAATGCCCAATGCAGTGATGATTCATTTTCAGCTCACACTATTTATAATTCTAAATTAGACATTTAATCATAAGGCTCAATAATTACAAAAATCTATGCTAAAATAGTTTTCGAAATCTCAGTTAATATATGTGGTTAGCGGCAATCAATATAAAAAAACTGTTTTTTATAAAACTCAATGTGTTCTTAATCTTCTCTTTTAAAGACTTTCTATTTTTTTAAACAACGAATTATTTTTTTTTGTGGTATTTTCGGGATGCTTTTCGGTTGGTCCAACGTCTGAACAAAAATGTTTTGGGTAGAAATATATAAAAGAGTGTTCCCGATTTATTCCTAGGCAGTGTGTTCAGAGTGTTACAGACAGCTCACTTCCTGAGATCTCTCAGTCCTGACTTCGCTTTTGACAGCTATCGTGTCTCGATTTTGTTACAATGCGTTCACTGCTATAGTAATGCCTGAATTAATTAATTTTACAATTTAATTTTATGTTTTTTCCTTATAAAAATATTTTTCCTTAGAACAGATTTCACCTGCTTCAATCCTGCGACATTATGTATACTGGATATAATCTTCAGGTCTTTGGTATTCCGTGCCTTACAAGGCCCTAAACCCTCCGGTTATGTGCCAATCCCTATCGATACCTGTTGTTTTAGGACGTGTTACCCGCCTTGATCTTGTTGCTTTAAGCTAATCCCCGCTGTCAGGTATCAACAAGACTGCCGCCAATCCATTCAGCCGTTAGATAATACAGTATATAATCTTATAATTATTTTGTTTTCTAAACTTTTTTAAGTAGCAATATAATACATCGAGTGATTATTTATCACGATTTCTTTATTATTTTTATTCAAATTAAATAATAGATAAATAAATAAAAGGCTTAGTAAGTAAACCCGATGGTTTGATACCACCAACATCTGTCAAACCCCACCAAAGCCCAAAGCCCCAAGATCTTAATTGGAATCTAGTATGTTTTTTGTTTAAACTTTGTTCTGCTTCCTTTGTTTATCAGAGTCGCCAAACATATGCAATGAAAAAAGAAACATATAGAGCACATTATCCATGATACCTCGTACTTAATATCATAGTATATGAGGCCTAGAGTTCCAAATCCAACCAAACCCAAAAGATTTTAAAAATTTTACACATCTGCGCGATAAAGGTGAAGGTCTGGTCGATTGGGAAAAGGCCTTATTTTTTTAAAGGCCGTTTTATATGTTACTTAACTACATTTGGGAGAAAACTTTCTACCTAAAAATGATGTAGTAAAAAAAAGATAAAAAATCTAGTTTTGTAATTATACGCCTCATATAATGTAATTTCTGTTTAATTTAACAGTCTCTTCAGTTGAATGTTTTAAATTATTTTACTGACCAAAGTTACCTTTATTGAAACATTATTCATTTACATCAATTTATGAGTATTATATTGCCTATCGGGTATTGTTATTAAATTAAATCAAATGGCGAAGAATATAATTGAAACGAATAGCTAGCGCTAAAATTCGATTTGTCCTTCGAAAATAATGGAACCCCGTAGAGATTGTATTTCAAATAAATAGGATTGGAATTATTTTTGACCTGGAATCGAAATCCAGTAGCCCACCCGTTGGTTTGCCTCCATTATTCCGAAAACAATTTAGAAGGAATATATTTTAATGAATTGAATAATTCATTGCTTTTATTAAATTCATCTGAAAATTCATTTGGCATTATTTATCACCCTCTGTTTGTTAAGATCCCATTACCATATTTAATGAAATCACTGTCAGAAGATCGATTGAACCCCTAAATATCAGTTTTCCATTTATTGGGAATTTCTTTTCCAGGATATTTAGTTTTATTTAAAAGAAAATAATAAATGTATGTAATTTTATTAAATTAATTTACTAAATTAAATATTCATTATTAAACGCATTACTGATGTATGGTTCAGCTCAAGTAACTCACATATATAAACAACAAATATTTCAATCACAAACATTGCAAATAATTACACAAACCTAACTGTATGTAACTAATAGAACACTGCATACAGACCTACAAATAATCACTGTACGAGAACACATCGAAACAAAATATAGAATATTTCAGGAAAAACTTTATGACTATCCCTACTGACTCATACAAAACATAGCTACAATATATATATATATATTCCAGATAATGCGTGCCGAAGGCTAAAAAGAAGCTGTATGAGGGACCACTTAAGTAAAAAAAGCAAGATAAAATAATGTGAGGAGGAGGTAACGATGGGTACAGGTCTCCATCATGTTCCACATGTCTTATTTTTTCTAAATTTTTTTGTCAGCACATTCGCTGATTTTCTGCAGTCTAAAGAGAGGTGCGAATAAATAAATTAAGTAAAAAAAAAAAAAGATATATAAATATAAAAAATATATATTAAAATATTTACATATTCATCTTACATTTTATTATAAAAAAATGTAAACATCTTATGGTTTAATAAATTAAAAAATTATTTGTTTTCGGAAACTAGTTGCTTGATTCCCACTAACTTCCCACTAACTAATAGAGGACCTCGAAGGCCAAACACGCTAACAGCGTGCAAGATTTTAAATTAATGTTTATTGTTTATTGGAGCTTAACATCCTTATGTATTCCAACTAATGAAGGAAGGACGGGTTATCCTACAGGTTTCCAACCTATTCTAGCCAGGGTGGGAAGGTCAAGATTCATTTCGTGGTTCAGCCACGGAATAACTTTTAATCCGCACATGCGGGGTTCGAACCCTCGACCTTCTGTGCCAAGCGCGTTGTGACTTTTCTCTACTCGCTAGGCCATCAAGAACTCCGGTTAATGTTTCTTTATTATTATTATTTGTTTTAAATACTATTCTCCGGTTAATGTTTCTTTATTATTATTATTATTTGTTTTAAATACTATTCATATCATTTGAATAGATTCGCTTTCACTTTTTTGATATTTTTTTATTAGTATTTAGGCATGTCAAAAAAACCAAAACTTTCTTGGATTCGACTCTTGGTTTCTTTAACAACAATTGCCGGTCTTGCCATTTTTTTAGGTAGATAAAAGGTTACTTTCTTTAGAATCTACTCATTGCCCTTGATTGTTGAATTTTGTAAAAAACGCTTTAAAAAAAAAACAACCCTAGGTATATTTATAACTTTGTACGTTCTATAATAGTTTAGAACTAGATAATGTGGTGTGAGAACAAAAATGTGACATGTACGCTTTCCCTTGATCTTTCCCCTCATGATTAAGTTAAAGTCAATTAAGGGGATTTCTATGTGAACATTTTTTTATATTTATAATAAAAATTTCCATTGTAACAATTCGTTGTCTTAAAGTCATTCGTATTCGTTCACCAGAGTTCCTGTTATTTATGAAGGTTAGGATTAGACCTAGTACCTCTAATTAAAATAATAACGGTGTCATTATTTTTTTTATTTTTAAACTAATATTAGATACTTAAAAAAAAATTAATAGTTTGAATAATAATTTTTATTTCCTTTAACATTCGTATTATTTTTATTGACTCTAGTTTATTTTATAAAAAATAATATTTTCTATATGGAAAAAAGTTAATTCACCCAGGTGGGATTCGAACCCACGACCTTCGTACCAACTCGCTCGGCCATCGATTCTGCTTAGATTTAAAATGAAAATCGAGAATATTGTTAATTCATTGACAGGCAAATCTTTAAGGAAGCATTGTACTCGTAATTCAAGCTATAAACCGATTTTTCCAGTTGGCTGGATGATAAATGTTTCACTGCTCCTTTTCCATTAGTATAAACTTTCTAATATATTACCATATGTTTATTGGACTGTAAAATTGTTCCTGCCTGAAAACCTTATATCCATTACGAAATACTGGACTGCCGGCTTGCAGAATGTACATGCATTGCAACGGTAAACAATCAATATTGCATCGATGAATATTTAACAACACTCTGTCCCTCCTAGTTCAACTTGGCTCAGGTTAATTTGTCCCATTTAAACATCGTTGCTGTATACATCATAGAGAGCAGAAAGTTAATAATTACATTCCCCATGTACAATATTTGATTTTAGGCAGGGTCTCGTTGAATTTTCGACAGTACTGTTGAAAACGATATGACATTATTCACCTCTTTTTTAATAAAAAACTGATGTCAATCAGAGTATTTGTTAACGGTTATTTAGATATAATTTTGTACTGGAATGGAACGAAATAAGACATGATAACTATTAGTTTTTTAGTTATTTTGTTTTAAATTTTCTCGATAATCTGCCCTAATGGACATCAATATAATGTTTAAGATGTTGTCATAAAAAATATTTTTTGTTGTCATATGTTATTTAAGTAATTTGATCAGTTTTGAGATGAATATGTCTTTAGTTAGAGGTCTATAGTTTTCTTGTAGATTCCTGATCAGAAATTTAATTGAGAATATTTTTTGTTGTATAATATTTGCCATTAAGAACTACCGTTTTGGAGCTATATCGGTTTTAATATGGAGTCACGTTTGGAACCCCTTTTCTTTCAACTTTGTTTATTACAAATAATTGTTATTTGCTTATTTAAGTAAATTGATCTTGACAATTCTAAACTGCTAAAAGGCATATCCCTGATTTCTTGTTTTTTCCCAGTCAGGGATAAATACGAACTGCATTGGTTTCTCTTTTAACAAATAAGTCATTGTTCTTTTTATTACGCTTTTTCTTTCTTTTTTTTTTCATATGATATTTAAGTTATATGATCTGTTTTTAGATGTTAATGCAATAAAAAATAATTATTAAATAAATAACAAACTAAAACATGTTTCACCTATTATTATTATCGTAGCTTGATAATAACAATATAACTTTGTAGCACATATATGTTATATAAAATTATAGACTTTGGCGAAAACGATTAGACGTTATTTTTCTGTATCCACATAATACCAGAACTATATTGTTTTCATTTCCTAAAGATTTGTTCCTTGTTTTGATACAGTATGTTCTTTCCTTCATTTGAATGTTTTGCAAGAAACATATTGCGCTGTTGCATTTCGAAATCCTTTAAGAAGCTGCTGTTTCTTAGCATAAAAATAGAAGTGAGTAGGCGAATCTGGAATCTGATTGCATAGAAACAATAGAGTTGGAGAGGGATTCAATTTGCTATTTTAACGTTTAAAAAACAATTAATATTGTTAAAAATAAGTTATTTCCGAATTATGGTTGATTGATATAAAACTTAAACTTGGAAACTTTGCAGATAGTTGGTAAGCTTGGTAGACAACTTAAATGGAATCAATGGTTGGAAATAACAATTAATTTACATCCAAATGTTTATTTCATATATAACTGTTTCAATTCACAAAACATTATATGCTGTAAAAAATAAAAAAAATAAAAAATTGAAACAGTATACTCTTTGAATAACTTTAAATATATCTATATAGAATCATAATATGCAATGAAAGGAAAAAATAATGTAATTTTCCAGCTTCAATTTCTTGTTTAGCATTTTTATCTTAATATAACAGATATCATCTCTATTTAGAATTGCGAATTTTTTTTTAATTTTAGTATACATTTAGTACTGAAGATGAAAATTAGTAACTAAACAATGAACTGTTATTTTTCTAACGGTTGTAAAAAGAGGATATGGCTGATATTACGCTTAACCTCCAGGTTTTACCCACTTTAAAGGGGCTGGGTGTACACCAGAAATGTCTCCCTACCTCGAAGTCGATTCGAAGCTGAAATAATAATACATGTATAAATTTTCTTACTTCAGCCAGAACTCGGAACCGGGAGAATGGCAAGTACTAAATCGAAGACTCTTCATGGGTTGTAGCGGTCTAGTTTTGTTTATTTATTGATATTTAATTCTTCGATTCTCTTTCATCTGTATTATAACTTAACAATAGAATGCCCCATAAATATGGGAAAAGGGCTATCAATTGAATACAATATTTTATTCTTTTTTCTAATCGTATTGAACTGTCATGCGTACCACTACAGAATTATTAAAGTTCTTGGACGATTTTTTATTTTGTAAGAAAAAAGATTCGACAATGGAAAAGAAGGAATTCTGAAAGAGGTATCATGACGGATGTTGAGAAGGAAAGAATTCTGCATTGAGTGGCGAATCATTTGTTGTTAATCTTTGCGATGGGTTTGTAGTTCAGGAGGACGAGGTCAAGTGGCTCAGGAGTCCATGGAAGAATGATATATATAAGGAATAGTTTTCTAAAGGAACTAGCTTAGAAGATACATGGAATATTGAGGTTATGGTATTGTGTAATGTGCTAGTATTACTGAAAGAGCAGTATCACATAATGATAGGGCAACCCGATTTTGTTTTCCCAATACCTCTTTTTGCTCATGAATCTTTTTCCCCCCTATAAGGATACGACTATTGAAAAAACAACTGATATTGAGTAAGAAAGGATGCTCTATATAGGGAGGTTTCGCATTGCCGTCACATTGGAGCACAATTACGGAGACATTATGCCCATAATCGCAGAGGCTGACAGACTACAATAGGCCGGCACAATACGCTGTCATTACCTCGGACTCGGCTTTGTCTGCTCGCCTTCATTAGTAATCCTCCCCCACTAAAGGCCTTAATCAGGTCGGTCGCCAATTCTATAGTGACTTTTGCCATTGTCTCAGCTATAGTACCTATTACCGCCTCCGTCATCAGGGAGAAACCCTGCGGTTCTCGCTGAACACTTCTTGATGGGTTAGGGTCATGCCGAGGGCAACGCTGCCTAGATAGACAGCTAACATACTATTTTCTATTGCACACAATGTTGCTGTATCTATGTGCAGTATCTTTTCATAATTTCCATTCCTTTTGACAAATACAGAATGTAAGTTATTGCCGTAATGATGCCAAAGATAAGAACTACCCGAACCAAGTTGTTATTCAAACAGCTCCATAAAATTCAATTGACGTTCCTTAGAGAGAATATTTTAAATCACAACCTTAAAAAAAAAAGAAAATCTTCGATGAGTTAGGGCGATGGTCTCAGCGCGCTCGTAACCAGAAGGTAGTGGGTTCAAATCCCACCTGGGCGGGTTAAAATTTATTTCGTGGCGGACCACAAAATGAATCTTTTCCTTCTCACCCAGGCCAGTATAGGACTTTGATGGAAGTCTTGGGCTCAAAAAAAAAAAAAAAAAAAAAAAAAAAAAAAAATCCAAGTTGTTTTCAACTGCGCCATAGATACGTTCAATGATAAGAACGTATTAACTACATTATAACGTTATTGAGTAAATCACCTGATTATTGACGTTATTGAGCCAAGCTCCCGGGCCCGAATTCGAGTCTGGCTAAAAATTTATTTTCTGTTTTTTCGGTCATGGCTCGATTTCGGTAGGACCTCCTGGGCCCTCGATGATAGTACTATGTACCCTTCGGCAACTCTCCACCTTTTACAACCGTTGGCCAGGTAACAACGCTACGTACTTAACTAAGCACTGAACTCAAGAGCCTTCATGGGTTAAAATGTTGCATGTTTTTTTTTTAAATTATTTTTTTACTTTTTTATGTAGTTCCTCGATTCTCTTTCTCCAGTAATATTCAACATAATATATAATACCTCATTTGGAACGTCAAAAATACGGGAAAAGGACCAGGAATTTGATGAAATTCCGTACTTGGTTACGCTTATGATTTGGTACAGTTGGGAGACAATGATAAAATATTAAATTAAACACCACAACGCTCATAAAAGTCGGAATCAAATTGGTATAGTAATTAATACTAATAAAACGAAATATATATTATTAGTATACTATACGAAATCCAGAGCAGGTGAAAATTTCAGTGCTACAGATATTTCCAGGATTTGATTTAAAAATGTAGAGTCTACAACATCAAGGGAAAATTAAATCCAAGAGGAAATAAAGGTAAGCTTAAAACTCAGTAATGCTTGTTATTTTTCGGTCGCAAAACTACTCGGTCCGCGCTTACTTTCCAGAAATTTAAAAATTATAAAGACTATTATACTACCAATATAAACTCTATGGATGCGGCCGCTGACGTCAAAAATAAATTTGAAGGCTCCACAATGCAGAAATGCGAAGTTTTTTTTACGGAAATAATAGTACAGGTAAGAACTGAAGGGCGGTTAAAATGGGTATGATATTTACAACTGTTTGCAATTTATACATCAAATAAATATGTCAGGCAATAATTACAACAAATAGTAAAAAACAAAACAAAACTAAAAACCACTACATACTACTTAGTGGCACTTCAATAAAATATACATTCGAAGATCCCTAGGCCATCTTCTTTTTGGACATCTCAAAGTGTTATCGGGAAAGTGATGGGAAGGAGGCGCAATAGCTTAGTGAGTAAGGGGCTTGACTACAATGCTTAGAGACCCGATTTTGAATCCGACTGGAGGCAGAAAATTTATATTGTGTTATTTCAGCCTTGGATCGACTTCGAGGTCGAAAGACCATCCTGGAGCACACCCTGCTTCTAAAAAAGTGGGTACTCTTAATTGAGAAAAAAACCTAGCGGTTGAGTGTCAATTATACATCCTTACCGAAGTACTGAACCCAAGACTCTTGGGTTGTTTAGGTACTGGTTTTTAATGGAAATAAGTTAATTTTTTAACCCTTGGTTAATTGGAAATAAGTTAATTTTTTAACCCTTGGTTAATTGGAAATAAGTTGAAATATTTGGATTTGAGTGGCTATAAAGTTTATCAAGATATTTTAGGTATCTGGTTCGGGCCAATTCAGCAACATTAGAAACATGATGGATAGTTTTATTTGTGACATGTTAAGTATTGAGGATTATAAAGGTTGTATATGAGTAGAGTTTGATGGTTTTTTCGAATCTCGAAGTTCAACTCCATAAGCCCAAATATATCTGATTATTTTTATGTAAATGAGTCATTTATTGACTGTAGTCTTTATTACTTTTCTGATACTATTATTATTTCTTGATCCAAGGCGAATTTCGTTTTCTTTACAGTTTTGGTATTCTTAAGGGACCTTATCCGAGAGTAACAGATTAAATATTTTGTATAACACTGATTATTGTTAAAGCTGTGGAATTGCGCTGTATTGCCATTAATCTTAAACTATTATACTATAAAGACTTAACGAGATTTAAAAAAAAAAAAAATTGTTTTATAGGAGCTCAAAGTAACGATGTAACCTCCTTAAAAATGTTGGGCAAAGAAAATAAGATGCTTTAAGTTTGACAAGGTTATTTCTGGAAGGAACGTTATCAAATCTCTGAGTATTGTTTTAGGTATAACAAGAATAAGTAACATTATATTTTGGTGAAAGGTAACACCTTTGAAAATAAATGAAGCCACTGGAGCAAGCCCAGCCATTATTAAATACTTCTCAAATTACATTCTTCTCTTACTAGAGGCTACAGACAAATATAATGAGGCTAAGCTCCCCTTTCTTACCAAATTAATTTATAAAAAAAAAAAAAAAAATAATGAGAAGGGTTGGGAAAAATAACAGAAGAAATTCAAGATACGTTATTATTTTTAAATCAATAGTTGATAACTTGTTAGCTATGTATTTAGATTTATTATGATCAAAAAATTTAAAAATATTAAAATATATCTAGCAAAAATGAATAAGAACAAAATATAATTGTTGAAAACTGCTGATTCATTTGTTTAGTGCTAGACATTTTTTTGCTAAAATTAAGTTTTTCTTTGTGAAATTAGTAATAAATATATAATTAAACACCTATATAAGCAAACGGCCATACAATCAAAATAATTAAGAAGAGCTTGAGAAAAATCAGTAAATAAAACATTTATTCATTTACAAATAAAATATTTACAGAGGCTTTTTCGACTCGGTTTAGCTTTGTTGATGCTGCTAGGATAGAAAAATTGACCACAGTTTTCTAATCAGAAATTTAATGGAAAATAGTTTTATTTTATAACAATTGTCGCCAAGACCAATGGTTTAGTAGCTAAATTGGTTTGAATGAAAAAAGTAACGTTTTTGCTTACATTTTTTGATGTGCTTATTTGACATGTTCTAGTTCTTGTGATGTTGCTCGGATCAAAAATTTGGCGTCAGTTTGATCATTAGAAGTTTGATTTATTGCTTGCCCCAGTCAGGATGAAATTGAGTTTTTTATTTTGAATTTATGAAAGGAGGATGGTATTGGGCAAAATCATACTCAAACGCCAGCCAGGTTTTTACCAAACTGATAAAGCAAAGTGTTTTTACCTACTTTATAGAAGCTTTACCCTAGGAGAGCTTCCCGACCTCAAATACAATCCAAATAACTGAATATAAATTTCTACCTTCAGCCGGACTCGAACTCTGACCCGGGATCATCATCGGTCTAATGCCTCATCTACTCAGCTACCGCGCCTTAATATATCTTTTTATTTACACCTAAAATCAAAACTATCTATAAAAAAAAATAAAAGGAATGATTGTTTCCATCTACTAACTTTGACTATCTATACATTTTTCCATCTATAAACTTTGACTATCTACCGAATTTGAATTTTTTAAAAACTTGTTTCAAAAACATAATATTTTGAAATATTATATATGTGCAATATGCCTCAGCTAAGGGCAATAAGTAACAGTGGTAATGAGAATTAATTCTTATCGTATATACAAGTTCTCATACATACACAATTAATAATAACAAGATGCAAAAATAAAAAAAATTAATCATAATAAAAATTAGTTGACAAAAAAAAAAAATTAGAAAACAAAAATTAAGATACATTCATACTATATGTACAATGCAGACACACTCAACCTGGTACCTCCTAATCGAACCTATTCCCCCACTTATTGGGGTCAAGGCCTGACTTGAGGGAATCCCTGCGCTGCTCTCTCAGCTGTATCACTGGTAATATCCAGTGGAGGCTGAGTGGTAGCGCTATAGCCACAGACGCCCAGATATATTTGAATTAAGGATTCCTTTTTGACAATCTTTAGATGGGATAGATTTTTTAAAAATATATTAATTTTTTTAAAATTTACAACTTACCTATTGAATTACATTATGTATGAGAAAATAGTGGGGTCATCTTTAGACGGGTTATCGGGAATTAAATGGGAAGCAAGTTTGGAGACTAGTGAATTAGAATGTTAATAGAGTTTATCATGAAAGGATAGAGGATGAAGATAATTTTGGATAAGGTTATATGTGACATAATAAGGAGCAATGAGTGTTCTGACTGGATAAAAGATCAAATATATGGTCAGCCTATAGATGCTAAAAATGCCAAAGCTCAAATCTGTATGGTCAAATAAGTCTGATTATTGTTATATAGATGAGTCTTATGTACTTTGTAGATATCACAGAGCGTGGATGGGAAAGGCAATGTGAACTTTTTATTACAATATTATAGCGGATTGTACAGACCTTCCGTTGAAGCAATGAATACATTACATTTACTTGTTTTATTTATAACGTAGTAAGTCTTTTGCTTTTCAATAACCATAAAAATAACTTTTTAAAATAAATAAAACTGATTACTATTCATTGGCTTTACAGATTGTACTCTGTCAGCGGTTATATTCTTCAATCTTCTTAAGATTTATTCTGTCATGAAACATAATCTGTATTCATAGGGCAGATATTTAAATATTTTAAATTAGAGAATAGTGTGAAATCGACGGGAGGTCGGGAAGTTAGGTAGCAATTAGAAATTTTTCAGTTATGAGAGGGTGAAAGGGGACAGACTCATGAATAACTGTTGAGGCGCCATCAGTATGCTAATCCCAGAGCCTAGGAACTTCCCACATCTAACTGGCGAATATACATTTTAAGAGGAACCTTATTGTTTGCAAATCCGTCTTTAAACGCACAATAAAAACAAACCAAAATCGTGATTTTCGATGACAAGAGGTATTTCATTAAACTTAGAAATTCTTTAACACTTAATCTACCGTGGTAGGTCAAATGACCCTTTTTTGGAATTGTTAGCAGAAGTTTTCGGAAATAATATTAATTAATTTGCTTTTTGAATTTATTATTATTATTATTCGTTACAGGCCAGCTAAGGACCACGCTTAAGCAACCAAGTTAGCTTTACACTTTTATCAATACTCTTTCATCTGTTTACTTTTCTCTTTCCTCTTTTCTGCCGTCCATTTTCTCCCCTGTCATTTTGGAGCTGCTTTGTCTTGTAAACCTTCCCACTCTTTACTTTTTGACTATAGCTTGTTCTGTCTTCCATTTCTTCTTTATTCAGGCTAATTTATTTTAAATCTTCATGTACCTTCTGAAGCCAAGTGGGTTTGCCTTTTAATCTTTTAAAATGCTACACAATTTTTCTTGTCAATCTGCTTGGGCTCATTCTTTCTATGTGCCCATAGAACATCAGTCTTCTTTTCCTAGTTTCAATCAGTTAGCTTTTCTATATGTTTGTGTACTTCTGTGTTGTTTATCAATTTGGAAGTTTCTCCCATTGTTCTGTTTCCTAATATCTTCCTTACAGTCTTTCTTTCCTTTTTCCTGATTTCTTCATTTTCCTCAAAATTAGTGTCTCAGCTGAATATAAACACCCTGGCCGAATTACTGTCTTGTAATGACGAATTACTTATTAATATATTTATAATAAAAAGCAAAAACAATTTATAATAAATGAGGTATGTAAAACATGAGGGAAACCAGAACCCATCGGTACCTCCTCCTCACATTATTTTCAGTTGTTCTTTCTCAAGGAGGCCCATAATCCAGCTTCTTTTTAGCCTTCGGTACCTATTTTCAGAAATAATTATTGTAGTCATAAATTCTTCAATGAAAGAATTGCCCATATTATCCAGCTTCTTTTTATTAAAAGCCTTCGGTATCTATTTTTGACTATGTAAAGAAATAACACGGTGTGTTAACTCCAAGAGATATTTAAAGTCTGATGATGGGACCTGTTTCCCGAAACATGTAACAAGTTTTTTAATAAAGAGGAGTAATGGGTTATTGTAGTCATGTTTTGGGTAGTCTGTTTGGGTATATGTTTGTCTTGGAATATTCTGCATTTTTTTTTTATTGTATCCAGTATAGTGGGTATGTGTAGGTCTGTATGCAATGTTCCATTACTTACGTACCATGGAGATCGTGTAATTAGCCGTAATGTTTTTGATTGAAAAGTTTGTAGTTTTTATATGTGAGTTTTTTGTGGCTGAACTACAAACCTGTGATTGTATTTTACTAGTCACTGTCTTAGTTTTAGGGAGAACCTTCTTTGTAGCAGGGAAACCAAGATTCGTAGACGTTTATTTAAAGTAAGTTGCGTCGATTTAACATGAGAAACCTATGTGATCCTTCTATCGAATGTTAGTCGTAAATATTTTAATGTTTTAGTCTGCGGAATTGGTTTGTTGCCTAAATATAGTGAAGGACATGTGTCGTGTAACAGTGTAAATGTAATATGTTGTGACTTGCCAAAGTTTAAAGTCTTGAAGAGTCAGTAAGTAATTTTGAAGAGTCAATGAAGCCTGTGTTGAATCAGTGTGTCTTGTGAAAATGGATTTATCGTCGGCATAAGTTGCTGTTAAAAGGTTAACTCCAAGTTAATGTAAATTAAATCATATATCAAAAGTTTTTTTGTTTTTTTTTACCCCTGATTTCAATAGTAATAATATTTATTCCCCATGCATGCATAAATTCAGACATCTATTCAATGGATATGATTCTTTATTGAAACTAGACTTTGTTATATTCAAATTTATTTTTTATTTTATTTAGTTTCATAGAAAATATATTTTGTTTGAATGTTGCAAGCTACTTACATTACTTCTTTTATGAAGCAACAGTTTACTTTTTTGTTGTGTCTATTTGTTTTTGAATAAATTTCATCCTATAAATCCAATAACCATAAGTAGAAATATAAGGTTTATTAAATTCGATAAAAAAAATATCTACTTAGAAAACACATATTTGTGTACAATACTTTCTGATGTATGGTACAAATTAATCCAAAATAGCTTGAACTATCGTGTGCATGTGAATTGCAGCTTTTACCATGAAAGGTTAGATGCCTATTAACGATTTGCCAAACATGCCATATAAGTTTGGTATAAAATTCTGGCTGGCGTCTGATATTACCTCCAAATATGTTATAATTGGATTCCCATTTTTTGAAAATTATAAATACAGAGTATCTTCAGCTCCGCTTGGAGCATACCTAGTTATTCATTTAAATTTGTTGAAAAGGACAGATCCCTTGGAAACTTTGGCTTCTTCAAGTTCGAATTCAAATGCTTGAAAAAAAATAGTCAACGAAGGTACTGCAAAACCAAAAAAATATTTATTTATGTGGAAAGTGTAAATCACAAAAGCGCATTATACGAAAAATATACGATGAATGAATGTTGATATGTTTTATTTATCATTTACCTTCAAATATTTATTTTTATATTTCATCTTTCAATTAGATGAATAAACTAGATGAAATTTTTACTTAGAACTCTGTTGTATTCATATTCTTAATTAAACTAACAAATATTTGTTTTCCCAAACATCTTAAAATATATAATTTTTTAAACACGGGTTATTTGACCCGTTGTGGTAGACATTACCCTCATGGGCTGCAATAGTGGCACAACTCAAAAAATAATTTTTTGAGATAAGTGGGTTTAAAGTTTTCAATGCTCAGAAAAACTTTAGTTTGCTTAAACGAGAGAAGTTACAACTTGAAGGTAATTTTGTATCAGCAAACTAAAACATTTTCTATGTATTTTCCTTAGAAATGAAAACTTCTAACCCACTTATCTCAAAAAATTATTTTTTGAGTTGTGCTACTATTGCAGCCCATGAGCGTATGTCGGTATATATGAAACATCGGTATGTTTAGTGTTAACAAAATACTTTTATACAAAATACTCTGTTGGAAGTGTAGAACTTTGTTATCATTCCATAACTATCCCTACATTTTTACCACGATTTTACTCTCCTACAGGGTCAACATTAGGAAATAATCCATCTAAATATGAAAAATAATAAAAAGCTGTTATGAATTAATTTGATAATTATATTTTTCTTCTAATTAGTGAATTTTAAACATATTATGATATGAGTGAGAGATAAATGCGTTAGCTTTCATCAGGCTCCTTACTTATGTCCATTCCACTCTTCTCATAAATTTTCTATTTCAGCCTTCTAAATTTGATGATCTGCATATGTGGGTGCACTTGAACGTGGGTAGTTTCGTTTCTCTGAATAAACTATCCTTGTAATTGAGACTCAACGGCTTGGAACCGTCAGGGCAAAGTTGTCGGTCATAGACTTCTGAAATTATTACCTGTCACTCCAATCGAACAAGCCATTCCTTCCTCCAAAACTGGTCGACACACAGACAAATCACCAATTATTTCCTTGCGGCGTTCCGATATTCCGAGGAGAAAATGATGAGAAAAAAAAATATACAGTCTAAAAGTAATTTATTTACATATACATGTGTTATACAATGTTGTTATTAATGTATTGCCCCGCGGGGTCCCTCCATAAAGACGTGAAATAGTAACGACGACAGAAGCCTAGGATAAAAAAAACAGAAGATAAATCAGAGGAAGGAGGCAGTATGAGAAGATAGTGGTCGTATAATAAAAGGAGGGATCGTAAGTCAGGGCGGTGAATGAGAGGCCCAGGGACGACACCCAATAAATTAGGAACTAGCTCCTCGGCAAGGTCGGCTGGCCAAAAACCGGACCATCCGTTGTTCTTCCACTTCGGCCGAGTTTCTTTTCGGAGTCTGTTCCTGGTGGACTAGATTAATTCTAACTTCGGATCTATTGAATACTGAACTTTACAAGTCTTCACTTAGTGTCTGTGTGTCTTATATAGTAGTCTCTTATGTATCTTTTAGGATATGTTCTTATCCTCCTTGAATGATACATTTCATTTGTTATGAGGTTGACGTTCCATATATTATTTTATTGGGCAATGGGTTCTGTGAATCAAATAAGACAAAAAATATACATATTTCATTCCTGGAAAAAAAATAAAATAAAAGACTGCCTTGCACCCAGACTTGGGCAAAGTTTGATCATAGCTAAATATTTGACGACTAATTTCCTCAAATCTATCACCTAATTTAATCATGATTATATTAGTTGTCAAATATGTAGCTTTGATTAAATTTTGCCCAACTCTGGTTTCACGTGTCTTGAATATTGCGATGTTTGAGTTTCACCTAATATCCTCCAATTAAAAACCCTTAACAAAAGATTTATCCAATTATACAGAATAATGAGTATGTCCTCTCATCTTTCTATACATAAGAAGTTTTACTTATTATTAATATTACAAGACAATTTCTATACCTTTCTTGATCTAAAATCATGGTGGATAGTAAAATGAGAAACCCACAAACGTATTCAATCCAATCTTTTATTAAAATGATTTTCAAGGTATAACTTTCTACATACAAAATTCCTTTTTATCCTTGACTGTATGCCAGGCTTATTTTCAGATTACATCAAAACCTTCTTAATCAATCAAATACTTAGTCCTTATCCAGGTCCATAACTCATTGATTGTTCCACACTAAAATAAATATATGTTACTTCCTGTTTCGTTTCGTTACACACTCTTCTCTCCAGATGTCTTCTTTTGTTTTCTTTTACCGCTTCTAACTTCAAGTAAATAAGTAAATATGATTTTTTCGTTATACATATATGTATGTATGTATAGTTTCGTAACTTTTGAGAAAAGAACTTTTAAATTTCGGAATTATTTTAAATTAGACAGTCTTGAATTGAATTAAATTTTGCGTCGCCAGCGATACTGTACGCGATACAGAACTCCTTTATTTATTTCCTTCTTTTTCTTAAGGTTTATTCCTACACAAAATTAGTAAATTTAGAAGTGTAACAGTGTTCTTCCTGATTTGCAATATATATAACTGGATAGGGATATATATATATATATATATATATATATATATATATATATATATATATATATATATATATATATATTGTTCCGTCCCTCTTGTGGACTAACAATAGGCAAATAATTGCCTAAACTACTTTAAATTATAACTACTTCTGTTAATAATGAATATCTATATATTCATTAATAACAGAAAGAAATACTGTTTTATGTCATTGTTTACGATACTCTTAATCAATACAAGAAATCTCTTTTCTTTTTAAACTTTGATGTTCAGAAACTAATTATCTACTTTCATTTAAAACTGAAAATATAATAGGCAACATAACCCTTGACCCGCTGCGTTTCAATTATTCCCGCTATAAACTTTGCCATTAGAGCATCAACGAATAGAGATCTCTTTGGAGCTTTTTCTCCTTTACATGTAGATATGATGAACATATCCAGTGAGCTTTATACAAAACAAACAAACGCACAAAGAGACGACAGATACAGAAGTATACTGTTGTTTTAGTGAGTAAAAAGGCAGTTATCTGGTGAGTAGAGGGAGGAACTAATTACGCGTAAAATGTCAGAGAAGAGAGGGCTTACAGTGAATGGGGCTTCATTATGCGCAGTGGGACATCAAAGTGCGGGCTCACCTTTTGTGTGGGTTCTCGCTGTCCGCCAATCCTCTTGTCTGCTTTTCTCCTCCCGCCCGGGGCTTTGATCTGCCCCACTGTCCCCGATTACGGAATCGAGTGTGGTAATGAGATGAGATTGCCCTTCGCTAGTAAGTGTGGGGTTTTGAATTTCAAAGCGCCTTATCAACTACTATCTAGATTCTTATCTGGCCAACACACCCATATATATATATATATATATATATATATATATATATATATATATATATATATATATATATATATATATATATAAAACTTTATCTAACTTTTAATCATATTTTAATTAAGGAGATATAAGTAAATTTGTTTTTACTCTTAAATATATAATTTAAAAACATATCCTCCAATAACAAAGAAGTCAACGGTGTGCATAAACGGATATTACCGCTCAATCGCTAAGTTTTTCTTTGCCATTTAAACAAATCGTTTTTATATACTGTTTTGCATTTGCTGATTGTAATAGCAAAAAAAAATATTAGTCAAAAATTTTAATCATTTGAATTTAAATTGTAATCAGTAGGATCTGTAGGAAACATTGGAATTCTATTGATATTCCAGTGAGAATTAAGGCCTTATAATAGTTAGCACATAAAAAAAATTGAACATCCGATTTTAAATTTTAATGTATAACTTGGTATTTCAGATTGACTGAGTATATTCAATATTTTATTAGCAATATATAAATTATTAGCAATATATTTTAAAACTTAAATGGAATCAAAATTCCGCACAAATCATATCTTCTTTAACACCGTAACTACCGACATTTCATGTATCCATATTTCTGTCGCAATCGGTAAAAAAAAAATAATGAGAAAGGGGTGGATACTGAAAAAAAACTTTAGATATTTTTTAAATAAAAGTAGTAATGTCGAAAAGCAAAGTAATGAATGTTACTTTCAATAGCCGCTGCCAAAATGTCCGAATAGATGACCTGTAATGGTGGGTTAAGTGTTAAGAACAATATAATTTAAAATAAAAAAAAATGTTATTATCAATTTCAAGCTCTAGATAACACCGTGAAAACTTTTTTTTTCGATGAATCTTTCTTGAGTGGACATATTTAGTTTTGAATTCCTCAAATATGCCTCGGATTGAAAGTAGTGCAGGTTTATGTTTATACAATAATTTATAAAAACATTGTTATTAAATAAATTTAGTTGTTTTTTTTTCTCTGAATACATTTTTGCCAATGTGTTGGCATTTAATTTCCTTTCATCGTCAATTTTCCAACTGTTACTTTTTCCGCCAACAGATTTGGGATTTTATTTTCTATAAATTAAATATCATAATATAATTAAATCTAAACCCAATATTGTTTAGTTTATATTATTTATGTATATCATAGCTCTTTTCTGTTTTGTTTTTTATAATTTATTTTTTGTTATATCTACTGTGTGAATGCAATTATAAAGCCATCTATATTACTTATTGCCCAAAATTGAGGCAGATTGTAATAATTACTCAATAAAAGTTTAAATAACTAAATAAAATAATATTTAAACAGTTCAGCTTCTGATTTACACACAATACCACTTCCAATTTTTATGATGTACTAGCATGTTTCATGCTAAATAAAATAATCAACAATCGGATGAAAATAACTGAAATTTGATGAAGAGCTGATGAACGACCTGTAGGACAGATGAAAACCTTGCTAAACTGTGTTCTTCGTTGGTTTTAAATATTTATTGTATATTTACATATAGTTACATTCTTTTAAGTTATATAATATATTTTGCTTTAGCTATATTTTTAAAAAGTTTTACTTAAATATAAAACACTGGCTGTATTCGGCGTGCGTTGCCACCGCCTCACAAAATTTAAAAAATAACTCAGTACTACAATTATTGTAGTGTTGTTTGATTTATTTATCGTTTTTCCATCTGTTGCGTATATAAATAAATCAAATGGTTTTCCAACGCGTGAGTAGGCCACCAAATATAACTGTCAAACAATGGATTTTCCAAATTTAGTATGCAAATTTGCTGTGATTGCTCCTATACGTTGTTCATGGTTATTGCAAAGGCGACTAGTACTGGAAATTGCGCATCCAGTCAATATACCAATAGTCCTATAATCTTCCCATAATATATGGGAAAAATGCCGTCTCACATTGAGCATTATCTCTTATAGTTTCAAAGCCTATAAAGGACACACACACATACATTGATTTATAAATATATATATATATATATATATATATATATATATATATATATATATATATATATATATATATATATATATATATATATATCAACATATGTTAGCCACCCTTCTAGTGCTGAAATAAAGCCCACCATGTTCAACATAAAATGTTTTATGAATCTTTAATACGTAGACATTCAATTTCGAATACATTATTATTGAATTGATATTCTGTAGTTTTATTGAGTGTAATTGTGGAAGATGAAATAAATGGGATATATTTTACAACTTTATTACTGCGGAAATGCGGGCAAGTATCAGGCCAGTGATTTGTAGTCTAGAACAGTCGGGGGATCTAGTAGTAGGAATCTAGGGAGCCTAGGAACAGCTGTTATATCTTATAACTATATTTCCTTCATTTTTTTTTAGAATTGGTAAAAATTTAATCAAAGTTTAATCTTAGCTATTTGATAACTAATTTCTTGGAATCAACTGCCTAATATAATTATGATTAAATTTTTCAGTTGTTTTTTAATAAACATATGGCATTTGACTTTAAAATTTAAACATTATTACATTAGGCGATTGATATACATACATATTGATATACACCAAATATAACTGTCAAACAATGGATTTTCCAAATTTAGTATGCAAATTTGCTTACGTTGTTCATGGTTATTTCAAAGGCGACTAAAGTCAATTACATGATAAAAAACAGACATTGTCACAATCCCATCATTGAAAAAATAAGATCATTTCTAAGACATCTACAAACTGACGATAACATTCAAATTTCCTTCAAGTGGGTAAAAGGCATTCCGACATAGTGATTGCTAAAAACACAAGCAGTATTTCTGGAAATTCATTCGTAAACAGTTATTTCTATCGATTTAAAATAAGAGATTCATGACCTTGTGATTTCACTCAAGAACAAAATATACACCACCTCATATATGAATGCAGACTACTCACTGACTTTTTTTCATTTAAAATTTAGCTCTACATAACTTTGTGCTTTTTTATTGAATTTTAAATTATCTATGCCCTTATTCTTTGACTCTTGATTTTTATATTTATACCTTTCAACACATGTAAAATTATAATCAAATCGCAAATAATATTTACATGTACATTCATGGTGTGTACAGAAAATAATAAAATCCCTTCCAACAGTACTCTGAGGTTCATCGTAAATTCGTAATTAATATTTACAGATTTAATTTCCTGAATCATATATGACTTTTAAATACTGTGGAATCTCGCTTATCCTAACTTCGGTAATCCGAACTTCCGAGTAAGAAGCACATTTTGTTTTTAAAATTTTAAATATCTACATATAATGCTTTTTTCAAATTATATATGTCCCAGACATTGTGGGTAACACTGCAAACTAAACGGGGTATAATGGCTGTTTTCAAAGGAGATAGAATTTTTTTTTCGTTTTTAATTTTTTCTGAAAAATTACAGCGTAGAATTATATACAAAATTTTTCTAAAAGATGAAATAGGTCTAGTTAATTTAAATTCACTTTTAAGGGGCCTTTTAACGCGCAAAACACAAAACATTTATAAAACTTAAAAATATTCAAATGCTCATACTCATACTCACTTCACCTTTTGAGTCTAACAGACGTTTCAAAAAATTTTTTTTATCACTTATTTGTTATTTATCTCCTAATAAAACAATCGTTGTTCTCAAATTCATTTAAGAAATATATACGTTGTACAATCAAATACCTTCATTCTAATTTTTTTGTTTATTTTCCCCTAACCTTTATAATCCGAATTTTTCGCTGATCCGAATACCTTCTAGCAACAATTAGTTCGGATTAGCGAGATTCTACTGTATATCTATGATTTTATTTTAAAATAACATGGTTGCAGATGCACTTAACTTATTCAACAATTCTTAAATAGAATTGTGCTTGGAAAAAAAATTGAAATTTATGGATAGTGAATTGAAACTGGAACAAAAAATTAGTTGGTATTGCAATAATAGAGATTTAAAAAAACAAAAATATTTTGCGTATTTTTAAAATTACAAATTGTGAATGACATCTTTTATCTACCTCCTTCACGGACTTTAAGTTTAAGCCAATGATAGTTACGAAAAATCCGCCAATGAGTTAACCCATTATACGTAAATACCGACTTCATATACCGACTTCATATATACCAACTTCATATATATACCGACTTCATATATTCAAATACCGACTTCATATAAATAATTTCATGAAGATACTTCTCATAAATCCCAACAAATTTATTTTTATACAATACAAGGGATCCCCCTCGAATAAAAACTTATAAACTTTGCCCTTGAATAAGGAACAACAATTTCTGACACTCTTCAATTTCTTCCATGCATTTCATATTTTCTATGTTCTGATATGATTACCGTCACAGGATGAGAGACAGATGTGAACGTTAAATTAAAAATAAAAATTATTAGAATATTTACAGATAAAATATTTGTTCAATTCTTCATAGGAGGATGTTCCTATCAATGAATGCATTTTTTTTAACTGACTATGATATCTACATCCTATTATCGTTGTGAAATATTTTTCCTCCTTTAACAATTAATATAATTCCTACCTAATATATAAATTTGCAGACATAAACCAACATATGAAAAATAGATTAGTATACATATATATCCAATAACAATATATAGAAAGATGACTCAATTTTAAATACCATGCAAGTGATGGTGGATAATGGCCAGAAAGTCCGAGATTATATTTTAATAACTGAATTTTGGCATTTTATTTCCAATTTATAAACACATGCAACCTAGAACGAAATATTACTAACCATCTTCAGGCAATTTACCTAAAATGATATGAAATACAAATATTTAAAATATAAATAAAAGTGTATCTCAATAATTACATGTTCACAGCCGAGGTTGGGAGACTTCCTGGGGCACACCTAGTCCTATAAAGTGGGTACCCTTAATTTGGAAACAAATATGACGGTTATTTTAGCCATGTCTACCGCTTTTACAAAAGTTGACATAATAACAGCCCATCCTTACCTATCTACTGGACCTAAGACCTCATGGTTAAAGTAGGATAGGTTTGTTAAAATAAAATTATTTTTGAAATATATTTAACTCATATAAAATAAAATATATAATTTTGGTTACACAATATAGAATATTTCAGGACAAACTGTAAGACTATCTAAACAGACTCATACAAAACATGACTACAATAAATATTCCCGACAATACGTACCGAAAGCTAAAAAGGAGCTGATTGAGGGACCCCCTCAAGTAAGAAACAACCTTCAGTAATGTCAGGAGAAGGAACCGATGGGTACTGGCCTCATGATTTACATGTCTTATTGATTATATTTTTTTCAGCACATTTGCTGATTTTCTTCACTGGAAGACAGGTATGAATCAATAAATAAAGTTAAAAAAAAATATATTATAATAATAATTTGGTTGAATCATTTCCTGCACATCTATAACATAACCATGAATACCATCGTAGCCATAATAATAAATATCATAGCCAGACGATTACCCTATTCACTGTACTTTCATGTTCTTCTTAGAAGATAAGTTGTCTCATAATAAAGTTTATGTTATTTTCCTTCCTGAATGGATATTGCATTATTAAATAAAAACTAAAAACTGAGGAGCTGTTCACATTTATATTCATATAAAACTGATTCAGAAAAAATTAATTTCATATTTTTTTTTATGTCTCATATTGTCATTTTTTCCCATGTAACTTATACACAGAGGGCAGGAAGTTATAGATTAATGGGATATGGATGAAAAAGACTTGGCTGTCAGTGGGGCAATTAAGTTATAAATGACCTACGCTCTGGTTTTTCACACAAATCTCGGGAAATCCTGACCGACGCTCGCTGAATAATGACCTTTCCCCGGCCCTAATGGAGGAAAACCAATTTAAGTGGGGGGAGGATTTTTCTTCTTCTGTATATAACCAGGAGTCTGCCGTTGGAGAAGGTGGAATATGGCTGGAACCGGCTCAAAATCGTCATAACTCATAAGTGATTAATAAGTCTTGGGGAGAACTTTTACATATTCAGAGAGTGAGAGTGAGCGGAAAGGTGGCAGGTGATATGATTTGTTGCTGTCATTTATTTGTTTATACTATTTTATTAGTACTTAATCTGAGCTTGTTCAATCGTTTTCTTGTTAATAATTCTACAATAAATAAGTAAATCAAATAAAATAAATCTTTTACAACTGGGTTCAGATCATTTAGTAAAGTTGTACTGTTTTAGGCAACCGGTTATGAAAGGAGGATGTTTGCCCAAAATCATGTTCAACCGCCAGATTTGTTTCCCAATTGAGGTGACACATAATAAAGGCTAGGCGTTTCAGGAGGTTTTTCGGATATCGAAGTCGATCCACGGAGGAAATAACCGAATATATAAATATAAATTTTCTGGCTTCAGCCTGACTCGAACTCGGGCCCGAAAGCCTGGCCGTGTAGTGCTTTACCCACTGAGCTACCGCTCCTCCCATTAATCATTATAAATAAATCAAATTTATTTATCTAAATAATATGGCTTCTTCAGGTCTTATTTTCCTTTTTGAGCAGATATTTAAAACTAAAAAAATAGATTTTTAATGTTAAAAATATAACAACCTACCTCATTTAGTAAATGGATAGATGACTAAAATCAAATTATACAGGAGAAGCAAGAAACTGAAATGAAATACTTTCAACCAACATAAATAATATTCATATGTACTTGAGGATTGACCAAATTTTAGTTCTTATCAAAATCTTGTCAACACATATCTTTTAATAGTATTTTGGCTGAGGGTCTATCTTTTTTAGTTTTCACCCTCAATAAATATGTAAAATTTTGACACGCTCTAGCTCTGTTAGTAATGCTCGGAACGAAAATTTACCGATAGTTTCCGCCTTAGAAATGTAATGGAGAATATTTTGGTTATGTAGCATTAGTCGAGTTATATTGGTTTGAATAAGAAAAATCAGGTTTGCCTACATTACAGGAGCTTTTTTGACGTGCTCTAGCCCTGTTGGTGTTGCTTGAATAAAAAATGTGCCAACAGTTTCCTGATTTGATTCCTAATTTGACAAAAAATATTTTTTGTTATATAAAATTTGTCACTAGGACCTATTTTGCAGCTATATTGGTTTTTATGAAATAAGTCACGTTGTTTAATTGATTTACAACAATTTGTGTCCCACACGGATTGAAGCGATACTACAATTCTAACGATTTTTTTACCTATATTTTGAGATTCGCTTTTGGGAGCAATCTGACCTATTTTCCTTATTTAACGAATTTCGCAGTTACGTCGTTATTTTCTTAACTTCGGTAATGCGACGATGATAAATTACGTATATATGACGTACAATAAATAATGTATTATAATGATATTTTATAGATATTATTATTCTTTACCTAGTTGCTAGTTTCAAAAAGTTTTAGAAATTAAGAATATAGGTTTGTTGTGCCCTGTATTTATTATAAATATTTTTGTTTAAATGATCTGTTCGGCATGTAAAGAATAATAATTTTTATTTTTTGCTACCTATTAGTACTATAATTGGTTAAAAACCGATCCAATATTAATATACGTGTATTTTCCCTAGATTGATGTGTACAGTTTGTCTAAAAGATAATTTATCCCGTCTCAATACAGTTAAATCTGCAATATGATTAAAAGAGCTCGGAATGTTTCATAGCCAATGCCTCCTGTAATAAAGACGTGTTAGATTGCTGTAACATTAGTCATGTGAAAACTTCCAAAGCAACTTCTAGACCCTTATATTTTACAGGATTACCAACTGTACGAAATCATTCGGTTTTGTTATTTGAAAAAAAGAAAAAAAAAAAAAAGGGTGAGACAGAGGGGAAAAGTTAAATTAAAACTGGGATTCATGGAATGAGTTTTTCATTTAGTTTTCCGCTGTGGCTATTATGAAAACCGTACTTTCTGGCCATTGTGAACAACACAGCCAATGTGCAATCCCACCTCGTCTAAAAAATGGTTTCTGCTGTTATTGCATTAGCTCGGTGGGCGATTTAATCTATTTTATTTGAACTAGTTATAAATTCAAAGAAATAAGAATTATTAAAAATCCTTTAACCAACGTTTAAACATGTATATCCTCAGAAAATCAATATTATTATTATATTTTTTTTATTTTATTTTATTATTTTTGTTTTAATTAGTTTGTTACGTAGCAGACTAAAACAACAAATAACTGCCTGTCATTTTCAGCTTCTTCCACTTTTTAATACAAACGTTTTAACCTTCCGATTAAAATATATATACCTCCCGAATCTCATTTACATAACAGTAATTAGACCTATTTAAACTTATGGAGTTGAGCTCAACTAAACCATCCAATTCGTCTCGTATCCTATCCTTATAATCCAAAATCCTTTTAAAAATCCTCAATTACTAAATTTATCTATAAATATCTTAATGTAACATATCCCACATTTTCTCTATGTATTTCTAAACTGGCGTAACTCAAAAACATAAATAAAAAACAAGCAATTTTCAGGCTAGTGTGAAATATTGAAAGTGTACTTGAATTATAAATTAATCCTTTTAGTTAGGGATATATATTAAGTGTGATATATTCAAGTTAATTCGATACATTATTGACATTTCATAGAGGAGTATTACACTTAAACAGGATGATTAATCAAAAATACAGATTTTTGAGTTGTTTCACTTTAGAAATATATGTGCGATATGTTTCAGCTTAGAACTTTTATTTAACATAAGTCGTAAAAAATATATACACAAAAGCTAGACAAGTTATTATATTATATGTCCAAAGATAAAATAAAAGTCCTATAAATAATTAATTTATATGCAATAGAATAAGCAGAACAGTGTTTGATTAGGGAACTGTGTAATATATCATAAATTTACTCTTCTTTTTTTTTTATCTAAAGTCTAATAAAGAATTATCTTTGTTTCAGGTCAGTAAAAGACTCGAAATTGCTCGCATGCGACATATGGTATGAATATCTATCTTATATCTATCAGGTAAAATTCAGATTTGTAACTTGAAAAATTTATGTTATACATAAATGAATACGCCAGTATTATGTAACATTATTTATTATTTTTCTAAAAAATTAGAAAGAATTTAATTAGGAAGTTGAACTGATCAGGTAGAAGAACAACTAAGCAGTGAAGAAGTGCTCTGACTAATTGCACTTTTTTTTTGGGGGGGCATAAAAATCTGTGATTATAGTTAGTACTTTTTAAATGTTTTTAATTGTTGATAGTTAATTTTTTTTTATAAACTCTGGTCAGACACACGGAGTAGGAATTTTATAACGAACTCGAGAGGGACTACCCTGTGGAGGTCAATTAATCCTGTCTGTAAAATCGTTTTCATTTTGGTGATTTATACGAAATCCTCCGTAATATAAGGGTCTGAATTTATATACTATTCTTGATTGAAAAAAAAAATCTTTAAGAAATTTTAGAAAAATAAAAGATATTGCAGTCATTGTGATCTGAACATTGTCTATTTCTTCTTTAAACAAGACAATTTTTATATCACGACGAATGTGATATTTTTTTGTCTATTTCTTCTTTAAACAAGGCAATTTTTATATCACGACGAATGTGATATTTTTTTAAAACAAGGATTTAAAATTATTATTTTTACGACAGTGTGGAAAAATAAGGTACTAAACTGAAGATGTTAGTAATTTTTTGAAACATGTGAAATGTTTAATAAATTAATAAATAACGAGTTGAATGCTAAATGTTGATAATTAATAATTATGCCACTTTAAATATTATTGAAAATAAAATTATTTTCTTTTTCTTTTCGACAAATCATGATTCAGGTATATTACTGTAGCTCAAATATTATTCCAACAGTGACAGCTGAATTATATAAAAGTAGGATGCATTTTATACCACTTCACACAATTTACATAATTTACAAATCTGCCTTTATTTTAATATTTAATATAGCTAATATTGATGATCAATAGTTGGCATTGGGTATTTATAATTAAATAAGAATAATTAATATTATACAATTTAAAAAATAACAAAAAATAGATACAAATTATAATAATATTTTTTAAGATTGCTTTTATTTAATAGTGATGGTTGAGTTATTATTTGGATATAAATAATATTAATTACTGGAGAAATATTCAAAGTCAAACTGCAAATATGTATATCACCGATAAATGGAATATGTGGTTAAGTGTGAGAACTAATTTTTCACATCTAATCTTATCAAAACTTTACCCACTGTTCTTCATTTATGACTATCATGATATGATACCGTTAGCTGATGTGATATGTAATAGTGTACATAAAGTAATACATAATACTAAAAACTTTAATTTTGTATAGTTTATTGAGATATAATACGATATAAAATAAAATACGATATAAAGTACAAAAATAAAATACAATAGTAAATACAAAAAATAAAATACAATTGTAAATAAAAAATAGAATACAATAAAAAACAAAAAGGGCTGAGTGAGAGCGCTATAGTAGTCACTCACTCAGTGCATTAGTGGAAAAGCTGGGTCATTATTATGATATCAAAGTTTTTGAAAATGCGACGGGTATCGGTATTAGGACCAAAAGTATATTGAAGCCATTATGTAAGGATGTAAGGATTACTGAAAACTATAGTACTTACCTTAACAAGGTTTTATTGAAGTGAAGTTGATTCAAATTAAATCTTATTTAGATTAAAATAATTACGAATCAGATGCAAAGTCAAATCCAAAATTTTTGTGAACGTTATCGATTCAAAATTGCTTTAACCACTTATAAATGCTTGTGGTGAAGTTGCACTCTTTTGTCCGCTACCCTGAAGAAGTATAATAGAATTCAATTAAAAATTCATGTTTCAGCCAAGTTTTTGGAGGATGCCTGAGGAGTAATGAAACTCACAAGTGACATTTTTTTTCTTTACGTCTGGAACTTGGAAGAACCGTTTCCAACTCTCGGTTACCAACACGCACCCGACGTACTAATGAGCCAGATGATACTAATATGACGATGATTATGATGGCAGTGCAGGGATGAATTTTCATGACGTTCTTTGGACAGGACCGGCGCAGTCAACAGGCGCTGATGGTCAGCAGTTCAAAGGGCCCGCCTCAAAAAGAGCGCCCTATGTTTAAAAGATGAGACGGCTGACGACTCGAAAACGGACAATGGACGAATTATACTAAGGGGAAATTCAAATTTCATCTAGAAGGATTTATAAGGCTTTTCTACAAGACTCTGAAGGCACTGAATTAAAATTTAACCAGGACCGAACATTTCCCTTCCTTAATTACCGCAGGCGGATTTTTTTTTTTTTTTTTTTTTTTTGCACTGCATACATATGCGGTACGACATATAGTGTTACTCTAATTTGGAAATGCAAATTTAGAAAGACCTTTTGCCTTTTTTCCCTGTTTTTCGTATGGAGAAAAAATAAAAAAAATCAGAGTTGGCCTTAACATTTCCAAACTTCAAGGATCGAAACATAATAATATTTTTTTAATAATATTATTATTAGTAATATTACAACAAAACTAAAACATCATATTTTAAATCAATCATGAGAAGTTATTAATATATTAGCTTATTAAATTTCCTTCATGTTTATATAGAAATCCCTTCCAATTACATTGCACATTGCCCTACACATGTGCTTATTTTTGGCAGTTGGTGTCTGCTGGTCTAGACAAAACATGAATTAAAAAAAAAATTTCTGTTTATTTTTCTATCTTAATCTGCCTCTATGAGTAAAACCAGCAGAAGCTGGCATACGAATTTTTACTTATAATGTGAATTGAGAGTAATAGCAGAAGGGTGTTTTCAGCGGAAATTCATCCTAGCTTAAAATTTTAAATGATGAAAAATGGAGGAGAAAGAAAATATAAAATAAACCAAATTCATTCAGTTACTTTTGTGTGTTCTCAGAGATTTGTGGGGTATTTCACTTGTTAGCATGTTCTTTATTACATTTTATTGTATAAGTATCCGTCTTTTTAAAATCAAATGAATTTTCAAAGTACTGAGTTCTTTTTGTATATTGTTTTTGATATATGGAGGAGTCTGTGTTATCTTAACCGAAACCTTAGAAAAAGATGTCAGTCCGTGACATAAAAAAAAAAATGAATTTTATGAATGAATTATATTTTTTACCAATATAATTGGTAATTCCAAAGTTTAAATATTTTTCAGTTAGTAAATTTACGCATCTCGTCTTAGTAACATCCACATTTTCGATTCGGGTTTAAAAGTTGAGAATTTTTTTTTATCTAATCTAAATTTGTGACAACTATACGTGATACTACTGCTTGCATTATTTGTCTATATTCAGGCATACCTTTTTTTCATTAAGAAAAAAAAAATTAAATATTATCTTATATATTTAATTTCCATTTTTGTTTTTTCATTCCTTTTTTTCATTTCTTTTCTTTCTTTTTTAAGAAAAAAAAAATTTATATTTTTTTATTTTATTTAATTTGTTTTTTAGAAGTTTTTACCGTTTTCTCTTCTGATTCTGTTTTCGACTATTTCGTGTTTTATTTCTGACGATGGCCATCAACGATATGGCCTTAACATCGGCAACATAAAGATATGTTTAGTTAATTATTTGACTGATCCCATTCAACAACCTACTTTATGAATATAACTATAAATACCATCTAATTCTATGAACTTACGAACTAGTAAAGACATAGCTCTAATCGACAGTGATGGCCTGATACAGAGGCTCAAGAAGCTGGATGAGGATTTCCGTGTCTATTAAATGAAGGTAAAATAGATGCCTTATTTTCCTCATTTCAGTCCTCGCAATACATTTGCTATTTTATTTTATTTTATGCAGGTACAAACAAAGAGCAAATACAAAATAAAATAAATGTAACTAGAATTAACGACGTATGTTTGTTCAGCAACACTTTAAATTTTAGAGTTTCATAATTACCTTTGGATATAGAAAAACTATTTTATCTGTACCTTAGCTTAAATTACAGTCATTTGAATTGTAAAACACGCCTCACTACTGGTAGAGGATTATAAGCCACAAGGACATCACACCTCGGATTAACTACTAAGTTGAATAATTTATAGATTACAAGAACTAATGAGGAATTTGTTTTCCTTTATAGATAAATAATATGGGAGCTAAGTAGCCTTGTGGGACACCTCCACGTGAGGATCGCCATTGGAATAACATGTTTATTCAATCGGGGCAGAGCGACTCCTGAGGAGTTGGTATTATGTAAGTGATAAATGGGACAGATTTGTTCACGTCAATATGAATAAGTGAACGCGCATTCCCGATGGACCACCCGGAGGACCTTGGACCACCGTTAAGAAATCGCGCCTAGCTGTCGGCCGAAGAGCACTAACAAGATGTGCTAGCTCTGTAATCTCCCTAATGTGCGCCTTCTTCTCCTAACTGGTTCGTCCGGAGGTGTCCGGGTCGGGGTATTCTTAGCTTCCAATTCTGCAAGAGCGTTCTCAACTGTTAGTAAAAACAAAACTTTATTCTGTGCCCATGTTTTTAGCCTTTGAATATTCTATTGTTTTTCCAAAATTGCCAATCGTAGCACAGCTATCCTAATATTTCGTTATACAGTAAACTCGATATATCGAACCTCAAGGGGAACGAGAAAACTTGGAATTATCAAGGATTTCGATATATCGAGGTTCGTTTTATTGAGGTGATTTCTGAGTGACTTCGATATATAGAGGTTAGTTGTCACGGCACGGCTTTAACCATTTCACAACACACTCGTCAATATCTTGGAACTCGGCCCTTTTAACTTCTTTGATAATGAAAAACTTGATTTTTATACTTCAGCCTATTTTTCAAAATTGTGGATAAGGTGTTCGCTCGTATTCCAAACTTTTTTGCAATTTCGCACTTTCTGTCAACCCCGGATTTTTCGGCTTGAATAATTTTTAATTTTACTTCATAAGAAAGGGTTTTACGCTTTCCCGTTTTCTAAAGTAAAAAATATATTGAGGAACAACAGAAAACAAAACGTATCGCACCGCGTAAGTGTTTTATCAGAAACTAAAACAAACCGGAAACAGGAAAAAGGTGCGGTGTAAGTTAAGGAATCTTCGAAAATTCGATATATCAAGGTCTTCTTAACCAATCCTTCGATATGTAGATGTAAACATAACATTGGAATGACAGGCAGATTCAAGGGGAATAGAAAAACTTCGATTTATCAAGGAATTCCTTATATCGAGGTTTGATACATCGAGGTTGCACTGAATAACACAAGTGAGGCGTCGAATGATAAATCTACTATTCGCTAAAAACGTTTTTTACTTTTCTTTTTTAAGATTTTTTCCCCTATCGCTTGATAAAATTGTTTCTATTCAAAACGTTCTAAATTCCATTATTATAATGTAATATGTAACATAATAACGTAACATTATGTAAGGGATTGAAACCTCCTAGCCCATGGAATTTTAAATTTATAAAGGTCAAAAGATTTATATAGAATAAAAAATATGTCTTACAAAGAAAAAATATTAAATTTTGGACTTGACATAAAAAATAACGTTAATAAATTCAGGGGTCCCCGTTATAATAAATCTATGTTGTCTCATTGAAGACACTTCATGGAACTTTGTGTATGACAAGGAAATTATTATTATAGTCTGCAAGATATTATTATCTATTAAAGAACTCTAGTTATACCGTTTTTGTGTGTTCTAAACATTTTTTCGATTTGCATGATTCCCATTTTTTAAGTCTACGTCTTACTCGGACTTTATAAAAAAAATTCCAATTGCAGAGAAAGTATTCATAATCATACACATAAACAGTCCTGAGGATATCTTCTTTTCAGACGCTTCAAAGGATTGCCGAGAATCGAACGGAGACAATATGAGATATACTTTCGTTAGGTATGGAGTGGATTAAGTAGGTTTGAGGGTCCTGCTAAATCAGCAACATTGATAATATCAAGGTCATCCTGGATGAATTCCTTTTCGATATCATAAGATTAATTAAGAAAATTACGATGAACTTCAGATTTTGTCTGGATAGAGAAGCATTAGATGGTTTGGTGTGAAGGACGGTTAAAAATCTGTCAAGTAAATGTCAAAGTATTCGAAGTCTAGGTATAGCTTTTGTCTCTTTAATCTCGTTTTGATTGTTTACTTAAAATTCTAACGGAGTTGGTACCATTTTATTCTTGACTATACAAAACCGCTCATCCTTTATCTCAATGTGACCTGGGCTTAGAGAGATGTATTTTACTTGAATGACTATAATTTTTTTTTTTTATGAGGGTTCTATAGGGATCAAAATGCACAAGGCCTTTTAATCAACACGACACTCGAATAACCGCGTCTCAATCCTCCTAGCCTTATATATGTATATATTTTTTTCATTTTATTATATATAATTATTATTATTATTTCTTTTTTTCAAAAAACATACGATTGCTGAACATGACATTAGGCAATCTTTGTACTGGCATCACCATGGGAAGTCTGGATTGTGGAGGGGGACGTTTTACTAAAAAACGAATCGTCAATAAATATTTCTCATGTAGAACGATTTTCAGTATTGAGAAGCCATTTCACTATCTGAAAGGAAGGATTGATGCAACATTGTTCAATTCGATGGATTTTAGACAAGAAGAGATCGTGCGGTGGAAAATAGAATGTCGGTAATTTTCTTTAAGGGTTTTGATTTAATTTCTTATGTTGTTATGTTTTCCCAATTTTTTTTTGGAAGATTTACCGAGGATTTGATAATCCTAGTTCATCTAGGTTGGGACCAAAGATAGATGCGGATAATAATCTTTATGAATTATTATGAAAATTATTATCTGTATTTAAAATAAACTTGGTTTAATAACCAAGTTTATTTTAAAAAATGAATTTGTATAAAAATTTAATTTAATTCTCCTATCTTAGAAAGTTTAAATTTATTTAATCTTATATATAATTAATGACTGGTAAGTTTGTTAGTTAATCGTATAGAATATTCTAGGATCCTTTTAAATAAGTACTAACGCTTTGTATTGATCATGGAGGCAGGGGAATGGCTAATACTGAGGGAATGGACCTAGTCCGTTAAACTAAATACTCCAATCTGGTTTTAGTTTGGGCTATTAGCTAAATTGCAAGCTATTTAAATAACCCTCTCTACCTCCCCCCCCCCCTTCGTTTTAGAATTAATGACCAAATATTTTGAAAGCCATTTAAGAGGAAGAATTAGCATTAAATGGTTCAAATGATCTTTTTAATTTGTAATTATTTTCACTAACCAATCAATAGCTTGATTAATGATGCTTAATCGTTTTTTGATTGCGCTTATATTTATTATTAATAAATATATTTTTTTAATTAGTTCCTTACTTAGTTTTACCTAAGATTTTTGGAATCATTAGCCTTGATTTTTTAAGGGATATACATTCTTAATTAAGACTAGGTTATTAAAATAAAAAACTCCAATTTTCATGTTCTTCGTCACTTGACATTTGCTGCATGTTTGCATATGAATCAGAACTTGTGGCAAAGAACGATATGTTTAACATTTAACATAACTTGTAAAATCTTAATTTTTGTACTCAAGACTCGTTAACAAGTAAATAAAGATTTTTTTTTTTTAAATTTTGTTCCAATTTATAAAAGCAGCTGAAAAATGAAAATGGCCAGACCCAAATTGAGATGGTTACGTGTTTTGGATGCCGATGGGACAACTCTAGGAATTAAAAAATTGTGGACGACAGCCCGATACACGTGGAAACCGACTCTTGAGGCAGCCAAGATTCTTAGATTGTAGAGTTTAGGATGATGGTAGCACGAAGTTTATATTCTAACCGTTTCGGTTGAAAAAATATCTTAGAACAATTTTTAGCAACCGACCCTTTGTCAGACAATACTGTTATACTTACAGTTTTTAAGTTCCGTTTAAAGATTTGTTTGTATAGGAATGTAGCTGAATAATTTTTAATATTTTAATTGGCTTAAAATAAATTCATTATTTAATCATTTTATACTTTCTTAAGAATCGGTAGGTATTAAGAAGTACACAACCTTACCAAGTAATAAGTCCAAGACACTTCATGGGTTTTTGTGGTGTAGGTTTTTATAAGGTTTGCGGAAGGAAGTCAAATTATGTCAGTAAGAGAATGGCGGTTGTATCGGAATCGAACTACTGGCTTCAATTATCATTTTAATTATAATTTATTTACATCAATCATTAATAAGAATTTATATATCTTAAATTAATAAGATATATCAGGATACTTGATTTAGTTTTGTTTGTGTGCTAGAGGGATTTTTTTTCAAGGTAATTTTCAACTATTGCATTGGTGCAAAGTTTATAAATAATGGCTATTGATGTTTTAATGTCAGATTAGTTTAGTTTGTGTTATATTTTCTATGGGTAAGGACCTGTGAAAATCACCATATCAAAACATGATTTCCGTCAAACTTATTTTTATGAGTTCTAACTAGATTGAAGTGCAGCTTAAACTGCTCGTAACATTGGGAATAAAGTAAGCATCGGTGAATGCACAGTGCAGCGATGGTTCCAAAAATAACGTCTTGGAAATCTTGAAGACAAGAAAGGTCGCGATAGGCCTTCTGCAGTCGATTAGGGGCTTTGAGAGAGTTTTTTATGCAAATCTTTTTTTTTCACATAAGAACCTGCATTATTTTCGCACTAACCCACTAGAAGTTAAAAAAAAATACATTCATAATTCATCGATTTGGCAATTGATTACATATTCGTCCTGCTGGCTGATTCTGTTCATATAAGAGGAGAGGTGTCGCCCTGGCGAGAATATTGGGAGCAGGAACATCTGTCAGGAGTCGATGGTGACAAATGCCCGGATCGTTTAGGAGAGCTGGAGCAGATAAGATCTGGCATCGCACACATGGACTATTCAAATCCTGAATAATTTACATTTACACCGCGAGGACAAACAGTCCCAGCCGAAGCCCAGGTTTCATTAATCGTAATAAATGAAGCAATTATTTATTATGTATTCGATATTTATTATGTAGCGGCGGGTAAACGGTTCATTTACATTTATTCAGGCTCCCTCATCGTCACTCTACATTTGCGTGGGCATTGATTAATTTCGTCAGATTAATAATTTATCTGTTAAATGATTTAGAAACCGGTGGAGTAGGGAGGATACTAAAGCCTCTCGCTCGAACTGAATGTAAAATGAATAATACTGGATTCGCAAGAGCAAAAGGTCCTTCGGTATGAATATGAATCAGGCTCTCGACAAGAGGCTGGAAACCTTCACGGTCCTCTAATGATTTGGTTTTTAGCGGAGGGTTTACTATAATGCTTAGGATTCAGCTGGCAAAACAGTGAAGTAGATTTGTTATGTCATTTATTTTTATTTTTTTATAATTGGTTTTTAATTTTTGTTTCCCCCTTGTTTAATGATATTAATATTAATGGAGTGTTAGGGATACAGTAATACCATTCACCGATAGGCGTAGTCCGGTTTAATTTCAAGTTGTGACTGATAAAGCAGTATAATGTAATATTAAACGTATTTAATTTTTCCAACCTAAAGTTTTCAAAAATTTAGATGCTCAATATTATGATGACTAGTAAAACCCTGAATATTTTTTTTTGAAATTTTCGTAATTCCATCTCGTTTTCTTTACATAGTATCTTTTCAAATATCCAATTCTTATTTTTTTTTCATAATGCAGTTTAAAAAATCCATATAGTCTTCTAGGCAGATTCAGACGCCAGTGATCCAGAGACCTTTTTTAATGGGTGCTATCGAGTCCTAGTAATGAACAGGTTTTCGTTCAAGTACCGGGTGCCTGCGTCTATGCTGCTCTTTCTTACTCCCACTGTTTTTCTTCCAGAAATGCTCCAGAAAGTAGCATTGCGATATATTCAGATTTACATTCAATAAAAGGGCTTGGTTTAGAGTTTCTATTCTATTCTATGAATGGATTAATTACTATTAATTTTTCTCTTTACTCCTGCGGTAGGCAAGGTGTCATTAATTCCTTAGGATCGGTTAAAAAAAAAAAAAAAAAAAAAATCATGGAAAGTATATCGGACCTACGAAGACAAATCTGAAGTAACAGTTAACCTAGCGAGGAGGGGTTAAGATGTAGTCAAGCCGCGGGATTTAACAAAATAATCACTGTGACACATAGTTTGGTAATGATTTGGTAAACCTTGTTGAGTCAAGTATTTTATTTAATATCTTAAACATTTTAAGAAAAGACACTCCTACAATAAAACTTTTTTTTTTATTCTTTTATTAATATAAATTTACAACTGTTTTAGAAAACACATCAAGTAAATATGCGGTATATATGAGATATAATGACATGAATAAGACTTGTAGAGGAACTACCCATTGGTAGTACTCTGATGAATATTTACAAAAGAAGATCACGAGGCCATCTTCTTTTCAGACGCCTCGGAGGATCGCCAGGAATGGAATGGGAACCTAGCTGTGCAACAAGTGGATTAGGATGAGAGTTAAGTTTATTATGAAAGGAGAGAAATCTGGTTCGTGCCATGTCGGCGACATATGGGATATTAAGGTCATTGTGGATTAGTTCATTTGTGACAAAGTAAGGAGCATTAAGGATTTTTCGAAGGATTTTGGATTGGGGTTATTGGATGTGGGAAGAATTCGATAGTTTAGTGGATCCCCACAATTCTATACCGTAAGTCCAAATAGGTCTGATAGTCGTCATATAGACAAGTTTCTAATAGTGAATCGGGAGATTTGAACATCATTAAAGTATACTGGAAGACAGGATGAGGTAGATTTTGGACGGAGGGTAAAGGTTATTGGTTGGGATTTGATAGGATTTATCTTGACTCTCCAGTTATGACACCATTCTTCAAGGGAAGTATTATGTGACTGGAGTGTCTGAGATGCAGAAAATGGATCATCATTGACTGATGACACCAGCGTGTTATAATAAAGGTGATGAGTTGAATTCTCAACTATTCATGTAATGAAGATAGCAGTAAAGCAACCACTAATACTAAAAAAAATCCTAACAAGGCGAGAAATCGTTGCTTTGAATCGGACAGGTCACTCTCGGACATTCATTATCATGTAACGATGGAGATTAATTCCGGATATTTTAACCAGTGAATAATTTTAGATTATGTTAATATGTCTCGGGTGGTTGGAATAACGCTCGGAGGGACCGGTGGAATGTTATTCATTCTGTAGGGCTAGTAATAGAGAAGGATGTCCTCTATTAAGAAGTTATGTTAGAACTAGCTATAATTAGCCTCTTTAATACCCAATAACTTATCCTAACGACTGGTAAACCGTGGAGATACAAGTGGCATGAGTAATTGGGACGGCTATCTGAGGAACATCTATAGATACCTGTAATCTGGTAAATCCATTCAATAAAATGGTGTTCGCATTCATTATATTTTATGATAATTTATTTATTTTTATTATGTTGCCCATGTTATGGATGCCCCCCTTGTAAAATTGTTAATTCATTAATTTACATTTAATTATATCTGGACTATAAATTGTAATTTGTTTTATTATTATGAAGGGAACATTGGTCCAACATTATTGTTGGTTTTCCCTTAATGCTTTGTTTGAACTTTTTTTTTTCCTTTGCTATATTTTTTGTTTTTTTAAATGTCCTAATTTATTCACATGATTACCGTTCAAGAAGTCATAAAGTGAACTTGACGCTTTGAGCCATGTTTGGTGGCTAAACCATGAATATTTAAAAAAATTGTATTTCAGCTTAATATAAGTTTGATTTTAAAAAAAACTATTAGACTGATAAAAGTCCAAATAACTGGATTCGAAGAAAAACATATTAAAAATATTTATTTAACACAATATATATTTTAGAAATAAAATATTGCCTAATCTCTCTCTCTCTCTCTCTCTCCCTCTCTCTCTCTCTCTCTCTCTCTCTCTCTCTCTCTCTCTCTCTCTCTCTCTCTCTCTCTCTCTCTCTCTCTCTCTCTCTCTCTCTCTCTCTCTCTCTCTCTCTCTCTCTCTCTCTCTCTCATCTATCTGATGAAAACTAATAAATATACTTCCTTTTTTGTAAATAATCACTGTAAAAGCGAAACCAGAACGAAAAATATGTTCTTTTTAAAAAATAACCCTCCTCAGAGTTAGAAGTAAAATAAACATTACTTTGAGTTTGATTACTTTGTTGAGCAAATAGATCGGATACAAGGAGGAAATAGGAATAATCTTGGTGAAAGATGGCCCCCGCAGCTCACGTTCTATGTTTGTTGAACCGTTTATTGTTTGCTCCCAACATGTATGGCTCCGGTATTCAAACAGAGCGATATACACATAACATGTAAGCAGGCGGGAAAGTAATGACATTACGTATTGTAGGGGCAACAAACATTTGTCGAGGGGCTCCAATGGCGGTTTACATTTCTGGTCCTCCTAATGTTATTAATATATTTTATGTTAATATATTTGATTTGATTATATTATAGTTTCTTTTTTGAATGGATGAAATGAAATTAATGAATAAATCATCTCTATTCTGAGACGTATTGTCCCCTAAGAATAACATAATTTTATCACAAGGTAGTACAATGTTCTGGCTTGCATAATTTCATATAACACTATTTGTATATTAAGAACAAAAGACATGTAAATAAGGTTAATTGTATATAAATGTATAAAGAACCTCAGTAATATAATAACATAAGTAGGTGAAATGAAATAAAATAAAAAAATAACCATGAGAAGATAAGAAAAGATATATACAGAAAATAAACTACACCTATATGTATATTGAATGAAGAATATATTTACTGATACTACGATATATACTAGATACTACGGATATGGCTTTTATCAGGGATAAATTGAGTTTTTTATTCTTTATTATTTTAGATCTTTTTCTTTTTTTACATATTACTTTTTAATTATTCTCTCCCTCTCTCTCTCTCTCTCTCTCTATATCTATATATATATATATATATATATATATATATATATATAGAGAGAGAGAGAGAGAGAGAGAGATTATAGCAACTAGTTAAATTGGTTCTCCTACAATAAAACTACCTACTTTTTAAACTACCTCTAGTTAATATCTTTCTCCCATATAAAGTATTTTTATTTTAATATTGGTGAAGAAATAGATAATTCCATCATTAAATCTTTATACTGAAGTTAAATAAGGAATAATAAATCACTAATGAAATTTCAATCTCTTGTCCTATAAATGCCTCAGCCTAGTGACTCGTATAAAACTGTATAAAGGACAAATGGAGCGTTATGGTTCTGCTGAGCCCGAGCTGCAATTAGTGGGCCGAGATTGAGAGGGCTTGCAGATTCATTATTGTGTCGTATAAATTGCAAGCTCCTTCCAGCAGCTGCTATCCTTCTCCAGCTCCAGCGACTCATTGGGTCCTGGCTGGAATAGTGTCTTCTATTCATTCATCAGTCTCCTCATATTGGTTAGACCCGTGTTAAGGGATAGTTCTGCCTCTATTTGCATGTCATCTTCCAGGCCGGGTTTCTAGATTTAAAAATCGCCCGAATTGTGCCTCCCTCGTTTCGTTATTATAGAATATGCTTAAATTAACTATTGATATGATTAAATGACTATTTGATAGAGGTTTAAAAAAAAAATAATGGCAACCTCCCTCCCCCCCCAAAAGAACAAAGAAAAAAACTATGGTTTAGAACTTAAACATTTTTTTTCTCGCATCTGTTATAAAGGTAACAGCAAATTTAACAATACAGGCTCTAAATCATTTTTTAGCATTGTATCTTTGTTATTAATTCTTCTATTTATCAAGTTTAAAAATTTATCATTATTTTGAGGAGCCCCTTTGTTAATAAATTCTAATGTAATGATATTGTTAATTAATTTGGAAAGAAATTTCTTTTTGACTTATAGGTCTTTAATAATAGTTTAATGCTTTTGTGTTTAGTTTATTGAATTAAATTGAAAAAGTATTACGGAATGGAGAATGGCTTCTAAAAGTATTTTTATATTCGATTTACTGACTTGAAAATACTACAATACTTAATAAATACTCAACAATTATAATTATTGTTTAAACTAAATAACTGAAGACTATATTTTCGGAATTCAGTTCTAAAGCTATCTAATTTTATAACAACAATTTAAAAAAAAAAAAATCATTTATAGAATTTAAATATCTAGTAATTGAACCATATCTATTAAAATTTCCCTGATTTCAACATCTTACTTTAAATACTCTTGTTCAATTCAATCAGCCATGACGAAATGTTTTTGTTTTTTTTCAATGTAAATGAATATGTATAACTTGATATTCATTAGCTAATATTGTTACTAACCGTGTCTGACATTTAGATTAATTTCTAAATCATTGATCGTTTAATGATACTGTTTGATGATAAATATATAATTAAAATTTCACCAGGATTATAAGTGGATGAATATGGATGTATGATATGTATATCCCTATATATAATAGGGATATTTTCGATTTTTCTTTAGATGTGGTACGATCTCTAGGCGTGATACCATTAAACATCAGTCATCCAGGTAATTTTCAGCTTGCATTAAGTTATGCTTGGAATTTATAATGTTGTTTTTTTTTTGTTTTTTTTTTAATGTCTGTAAATAATTTGGCGTTAGGGAAATCAATGAAAAGTTAGCGCATGAATACAAAAATTTAAGGAAGGCTTTAGTTCTAAACCGAGAGAAACTCGAAAGAAAATTGACATTCTCAAAAAGAATGATAATTAGAAAAACTTTATTTCCTCACTAAAGACATTTATCGCATGAAAACAACAAATTTTTCAAGCCGATGAAAGCTCCAGAAGGTAGAAAGGCGAATATTAAGAAGAATTTATGGCCGAAGAATATCGCAAGGAAGCTACACAGACCAAGAATGGATAAAGAAATAAACGAAAGGAAACAGAACCTATGAGAAAAAGATGAGTAGGATTGGTTTCAGAAGTTTGAATAAGAAGATATTTAATAAGATTTGCAGCCTGAAAAGCCAGAGTGTTTATGGTAAGAAAATGAAGAAAGAACTTGGAAGTACGGTAAGGGACTTCTTGGGCAGAAAGATATTCAGGAACCGACCAAAAAACATCAGGGTTCTTGTAGAAGAGAGACAAGGCTTGGGTGTGGAGTGGGGAGAGGGCGGACGGATGAGAGAAGACTGCAGCTTTTACAGAATATGGATTATTATTGAAGGAGAATAAAAAATGAGCATGTCATATGAAGTTAGAGATGATATCTGAGTGGTACTTTGTTGACGTCTTCGAAAAAAAAAAGAAAAAAAAAAGAAGGTAATTATCATTAACTACATTCCATTTATTTATAAATTACATACCATAGATTAATAACATTTTATAGATTTATAAATTACAGAAATTACAAATCATTAAACACAAGCGACGCGGTTCCATCCTCATGCATTTTCGAGATGCATAACAAAGGTAGAGGTAAATTCCATGCAAAAATAACTTCATATTCCCCGAGGCCATTTATGCATACAGGATGCAATACGTGCTTTTCTCGGACCCGCCCTTTTGAAAGCGCATAATGCATGCAGATTGGCCTATTAAAATTTTATTATGGAGTATTCACCGGTGAGAATGTTTGGTTTTTCCTTATAAGTCGTTTTCTGAAAAACATAATTTATTTTTAAATAAGCAGTAAAAATATGTTCGTATGTAAAAGCATGCGATTATATATAAAAAATGGCGATGACTCAAACTGAACTAAGTGTAATTTATTAATTATTTTTAATTAGCAGTTATCAATTCCTTTTTATTGAATTGCACGGCCTCATATACAGGTTTTGAGTTTTTTACCTATTACATTGATAGAAATTCTTTAAAATGAAATGAAATATTTTGTTTTTATCAATAGTTTAGTTCACTAGATTGTTTAAGAGCTGCTAGAGTATGGAAAGAAATTATATAAATACGTATCATCGATTTTTTTTTTTCGTAATGAAATGAACACGAACTACTGAAATTGTGAACATTTTGCATACAATCAATTTATATATAATATAAATATTTAATATACGATTTAATTTATAATTAATAAATCGTTATAGCTTACTTGTATATATTCTTTATTTCATGAAGTATTATTAAAGCATATGAATTTTATTTTCGTAGATTTTTTTTTTCATATTTTTAAATACAGTATATTGGACTGAGATAACGTATTGAACTCTGTTTGGTGCACCAACTTTATTTTTCGAAAGAGACCAATCTTACTAACCTGATTTATTTATTTTTAAATTTTTGTTTTATAAACATAGCTGCAGCTACCGAGAATTAAAAAAAAAAAAATGGAAGGATTGTTTCCAGGAGTACCATAATTTCATTTCATCCGAGTTGAAATTAAACCGTAATAGCACTAGAATGTCGAACAGCGCTTTCCTAAATCCGCCCTGAAGTGAAGAGATTGCAGGAAACGAAGCTGACTTGACCAAACAGACTTTGAAATGCCGAAATGGAGGAACACTTGCCGTCACAATGTTTAATTCACACTTGACGGATTAACATAATACCTTTTGAGAGGGCTAGCGAAGTCGATGGGGCTGGGATTATCAAAATGCAAATCTCCATTTCCATTCGTATGTTGTGATTATTCAACAAACAGGGAATATTCAAGAACCCCCCTCCCCTCCCCTCACCGATATATCTGCTATTAATGTTCTCTTCGACTGCAATTAGCTTTAATGTTTATTAAAGTTGAAACGCTGTGCCAAGGTAAGTGGACGGTTAGGGTGGGTGAATAAAACATTTGCCAACTGATACTGTTGCATCTTTTTTTCTTGTTTTTAACCTACTTTTTTTTTGTTTATACAGTAAAAAATTCCTATGTAACATTCAAGTATGTTTATATTTAAATATTATATTCTAAATAAAACAGTTGCATATATTATATATATAATTGTACATTAGAAAGTCAGACTTAAATAATTCTTTAGGATATTTCGTAATTTTATTTATAATACGACCAATTACAACTATAACATATAAATTAATTCACTAGTATTTTTTGTTAAAAACGTGTATAATTTTTATTTAGTCTAGTAACTGAATTGGCTTTAAGTAAAAAAAAAAAAAACTAAACTGATTACAATCCATATTGCTATCAAATTTAGTTAGTTTAATTATATTTCATATAATTTATACCATACTATTAGATATTTAATAGTAACAGTCAAGAAATTATCCATATTAACACATTGAGTCAATACTGTAAAATATCTATCGCGGAAGAATGGGATTTTATGAAGAAATCAAGTCAACCCACGGTCCTGACGCAATCACATTCATGAAAGAACTTCAGAAATCTATCAGACAACTGGCAAGAGAGCAAAGAATAAAAGAACATTCCTACTAAGATGCAGAGCATGATTATGAGAACACTATAATCTTGAAACGTCGCCGAAATAGTTGTTTTTATTTATTGACTGAACCTCAAGAACCTTATTAAACATATAATAGTATCAGTCAAGAAATTATAGATATATTTATATAGACACTCTCTCTCTCACACACCCATAATTTATTATGTATTTTATTTACTATACCGACATTTATTTATTTATAAAGAATCTCTGTCCCGAAACATGTAGTTAAACGATGTTAAAATAAAAAATAAAAGAAATCAATCACAAAATATAAGTTTTTTTTGTTTATCCATTAATAAAACAAAAAACTAATAGTAATTTATTCAACTAGTCTATAATGTGCTACTTTTAATCACTTGAAGCAAGGTTTGCCTGCATGACCGAACCTTCGCTTTGTTCGGTCGTGGCCAGTGTTGGTAGGATCCAGCGAGTGCTGGAAATAGCCAAGTGTAAGTAAAATACTTTACACTTTATTTAAATATTAATGTTTTTTTAACAATAATTAACTTAACATCGACAAAAATATTTTTTTATAAACTAAAATAATTAAAAACGATGTTAACAATTTATTAATTAATGATTATTACTATTAATTGTTTTTTGACTATTATTAGTATTAGTTTTAAAAGGATGGTTTGAAGGATGATATATATTCGATTTAAATATGATCTGGTGAAAGTATTAGGGAGCGATTTTATAGCTAAGATGCGGTTTTAACTTCGTCCTTGTGGAACCTGCTGTTTTTTTATCCAGTAGTTGATAAAAAGAACTTTTCACCGAATAGTGGATAACGTAGCATATTAAACAGCTGAGTAATGTTCTCATCATTAAATTACTGTCGAAAAAATTCTTTAAGTTTTTAAATGTTTTTTAATTAATCTATAATTATTTAAAGGCAGAGAAGATTTTAGAAAAAAATGAATTCGATCTATTTAAAGTATTCCAAGAGAGGGATATAATTCCAAAGGATTAGGAACCTGATTGAAGTATTAATATAATTTTCATTTAAAATTTTCAAAGATATATGGAATAATAGTTTGGGCTAAGGGAGAGACTAGAAAATGTATACAAATCTACTGTATTAAATTCTCATTCGTGCAAAAATGACAGTAGCATTCTGGTGATAGGTGATTTATTACATGTGTCACTGAAGAATGTCTTGGGATAGGCGAGGCTTCAACCTAGAAGGTTCGCTAATGTTATATCTACGGCTGAACTTAATAAGAGAAATGATTAATTGTTGAACAGAGGTGTGATTATTTAAGTCTATGCTATCTCTAAAACATATAATTGCCGATGACTTTCGCAAATATTACTAGACTCCGCTAGATTTACAAACCCGTAATTTATTCGCCAATATTTTGATTCAGTGGACATAATATTTGAAATAACAGTTATTTAATATAACCTTCGTCATGAGAAGTTGTTCAACGCATAGTTTATAACTATATAAATAACTAAAAAAGAGAAAGGAATAATGACGTAAATAACCGTAGTTGGGTGCATGCTCTAAATATTTGTGTTAAAAAATATGGCTGAATATATGTAACCAGTTTGCTCAATTGAAACTTTAACAGAACTCAAACTTTACAGAATCAAAAAAAACATAAAATTTATTATTGTCTGTATTAGTTATATTTACAACTGACAACAAAATATTAGTGGGGGGTCACCTGTGGTGTAGTGGTTAGCATAGCAATCTACTAATCCAAGATCGCGGGTTCGCAGCCCGGCAGATGACCTTAGGATTTTTGAAAGGGAGTAAAAAATCCTTAGCTATGACGTCCTTCGGAAGGTGCGTAAAATGGGGGTCCCGAGCCTGTGCGATGTCAGGTACTCGTTAAAGATCCCTATCCTAATTATACCTGAATAGGAAAAATTTAGGACTCCCTCCGTAGCATCGTCCGATAAGCCATAGCAGCATAAAAGTGACGTTAAACGAAATAAACAAAACAAAATATTACTGACAGGGAATGGAAAAAAAAAAAAAAAAAAAAAAAAAAAAATTGAAAAGGTGATGGCATGATGAAGAGAATTACTCTTCGCACTTTGACAATAGTTTATGCTGTTCGAGATCATTCATCTAGCTCCTTTTCGTCCTAAACAGACATTGCGGGGACGTAAGATGTTTACATGTCTTGTATGGGTTTATTTGGATGACCTTGAATGCAGTTGTGAAATCTTTTGCAATAATAGATGACTAAAATAAAAGTCATTTATAAAAGATTTTGAGAAGTGAGACTTTGATGTTTGGCATGTGAAAATCCTTAAGCAGAGCTTTTTTACAGAGCTTCTATGCACCAAGGTACCATAGTGATGATCCTATTTGTCTTTTTGGCAGTTCTATTTATTTGTGGGGCAAAATAGCTTAGAGCTTTAAATATTAGGTATTACATTTTTTTCTTTGATTTAATATAGAATGATTTATAGTGTGATTGTAAAGTAATCTTAACCGTTTATTCGATGCTTCTTTGAAATTTGTGAGCCCCTTGTTTACTGAATTACTAAAGAAACATAAAAACAAAAACTAGCTCTATATCCATGAAACTGATTTTATAATAGAAAAAAAGTCTTATAGAGGTTTAGCACGTTAGGTTTGTGTTAGGGTTTAAGAAACCAGAAATATAAAATATCAATATATAAACATATAAAAAACCACTGGAACTATTTCAGAATTTAACAGAGTATACATAGTTGATTATTGAATGTATATATATATATATATATATATATAATAATATAAATATAATAATAATAAATAATTGAATGTATATATATATATAAATTCTTTAGCACTTTGTAACCTTGCCTGAAGAATGAAATTAAAAACAAAAAATAAAAATAAAGTCTTAACGAGGTATTTTTGTTGTTTTTTCGTTTAGCTCATTTACATTTTTATTTATTTATTTTTTTATTGGTACTTTTATGGGGAGTTTTTGGCCATCCAACAAAAATATTTTACTTTCTTGTGGACAAGAATTTAAAATTTTATAAATATATAAAAATAACCTTTTGAATTTAATTTTCCTCCTTTATTTATGTTTTCTCTTCTTTTAGCACATGACTTAGTTGAATAAATGATTTCTCACTAGCTAAAGATTTTATTTACCTATTTTAGTGATAGTACATTTATATTTATCCTGTGCTTTTATTTATTTATTTTTTTTAATGGTATTTCGTAAATCAAGTAATAGTTGAGCAACTTAGTGTTGCATTCCATACAGCTCAAGGTGACTTATCTCACCCCGACGACTGAACCAGACGATCGCACGTGAGGGGAATAAAACAAGAACTCGAGGGGTTGACAGAGCTGTCGAATCCAGTTATAAAGTTTCTCGGTGGAGGCGGAATCTTTGATACAGTGAGTCCCTTTTGCTGCATTTCCTTTCATAAAACATTGGCTTGTTATATTTAACTTGCTTCTTACCTCGTTCCTCAATAGATTTCCTCACTTTGATGCTTGATGCAGCTAGATTTGAAATAATATCTAATACAATAATATCTTTGGAAGATAAAATTGTGTGCAGGTCGTTTTTCTTTCATCAAGAAACTAAGGAATATTTTTTATTTATTGTCCATGCTGATATTTTATTTACAGTATGTGTCTCCTGGCACAAAAAGCAAATCGTTTGAAAGTAACGTGGCATTACGTTCTCTGGGATATTATCTTCAATCAGCTAAATTGAACTGTATGTGTGCTTGTTTTAGTACCGTGTCTGAAACGGGCATTTTGATATTGATTATGATTATTAAGTTTTAATTTAAACTAAAACTACAGCAAACTGCTCGTCATTTTCGACTTCTTCAACTTATTTACATGCCAGTTCAGACCTTTTTGGACATATGGAGTTGAGCTTTGGGGCTCCACAAAACCATCTAATTCGTCCCTTATCCAATCCTAGCCATCCAAAATCCTTCGAAAAATCCTTAACGCTCCTTACTTTGTCATAAATAAACTTATCCATAAAGACCTTAATTTTCCATATGTTGCTGATTTAGCCCAAACCAGATACATATCCTTTTATAGTAAACCCCGTAACCATTCTGATCCACTAGTCTCTCAAGTTGCTTCCCATTATATTCCTGATAATCCTCCGAGGCGTCTGAAAAGAAGATGGCTGAGAGACCTTCTTATATAGATTTTTTTCTTTTTATTAAAGTGAGTGGTTCTTCACATGTTATCGACAAGCCATTGCAATAATTTCCTCAAATTTACTTATTGTGTATATTAATACAGTTTTAAATACCAATAAATAGTTTTTAAAAAATTAAATTTTTGAACTACGTAATTTCTAAATGTTAATTAAGACGTCTTAAGTTTTAATAAAAACGTTGGATTTTCTGAACGTTTGATTTCTTAAATCTACCCCATACTTTTTAACTTTAGCTCCAATATGAAAATGGAAAATATATTTCAAAAGCTGTTTTTAATTTTCTATTTCACTTACTTCAGGGACCTCTCTTATCTAATATGTTTTTGGAAAATTGGTAATGACACACGTCGTATCAGGAAACATTTTCCAAACTCGTTTTCTTTTTTTGTTAATTAGGTCAGCATCTTTGAACTGCTATTCATCAGATGATTTGAGCATTAGTCAGTAATTAAGACATCAAATTATTGGGTCACAAATTAAAAACGAATTTATTTATTTGAATTATATTTCCATAAAAATAGATATGTGTTTCGGACAAAATTAGCAAATTATGTTGTATCCAGATCATTATGGATAATTTTGAGAGTGTCAAAGTAAGGAGCATTGAGGATCATTCAAGTATATCGGAAAAATATTATAACATACTGAACGTTAATTCTTTAAATAAATTGATATATGAAAACGTTTTCAAATTATAACAATTGGAAGACTTCATAAAATCCAACCTAAATAGAAGTGGATTGCATGGTGAAGATATGAGGAACGTTGCTATAGAGGAACTAATTCGAGGATGCGGAGAACAAGGTACACCCGGCCCAACAGCTAAGCCTGACTAAGCGAAAGTTGGTGGATGCTAGTCACGGGAGCTGTCAGCTTGTGGAGTTGATTCAATCCGAGATCTCATATAGCCACTGTACTTCTACTTCTCTCCTTCTCCTTCTCTCCTGTCCTCAATCATCGGCTTAGTTCTCATCTCTGTCCGCTTTGTCTTATTTCTTCCTTAGAACGCTTTTTTCGTTTATACTTCGCTCTGGTATATACCGCTAGTGTCTTGTATTAGAGTAAACAAACATTTGTAAAAAAAGTATTTTTTATTCGTAATTCTTTTATCCTTAGCTAAGTTTTAAAATTCCTCCTTTAGTATATTATATTTTTTAACAAAAACATAATTTAAAATCAATAGAACATTTTATATATTGACGTCAATGGTATTTTAATTGTACCAAATAATAAAATTTATTATATGAATTAAGTAAGAAATGAAATATTATTATTTTTGTATATGAACATCTGAGGAATGCTTATGAACCAATTACATATATTGATAATAATAATAAAAAAAGTTATATATACAGTGTATAAAAAAAAAAAAAAAACTTCATAATTACTTAATCTATAAAAAAAATTCAAGCATCAAAAAAATATCATATTTCCACCAACTGAATACATTAAAATGATTAAAGCAAAACTATATTTAACGCTAACACAAAATTATATTTATATGCAATACATTAATTTTCAAATTAAAAGTTTTTGTAACATTACTTCAAACAGCTTCTTCATAATGTTGCCTTGGGCCCAAAATTATATTATTCACATAAACTCTAAGTGCACAATTAAATATGATTCTTGACTCTTCTTTGGACTATGAGTGACTCCACAGACAGGTTCTCCATTTTCACCTTCAATGCCTTCTTAACCCTGTGTCGAACCACAACTCACAACAGTTACTCACAACTCAATACAGTCTCACTAAATGCATTCTATTCTTTACATTGAAAATCCAACCTTTAAATTTTGTATTATATCTATACTATTATATAAAAGGACAAGCCATTTTTTGTTTGTGATCACTAACCGCGAAAACTACTAAACCAATCTGTACCAAATTTTAACCACATCATTTTCATAGTCCAAGAAAAGTTTTACAATAATAAAATTTACATAGTTTTTATGATATTGCTGTTAAAAAAGTGATGTGGTGCGCAGTGAAGTTTTAACATGGACCGATAGGTGGCGAGCGCCATTCAAGAGAGTTTACAATAATGATACGTGCTATATCTAGCTAGAAATTGATAAATAAAATTAACTTAATTCAATTAAATTGTTTTAAAAAATCTATGAATATGTGGTGTAGATTCCAGTGAAGTTAAAAAATCGAATGATATGTGGAAAGCGACATTCTGCAGCGAAATTTTGACTACATGAATTGATAGTTCTATGAGGATTTATATTAGTAGAGTTTACTATAATAATATTAATTTAAATTTACATTATTAAGTAATGGAAAGAGGTTTGTCCCACTGCCATTAGCTTTTAAGGTTAGAAATTAAAATTCTACCAGGTGAAATTGATAAAATTGTTTCTGCCGAATAAAAATTATTACCAAATCAAAATTTCGATCCTTTGCTTTTTGATATTGTATGTAAAAATGTGATCCATGGGTGTTTAGTTACAAGAACTGATAATGCAGTCCAATATTCGCAAGATTTTCTTAGTACATAGTATCTGTCCGTCTGGATTACCAACTCATTTATTAAAATTAAAAAATGGATCAGTGCAATTTTAATCAAGTTAAAAATTACTGGTATGCGTGAAAATATCATTAAAGAAATAATGCTAGTTCCATTCTTCAACTCAAGGTTTTTTTCCATAAAAAACTAACACTTAATTTTTTTTTTTTTAAACTATCCAAGTATTTAATAATAAACGAATTTAATGGATCTTTAATAGAAAAGACTAGTACCTAACTGTAATTTGTTCAATGTCACACGGGAAAGGCTAGGATTACATAGATAGAAAAGGATTTTCTATTGTATTCCTTATAATCAGTAAGATCGGGAGTGTTTGTCTCTGCTGGCTCTCTGATGCTAACACCATTATCATTAAAAGGTAACATTTTCTCATTTGCTGATTGCAATAATCTATCATATATTCGAATATATAGTAGTATGTAGCAAGCAAAAAAAAAAAAAAAAAAAAAAAAAAAAAACTAAAAAAAACTGCATAGTATTTCAATAGAATATATAATCCTGAAATTTATTATAATTGTGTTTATTTAATGATATTTTATTGGTTGCCCGAACTGTTAATTGTGCCAGTATTGTCTACAATTGTGCAAATGGCAGGTAGTTAATTACTTGGCAACAGGGTTCCGTTTCATAGGAGCAAGCTTTAAACTAAGTTGGTTAAGTTGTCGGCCAGAAGTAATTGACAAATCCTTTGTGACCCAATATTAGGGGTTTTACTGTAATCACGAAACTCTTGATTTCGGGTGACTTTGTTTACTAACTTACTGTTCAAATATTCCATAAGCTGGTGTTGAACAATCAAATATATAAGTCATAAATTGTTAATAGTTAAACTCTTTAAAGAGAGTTAGTACTAACTAACATGTAAAATTACGCTTAACACGTTTCTAAATATACAGCTTATCACCAACCCACTCCTTAAGGCTCCAGCGAAATCGCTTTTCTGTCGCTGTTCTCAAGCCAGTGGTTTAATGTTTTAGAAAATGACGTAATTTTTTTTTTTTTTTTTCGGGGGGATAAGTCAATTCTAACGATATATATTGATTTGTTTTACTCATATTAAAATAACTGGTATCCATGTGGCGTATTCCTTAAATGTATATACTTCAAATTATGTTATAGGTTTTTTTTCTTCGACGCCATTGAATATTTTCACTTATTAGTCCCCCAATCCTTCACAGATAATGCACTACTGAGAATGTATTACAATCTCACTCAAGGTAAATAAGCTTGTTTTGTTTGAGATTTTTTAGCGTAAAACATTAAATTCATCAACGCTTGTTTAATCTTTATGGTAAATCAATTATAGTAATTCATTTTACTCTTTGGTGTCGTAAGAGCATTTTTTACAAATATGGGCTACGGCATAACTACTGCTACACATCTCATATTTGGGAGGATTTATCTTGGATATTAGGTTGAGATGCATAAGACTAGTATGGTCAATTCTTAATCGTGATAGGATTACTTCTTTCACTGCGGTTCGTACGGCAGGAACTGCTCCATGGTCTCACTCTCTTCTTAAGTTTACTTGCTGGGCTGTTGTCCCACAATGTCTGCCTTTCTAACCGGGAGTCTTAGTTCTGATGCATTTAGGAAGGTTTTGCCTCCTTCTGAAGAAGATAGAGCCTCTTTTGCTGCTATATTAGCCATTTTATTCCCTGGTATTCCAATAAAACCCGGTGACTAAATGAAGGGAAATAATGATTCCATTGATACAATAATATCTTCTTATAATTATTTTTCCAGTCAATCTAACTAGTTGGTATTCTATTATAATATATGTATAATCTTAATTTTATTTACTTAAATTAATATATCGAATTATTCCTTCGATAATGTTCTTATCGTCGAGAGAATACGGTTATATCACCACATGTTGGAACCAGATTCTTAAAACACCATGTACAGAAGGTCGTGTGTTCGATGGCTACCTGGGAGAGTTCAAATTAATTTCGGGACAGATCCACTGAATGAATCTTGACCTTTCCACTCCGGTCGGAATAGGTTTGTAAATTATAGGGCAACCCGTCATTTCTATTCTAGTTGTACGTAAGGACGTTAAGCCTCAACAAACAATCGAGAAACTTTCTTTTTTGATAAAAATATCAAACTGTTTCATTTATATACCACCCATCGCGATCAATAACCAACAAAAAGAAACAAAAGACTTATTGGAATTATGTTAGTTTTTATGAATTAACATTTGGGGATGATTGTTTATTCGTTATATAATTCCTGAGATTATGTTCATTCTGTCTCCTGCTTCTCAGAGTTTTTCCCATATTTTTTCTATACAGTTTTCTTGGCTATTACGCTCGGAAATATATTTCCTTGGCCCGGCTAAAAGGAAACCAGTAATAGTTTGTTTATACGTCTCCGGTGGCTATTATACCTGATCATACATTCGGTGAAGAGGGGATCCTCCCTTGTATATGGTGGGGGGGAGGGCATTTTGAGCAAAACGGCCCAACTTGCTGGCTTACAGAGTGCCTCATTGCTGGCAGCTGTAAGTGGGATTTTCCACGGTATACCAGGTTCAAATAAATTGTGTGGTATTCTGCTGGTGGTATTAAATTCGATGTGGTCAAAGAATGAAGTTTTTATTTGTTCTAAATTCATTCAATGATGATCACAATTCACTTCTGTATTGAATATATTTTAGTTTCATAACACCTGGATACAACATAGGAAGGGTTTTTCTCTGCAGCTGGGAAAAATGACATGTCTGTTTTTTTCCCTGCACCCTTCATATATCTCTTTATAAATTTATTTGTTTTAACCATATGTTTTAGGTAAATAGTTTCCCGTCCTAAGGTAAGACCTTAAATCAAGGCAAGTTTATAGAGACCATCACTATCCAAATCACAATACTATTCAATTTTAATAAACATATAAATAATACGAGACAAGAGGAGGTGCTTGTAGAAGAAATGTTGTGAACCTATTTCTGATCTCCTTTTGGAATTTTTATGAAAAAAATGGGCCCTGACTGGCATTCAAATGAGACGACCAAGATACAGCGTCCCTGACTTTCGCATAGTTTTTATATTTACTATTATTATTGTTAAGAGGTATATCAGCCTTAATGCAGAACCATCCCAACTGTATTCATTTACTATCTTCCTAGTTATTTTCGACAGTCGGAATGAAAACATTTTTCTTAGACGCTGACTGGAGGGTGGAAGCCCAAACCTCCCCAACTACTCCCCGTAATAAATAACAGTTAACGTAATAGAGGAATTCCTGGAGGTCTGTGGCTGCCAGGAAGGCAGCAATATCAACCAGCCGGCTCAAATGACCAGAAATTTGTTAGCAGTAATAATTTTGTGAAATATTCCCTTCATGACTATAGAGAGAATCGTTTGTAACGCCGCCATGTTTAATTTAACCAACGGGGCATTTGTCTATTTGGTTTAGCTTTTTGTTCGGAGCAGGATTGTACAAGGACTTAGGGGAAGGGAAAAAATACAATAAATCTGAAGGTGTGAATTTATTAGTATTAAGGCCGCGGGGGAATGGAGCACGCAATGGTGACTACGATTAATAATAAAAAAAAATAAGGTGGTTATAAATAAGGTGACTATAAATCTGACTTGTTAGAGCGGAGAGAAGGACACCATATCGCACCTATAGTGGCCCACAATTATTTATTATTGAAGGCGCTAGCTATTTATCAGCCTTATCTGCCCTATATAGGACCTAACTCAGCATCAGCCCGGCCTCTTCTATCGGCTCTGGATAAATATTCATAAGAATATCCCGGGGTCGTAGATATAGCGAATATTTCTGGGGCTTAGGCTGCCGTATGGCAATGGTTATTAAGTAGGTTTGGTCATAGCAAAGAATGCGTGTTCGTTTGATAGCCATGCAGATTTTTTTGCGGCATACCTTTGTGGATAACGTCATAAGGAGACTACGGCTAAGGTTGGAACCTATGATTTGGTCTTGATAGAATAGGAAAAAATAACTCGTCTGAATTTATTTACCTCCCTCTCTATATTTTGTTTTTATCATATTTTATTTATTTTGCTCAGTAGTTTAGTGTTAATGTTATTTTATTTAGGCCTGTCAATTAATTATAATGAAAGAATTGAGACAAATATAGAAGATAAGAAATGAATCAAAATGTAAAAATATTTTCAATTTTCTCTATATGTTTAATAAGCTTATGAAGTGATATATTTAACTTTAAAAATAAATGAAAACCTAAACACAAAAATCTTCAACAGAAACCATCAGCATTGAACATTATCCATAGACTAAATTATTATTATATTTCCCTGATAGAACCTTGGCCTCATAAAGGATTGTAGTTGTTTACTTGGGCTTAACGTCCCTATGTACTCCAACTAGGGCAGGAAGGACGGGTTATCCTACAAGTTACCAACCTATTCTATCCAGGGTGGGAAGGTCAAGATTTATTCGTGGGTTCACCAAAAACCCAGTCAAAAACATTATGACTCATTATAATACTCGAAGAACTCTAAAAAGTACCTGTTGTGGGACCTAATTGTGAAAAATTAATTGAATCTGATCTGGGAATGCAGGAAAGGACCTTGCAATGAGGGCTGGTGTAATATTGTCTGGAAAGCTATAGAGTAATGCAGCAAGTTGATGATGAAGTTCAGTAAATTCCAAAAACGACCCCTTCATGAAGAAATCATGTTTCCTTTATTATTTTTTGTACAATTTTAATTCCACGTCTCTATCGATCTCAATATCTGATTATACATCCAATATTCTAACATTTAAATGATTTTTTATTTAGCTATTGTTCCTAATAGATTCCAAAGTAAAAGTTACTTTGCAAGTTCAATTCAAAAGTTAAGTTATAAATTCTCTCTAACAGGAGTTAACTCACTTTTATATTTTCAGCCATCGAGATTAGAACATATAACTAAATCATATTTATATTTATAAATTTCCACTGGATACAATGTATATAACACACATGAAATGATGATGTAAGTAGAGAATATGTGAGGATCTTTAGGAAGCTGAACAATTAGGAATTATTCACAATGGATTGTTAGTCATTAGAATATTTTTTTATATTGGTATTGTGACCTGGGTAGTACAGCTGGATGCAAGATTGAAGAAACTCCTGAACTACTCTTCGGTATTTCATTTGCTTCCTTCCTTTCTACCTCTTCCTTCTTACAGTTACCTTCCAAGAATATGGAAGCTTTACTTCAGATTTTATAAGTAAGTTACCCTTAAACCAGGTCTTTCTGCTGACATCTACCTTAGTTCTAGACTGCTGCATTTAAAGAACCATTCCTTGCTAGATTATCATGTTTCTGCAATTCACTCCCTTCCACGACTCAACACTCTTCCTATCTTACCACAGATATTATTTAAATAAGTAACCTGTTTTTGAAAATCAGAATGTTTAACTTAGTTTATGACACTGGGAGGGAATGTAAGTTTTTTGTTTCATTGTGAAATCTGTATGCTTTCATGTCCTGATTTTATTTTAATATTGCCGGTTCACATGTTGTCTGTTTGCCAAGATTTCAAAACCGCAGGACAAACATGAAATGGAATACTTATAGAGGAACTAGCTGGATTCTATTGCCCCTCTAAACGGAATATTTGATAGCAAACATTGCCGAGAGCGGCGTGTGGTCCTGGTCTCTGTATTTATTACCGCCTGCCCTCAGCCTATTTGGCTGTCACTTAATGCAAAAGCGTGTTCCCTTCGCTCGGTACAGAATATTTCCCACTCTAGGAGTCTGTTCCTATAGAGGAATGTGTGGGGGCGATTTGGAAATGTAATAATAATTGCTTGGAAAGATAGTAACAGGGATAGTTCAACGACTTTATTGCACTAAACTATTACTATCACCTCAATAAACAACTTGTAGATAAGGCCTTGCTGGGTTACAAAAATAGCTACAGTCAAAAATGTTTTTCTTTTTTTTTAAATCGGATTGGCCTACACGTTTACACTTTTAGCAAGTTTTTCCTAAAGGATTGCATAAATAAATAAAAATAAAAAAACAAACGAACCACTATAACCCATAAAAGGTTGTACTGTTGCCGACATTTGTACCAGAAAATCACCACTAAACGCCAGGTTATTCTAGAGTTAAGAGTACCCAAAAATAATGTCTTAACTTCACAGCTGTCAGTTAAAGTAACAACTTTAAAACAGTGAAGGTAATGTGGCTTTAAGTGTTTTTAGTTAGCGTAACTTCACCTCAGGTAGACTTAAGGGCCGAGGTCATACCTCCTAAAAACGACTTTTAGCCGTTGAAATATTTTATACATATGTTTCTTGTGGATTTATTAAGAGGAACCATTCTATACAATAAGAATCGTTAAAATTATCAACTCATTACCTTATTATTCCAACGTTTCGGTTATAGGATTGATGGTCATCTTTTGGGCAAATAAAGAAATTAATAAAACTGAGCAACAATGTATGATTATATTATATAGGCGAAACAAAGATGCATTTAAGTAAAAGTGCCTAACTACATAAAAATGATTGTAAAAGTATTATTAATGAAGGGGAAAAAAAAAGCTACGAAAATTGCGACATTTGATTTCAATGACACAAAAACTCCTTATTTTCAAAATGAAACCCGTAACCGAAAAATAAAGGTAGTAGTTTATATTAACAAAACAATAAATAATGCATTCATATTTTAAACAGAAACAGATAAAATAGGTACAAATTAAGCAATGATAATAGATAAATTAAAGATGTTAACAATTAAAATATTAGAATTACAGAGCCAAAGGTTAATAGGAATAAATAAATATAAAAAGTAAAAAAAAATATCGTTAATAATTTAAAAACTTACTATAATCCAATTCATTAGTTATTGTTAAATTTATTATATGGGTCGTTTAGGTTTAAAACCCGTCAAGTTCAATTTTTAGAAAAATTTTATTTATTAATTTATTTTAATATAAGTGTAAAAGCGCTGAAAACTAGTTTTGAATGTTAAACATTCATCATCAGTTCTAAAAACATACAATCCTGTCAAGATATCAGCACTTTGTTACATAGTTTAAACATATGAAACGCAACTTATTTCATATTTTAATTTATATTAAATAATAGAGTTATGAAAACTCGATAAATAGCAAAAAAATTACCGAATAATTGATTTTCAAAACAAATACCTTTAAGTCCAGCACAAAATTAAATTTTCTGCAAGCGTGCTTCGCAATTAAAAATTCACAAGTTTGATACTAATTGGTCTTTTTAAACCTTTTTTCAATATTTTTTTCTTGTATTGCTCCAAGAAAATAATATTGAAAGAAGGCTTAAAGTGTGTTCATATTTTTTTTCTTTCCAAAAATTACTATTTTTTCTCTGTAAAATTTTGAAAAATGGACATAATGGGTTTTGATTCTTAACGACTCATATGTTATAACATTTCGCTTGTCAGTTGCATTGTTTTAGAAGTCGATCCTGAAGATAGGAAACTAATTTTCCCGAAACATGTTGAATAAACTTCGATAACTCTTTAAGGAGAATAATGCAAAAATAAATTATCATCAACTACACCTCTTTCAACATTATTACTAATGCCTACTAACAATTATCGAACAATTTACTTACCTTTTTGGTATTTTCTGAACTTTATGAGAGCATATTCCACATTATCGGGGCACACACCCTCTACGCGGGCAGTAAGGCAGGAGGGAAATGTGAAGAGGAGTAGATGGGCCGAGTTAGATAAGGCGGAGGAAGCTAATTCCCATAACTGCTCCCAGGGCTATAGTCCTCTCTGCCCAATATCTTCCTACCCCTTCTCTCCAACCCCTAATTGTTCCGGCTACTAGCTTTTAGCTTCCTTATGTATATCTATTCAGTCTTATCTTCCATGTATCCTTCTTACGACACGGTTAATTCGGTTCATTAAGTATTTATTTCCTTATTCAGATTCTCTTGCCAATAATAATTATAATTATCGTTGAAATACTATAAAAAAAACTCATCTTGAAACGATTGTACTCCATCCTAGATTCCAATCACGTTATCCTAGATCATCAATTTGGATTAAGGAATTCTCACATAATACAGCAATATCATCCTGTGGTATTGGTTTGCAAGATATTCTGTATATGAGACTTTCTCGACTTATAACAGGCTTTTGACCGAGTCTAGAATCCGGTGTTCTGCATTACACGTTTTTTTGTTAAAGTATTTAGTCAATTTTTTTACTTCAATTTTTAGTAATAAGATCGTTTAAACGTTGTCGACTGTTTGGTTAAGTATTTAGTTGTTAAGTGTTCACACGCGGCAAATGTTTAGTTAGTTTGTTTACTTCCAAGTCGATTGATAACCAACGTGTTATATTGATCAATTCTATTATCAAAGTTATATTAAGAGAAATTTTAAAAGAAGTAGAAGGCGAAATAAACTAAAAAAGATTCTAAAGACTATAGGATAAGTATGTGAAATGAACTTGCTGCTAGCACAATTGTTATTAGAGAATTAGCAGACAAGGAAAATAAATTTTTTTTAGCTTCTTTTTTTTTTTTTTTTTTTTTAATATCAGAAGAATCCTTTAACTACCTTTCTTTATTCACAGTTGAACGCTTGCTTATTAAAAAAGATGCTGTGTTCCGACCTGCGCTATTACTAAAACTAAAATTACACATACTTTTATATTTTCTTGCAAATGACAATAATTTTCGAAGCCTATTTCATTTCTTCTGGATATCTAGACCCAGTATCTCATTAATGTTGCCTGAAGTTTGAATGGAAAATTGACGAAGCCAGGCCCACCGAGAATGCGCACACACCGCTAGTAAATATAAAAATAGAAATCGTTCTGTTTCACTAGCTACTAAACACCTGTCGTTTAACTAAATGGTTAAATGTACTAAACATTTGGGCGTTTGTACGCGTCAAAATTAACTAAACCCTTACTAAACACTCAGTCACTAAACAGGTGTAAACCGTTTGTGAATCGCTACAATTTCATATTGCAAACCTTCAAGAATGGTATATAAATTGGATATATAATGAATCAAAACAAACCTTATCAACTAACCTTTACTGTTTGTCGTAAACCTATTATAATGATATAATGATATAATGATATTATTCCATTAAAGACTTTTAAACAGAACCGCTACCTAGTACTCCATCCGTACAATTGTCATATTTGCAATCAAGGCTTCAGATGAATCACAAAAGACACATTTGCATGACTGTGATTAGGCCTATTTGGACGTATAGGGTTGAACTTTGGGGCTCCTCTAAACCATCCGATTCATCTCGTATTCAATCCTTACAATCCAAAATCCTCCGCAAAATCTTAAATACTCCTTAATATCACAAATGAACCTATCCTCTTGTATTACCTTTATGTTCCATGTGTTGCTGATTTGGCCTAACTTCTATAGTCATTCAAATTCACTTATTTCTCAATTTACTCCCAACTCCATCCAATAATCTTCCTGTGACTATCTGTGTCTGAAAAGACCTTGTAGTGTAAAACATTTAGTGAAGTGCTACTGATCAATAGTTCTTTATTAGTTATTGAGATGACATTGTAATCACTATCCTAACTTTTTACATGATAGGAAAATAGACATATATTCAGATTAAAATTTTTAGTTGAAATAGGAAAGTTATGTAGATGAATGTTGATCATTGTTTTAACTAAACATGAATATTATTCTTATCAGTCTACAAATAAAACAAAACAGACATAATTAAAAAAAATCAAGCAGAGATAAACCCAATCAATTGGAATATTGTACAATAACAGAAGGAGGAGTTGAAACGGATGGTCAAGGATGCTAAATATCCAGAAGATCCATAAAACATAAATTAAACTTCTTTTATAGCCAGGATATCCTCGTCGTTCCGAATTTCCAATAAAAAATATCGTCCATTCTTTTCAAGTAAAATATATTGACGAACATCTGTTGATGGACAGGAAATGGCTTTCGAGGGACTAAGTTTTAAAGGAAGTAGTTTCACGTCATTGATTTCTCTTTTCATTATTAGAGATAACTTCTTTCATATTGATAAGTTAATATTAATAATTTTATAAATTAAAAATGATATTCATGTCATCATCGTTCATTATGATAATACTTTATTTGTATAAATAATACTTACACTTAAATAATGTTTTTGTTGTTTGAATCGATTTCAAAGTAGAAGAGAGGTAGAATGCAACATATTCTAACATTGATATTCTAAATAATACAAGTATAGCATAAATATATAATTAAAAACTATAACATGGTAATGAAGTCAATTCATCAAATCGAGGAGCGTTGTACACCAGAAACCTGAAACCTCGCACTTGAGCAGTTTTTAAATTTAATAAAGTCGATAATAAGTTATGAAGGTATTTTTAATTTATTAATTTATCGTTAAAACTATTTCATCTACACCATGTTGAGATATATAGTAATAAAAGGTTTAGGTAGTTGGGGTATGCAGTCGATGTCTGAATAAACAATTAAAATGTAAATTTTAATTTATTGTGCCGACGTTTCGGTCTACGAAGCAAGCCTTCATCAGGGCTAGAAGAAAAACAAACAATGACATATGTCTAAAAAGGAATGAATTGAACATATGTCTGAAATAAATGAATAAATGAATGAATGTCTAAAAATAAATAAATAATAATAATCAAGAAAAGAACAGTATGAAATTAAAATTAAAAAAAAATTGATAAGTTAAAAAAAATAAATTGTAATAAATAAATAAAATATTTATCATCTTCTTTTAGCCCTAATGAAGACTCGATTTTCGGCTGAAATTTCGGTACTTTAAATCCAAATCTATATTTTAATTGTGTATCCATGACTACATACCCCAACTACCTACATCTTAATTAGTTTCACAGTCACAAAATACTTCATTAAAAAAAAAAAAGTCAGAATGTTACAAAGTTTTTGAGCAACTATCTCAATTAATATAAATCATGTGCTTGAAAACCACGAAAAACGGAATAAAGTAGAATTTCACAATAAGTATTCCTTTTTTTTTTTTTTAAAGAGTATCCTTTCATGTTGCAGAAATAGTACAATCTGATTGTGGAATAGTTGATACTGAACTAGAATGGCCTTTTTAAAACACCGAAGCAAGAAAAGTAGCAATGAAAATAATGGAAAAACTCTACCCCTCAAAATAATATTTCGGAATGGGTCTAAATAGATTGAAACGATAAAGTAGGAGATTGGTTCTTAGAAAGAAGGCCATCAAGTGTGGTCCCTGAGATGGAGGTATGATTCAGATAGCAGTAAAACATATAATAAAATAGTATCAATGACAATATTTTACTAGTCATAAAATATAATAAATTGGAAATCTTATGTCTCTTCAGCTGGGCTCTGTTTGTTATTTTACTACTGTCATGAGGTATTATTTGCAATGGCGCAGTCTCCACTTGATTGCTTATTTAATAGTCTTTGGTTTGATAGATTCAGTAATAATGTTTCTAAAAAGCTACTGAAATTCTATAAAGCTCAAATAAATGTTTTGAGGTTTTAAGTAAACTATTAAAAAAAAAAGTTTAATATTTATTTTTAACAACTAAACTAATTTAAACAAGTATCATTAATAATGGATTTAAGGAATCAATAATAATGTTAATTTGTGTCGGAAAATCATCGAATTCTTCCTGAATTTGTCGGTCTATAGAAGATCCTTCGTAACATCCGAAATGCTCTTTATTTTGTAAAATTAATCTCATTTCTGATTTATCAAGAGCAACATATATGTATCTATTTTTCATAATAAAGTAGAATCCACCACAAACCTACTATTCTCACAACTTCCTTACTACTCAATTCCCAGATACAATAAAATGATGGGCTCGAGACCATCATATTGCAACTTTTAGAGGAGTGTTACCAATGTTTTTTTTTGTTTTTTTTTATTAAAGACTTTTTCCACCTCTATTTCATGCCTTCGCCAAAAATGAGTTCGTTTCATCTTCTTCGGTCCAGCTAGTCTCCCTCACGCATTTCCCTATTTATTATTCCTTTCGCCCTTAACATAACGTCTCCTAGTCTCCTTTTTCTTTCCAAACTTCATTTCTAAATTCCTTTTAGTCATCGTCCCTTTTCCATCCTCACTTTACGCTCATTCCATATTAGCCTCATAGTCTCAATGGTGTAGAAGAGTCGTCAATTTGTCCCACTCTCCGTCTGATTTCAATGTTTGGAATTTCCTAAAGCTGTTATATAGTACATGAACGTCTCCAATATTTTTTTCTTTAAAACCTAATTTGATTTTTTCTTTAGACTTTTCTTGCCGTATCATTTTTTAATAGAACGAATATTTAGAACAAATTACTTATATTGCCAATGAATATTTTTTTATGTTGAACTTATATATTTACCATTTAAATATATAGGTTAAAAAAAAAAGAAGTGAAGAAAATTCAGATAAATTGAAGATAATTTGAGAGCTACCTACTAAACGGTTTCAGTTTGTTTTAAGTAAAGATAAATGATTGTTATGGTTCGTAAAGCCAAGGGTGTTTTCAATTTCATATGCCACACAATAGGCAAGCAGTAAATAAGCAAGAACACAAAAATAAGAAAATTCAAGATTTTACCTTTGGGCAGAGAGCTGGACAATCCTCGACAAACACCTCAGAAAAGTAAAATTTCTCAAAAAAATCATAGGCCAGAAATGTAGATATTTTTTTTAAAAACGAAAGAAATAAAGAGGAACTTGGAGTAAGCTTGCTGTAGCATTATTGAAGAACGGCAACTTAAATGGTGTAGGGTGGTTATCGGTAGGCTAGGTAATTCCTTAAACCTCGGCAAGAAGGAAGACGACACAGAGAAAGGCACAATGATTACTAAAAGAGATTTGGCAGAACAAGAGGGAGCACATTGCCTGAGATAAGGAGAAAGGAAACAGGCCAGTGAGCAGAATGGGTAGGGGCTAATCCTCTACGCTAAATGACAATACAGAGTTAGTAAAATAAAAACATAAATGATGCATATATTTATTTATATTATTTATTTGTTTTCTTTCTATATTACGTCTGTTTAATTAGAACATAATTTATGTTAATTGCATGTAGTCTAAGAGTTTTTACATCAATGTACATAATTTTAATTTTTCAAGTATTATTACAATCGTGAATCACAATAGCATTTTATTTTTCAGTTATGATCTAATAATTATCATATCATGCATGAGAGAAAAATATGTAAATGCAGGCTTCTTAAAAAGGAACAAGAGATAAAAATTCAAATTTGGGTAGAAGTAGCCAAAGAAAGAGGCTATTTACTAAGGCTGAAAGCACCGCTGGATCTGGGTTAGTCGTGTAAGCAGGAAACAAAGCATCAGTTACCATGGCAATAACAAGCTCTCAGGTGTAAACATCCGTAAAACACCTGCCCTAATTTAAGAACAGACCCCTTCTCCCCTCCCCCCAACACCCCCCAAGATATCTACCGACCTAAATCCTCGCAGCTCCTTGCTAATTGACCTTCCGCCCCGAATTAAAATAGCCTAAGGCTGTGCGCAAGGTCTTGTACTGGTATAATTGCTTTATGCTTTACATAGGGACTGCTCAACTCCTTTGGTATCGATTTAAATTGACAATGTGAGTAAATTTTATCGACATTCTAATCATATTGGAATGTAATAGATCTTATTAAAAACTATTGTTTAAATTCCTAATTAATTAGCATTAGATTCTTTACTAATATTTTTTAAAAAACAAGCCATTTTTCGTTTGTGATCACTAATTGCAGTACTACCAAACCAATCTGTACCAAAATTTAACCACATCATATCTATAGTTCGAGTAAGGTTAGGAATAATAAAATTTCAAAAAAAAGGTGTTATTAAGAGCTAGCAATTGTTAATAAAATTTGATTAATTCAATTAAATTGTTATCAAAAATGCTATAAGTATGTGGTGTAACGTGTGAATTCCAATGGAGTTTAAAACAGATTTTTAGTAAAACTATTGAACCCATATGAACCAATTTTTAACATCATCTTAATAGTTCTAGGAAGGTTTAAAATAGTAAAGTTTACTATAATAATAATTTAAATGTATAGCGTTAAGTGGCAAAAACGAGATTTTCCACACTTTCATTAGCTTTCAAGGCTAGAAATTAAAATCCAACTAAATAAAATCGATAAAATTATATTAGCCGAATAAAAATTATTACCAAATCAAAATCTTGGTCCTTAGCTTTTTTTATATTTTTTGTAAAAATATGACTCATGGACATTTTGTTGTAAGTACTGATACGCCAGTCTATATTCGCAAGAGATTCGTAATAGTTTCTGTCAATCAGGAATACCAACTCATGAATTAAAATTAAAAATTAGATATCCAATTTTGCATTTAAGTAACTTCAAACACCTAATCAGTACAATTTTAACCCGATTAAAAATTACTGCTTGGCGTGAAATATTATTCAAGAAATAATTCTGGATTGCATACATCAATTTTAGATTATTATTGGTAAATAAACAAAACTTCAATCATTAGTTAAAATCATTTAACTTCTTTACTTATAAGAGCGGGCGAAGCCGTGACTGAGGATGCTAGTGAAAATTATTTTCTCTTGCGCGAGTAACGTCTTAATTTATTATTATATAATTTATATATCGACTTCACCCCGTTTTAAATCGATATTGAATAATATTTTGTGTTACGAAAATTATATCCCTTTCATCTGGAGATCTTGAAATTTCCCGTAAAAATTTTGACAAATCACTAGTTGAGAAATTTTGGCTTTTCCTACAATAATGCTCCAATACTAGGGTTGGGTGATAGTCGATAGTTACTATCGATATATCGATAGGTCATGCCTATCTATCGATGGTCACTATCGATAGATCTTTTTTTACTAATTTCAAGGTTTGAAACTCTCGGAATTATGCTGATCTGTCTCTGTCCAATGTCGAGTACTTTTGAAGTTGAATTCGGAATTCCTAGAGCTCAAGGGTTCTCTCAAAGATTAAGCCAAAGGTAAGCAGAAATGCTAGTTTTTCTTTAGGGAAATATGTGCCTCAACTTGACTCTTGAAATCAACTATTTCGCCATTTTTCTTTTCTGAAGATTTGATTTTTCCATTATTATTGTAACCATGTAAATTGTAGATACCTTTTTTAAAATTCAAATAAATTAGTTTTTTTCTCTCATCTTTAAGATATAATCTTATAATTTATAACCCTGCAAATTTCAAATTATAAGAAGATAATTGAATTTAATTAAATCAGTTGAAATTGTTTTTAAAATAGCTTTGGAAAAAAAAAGAAGAAACTATTAAAAAACTATCGATAGCAATCGATAGTTCTCAACCGATAGTATCGGCCTATCGATAGTGCTAACTATCGACTATCGCCCAACCGTATCCAATACTCACTGTTTTCACTTGCTGACATCCAATGTCATTAAGTTCTCTTAGACGTCCTGTAAAGCACTGCCTCTGGTTCTGCGTTCTAGTATTTTTGATAATATTTCCCAGCCACTTTATCCGTTGGTGCTTTGATATATGAAGTAAATAACTCGGTATCTGTTCAAAAAGTTATTGGGAGGCGTTCAAACTTTCCGTACTCCTCCTGAACTATAAAACAGAATCATCTCTGTCAATAAAAACATTTTGTAGTAATATTTTGAGCGTTTTTTTTTATTATTTTTTTTTTAAATTTTTTAATAGCAGTGGTGAGTCCACGTTTCCAGACTATAAATAAGAAATTGCCAGATTTTTGTTTTGTAGAGCCCCGTCTTAATTTACTTCAGTCATGATCATACTCTTGCTATTCGATTCTGAGGCAATTTTGTATTATTTATTTGTTGATATTTACAACTGTATACAATATATACATCAATTAAATGTATAAAAATAGGAATTCAGTTGCATACTAACAACTTACCAACGAAAATCATTAGTAGTACTTCAATAAAATCTGCATCAGGAAGTTCCTCGGCCATCTTCTTCTTAGAAACCTCGGAGGGTTATCAGGAATTGGTTGACAAACACGTTGGTAAAAAACTGGATTCGAGTCGCTATGAAACTTACTATGGGGATAGGAAATTGGTTTCGGCATAATCAGCACGATATGTGACGTTAATATTACTCTGCAACAGTCTGACATAATAATCAGCATCGGGGATTTTACGAAGGATTTTGGATTGGAAACGGCAAGGATTGGAAGGCAAATTTAATATTAAAAAAGAAAATTATGCTATAAATAAATAAATTGAAAAATACATATTTGAGACTTGAAGTTACAAAAATTTAAGTTATGTCTGAGTTAGTATGTAAAATATAAGATCAAAATTATATTAGGACGGGAGTATTGACTTACGAAGGAAGGTAGAGGTGAACCAAAAATGGATAAATAATTCTAAAAGGAAGTACGATGAATATTATAGCTTTTTCCTCAAGAAGCAATTCAGTAAGAGAGGATTGCTCCTCTATCTCTACTAGTATTTGTGTGGACAAGAAGAGATCTTGTATTAAAGAAAATAAAATAAAATGGAATCAAAAGTCAAGGATATATAATATATATTTTAATGGCCCTTTTGGATAAGTATCAGGCAGGTATTGAGGTCAGGAAGTAAATTGGATCAGTACTGAGTTCGTTCTAAGGTTCAGGTTTATATTTACATCAATGTTTGTATTAGTTCCTTGCAACGTTTCCTTTCCTATAAATTCTGTATTTTAATCATGATCGAATCAGAAATAAAAGTTTGTTTTTTTTGTTCCATATTCTATGATTTTAGTGTCGAGGACTTTTTTAATAATCCTCTCCACTACTCCGCACACACATTCTAATCATTTTGGCTTTTGGGCTGTTGAGATTAAATTTACCATCGGTAGATTAAATTTACTTGTTGCTATTTTCATTTAATAAATATGACGTAAAATGGATACGCTGTAAATGACAATTGAATTATGACAGAAAAAAAAAAAATTAATTTAATGCTGTCGTTATAGACAACTTCAACATTTACTATACAAACTTTCATAGTTTCCAAAAAATGACAAAGAACTCATTTACATGACAGTAATTATATCTATTTGGACATACGGAGCTGAGCTTTGGGGCTCCACTAAACCTTCAAATGCTTCTCGTGTCCAATCCTTACAATCCATAACCCTTCGAAAACTCCTTAATGCTCCTTACTTTGTCACAAATGAACTTACCTCTAAAGACCTTAATGTTCCACAAGTTGCTGATTTAGCCTAAACGAGATGCCAATCTTTTCATAGTAAACTCCATTCCCACTCGAATCCATTGGTCTCCCAAATTGCTTCGCACTTGATTTCTGATAACCCACGTATCTGTAAAGAAGATGGCCTAGATGCTCCCTAGTACTGTAGATCGTTTATTGAAGTGGTATTTGCGAGTAATTCTTCGCAAGTTAATTAAATATCATTATAGTCATATTCATCAAATTTACTTTTCGTATATTGTATACAGTTATAAATATTAATGAATAGATTTTTTTAAAAATATTAGGTATATAATAAAAAAAATTAATGTTACTACTGGAAGGCTAAAAGTCTAACTTTAAGTGTTAGTTCTTCTATTATGCAAACATTTTTTCTCCCGCAGAAACATCCAACAATTGTCATGTATTTCCTACTTTGTCCTTTTCTCATAGACATGAAGCCGAAACAAGGATGGTAGGCGCGGGTTTCCTGTCGGCTGATGCTCTGTGCAATCACCAAGTATTACAGAGACAGTTTATGCCCAATTTAACTGTCACCGTAACCTAATTGGACCAATGGGACCGCTCTAATGGGCTCATCTTCCCATCTTTTGTCTAATGCACTTGTCTTACTTATGGAGGAATCAACTTTTGATACTGACTATAATGTCCACTCTCTGCTAAAAAAAAGAACAGGAAACCATCAATAGTATGTTCAACTTAGATATTCCCAATCGTTGGATATATAGCCACCCCAACATTTGGTAAGATGAAAACCATTAAAAAATTTAAAGATAACTAACTATACAGGAAGTAGATCCGTGACCATATTCTTTTCAGACACCTCTGAGGATTATAGATAATACTGGGTTGTCCCGAAAATAATTCAGGCTTTAACGAAGCGACGCGTAAGCGTGTGCAGCGTTATACAGCGGTTTAAAAAACTACAAAAAGAAGACACGTGTTGGAGGACATACCAGGTTTAACTAGAAAAGCGTTCAAAGCTCCCAATAAATTGAAAAAGACTTATTTAAATGATCGACATTAGACCCATTTGGGTTGAGAGTTGAGCTTTGGGGCTCCACTAAACCTTCAAATTCTTCTCGTGTCCGATCCTTACAATCCAAGTTCTTTCTTCAATACAAACTTATCCATAAAGATCTTAATGTTCCAATCGTTGCTGATTTAAATGACAAAAATGTATAGACCTAAAGCTTTTAGAAATCAGAAACGTCTTATAATGAGATTTCAGAATTCTATTAGGAGGAGCCAACACTCCTTTGTTGCCGGAAATGTATTAAGAAGAATGAAGTGTATTTTGATTAATAGAAATGTATTCTAATCATTTATGCTACAATTTTATTTGAAAAACGGCATCTTATTCCTAATCTTCATCCCGTTTACCTTCTTACCTTACTACGTATTCTTATAATGACGCGGCATTCCGATTTCGCGCTTACACTTTACTAGTGGTATTATCTCTGAATAACAGCGATAATTTTCACCTCTAGAGTATATTTCAAACAAAGCTAATAGCCTAGGTACACAGAAGGTAAGAGGATCTGCATGTGTACGGCGACATCAATCTGCCTTCAAAAAGGGGAGAGGCGCTGGATCAGATTACGACCGAGGAGGAAACAGGCAACTGGAGCATGACCGAGCTCTTCTTTGTGTTGTCTATCGATAAAGGCCGTATTATTGAAACCTTTCAAATTGCTATTTTATTCTATTTATTGCTTCAATAACTATGTATTTCTTGATAATATTATATTGAAAATATACGATAGGTAAATATTGTATTTGGTAACTTATCATTAGTTGCTCTTCATTTTTTTTTTTTTTTTTTAATAAAAATACTTTTTAACCCCTTCAAAGTTCATATTGTTATATATTTAGGTCATTGCCAAAATTCAAATAATAAAAATAATTAAACTTGAAGGAAAGTTTAGAAATGGGCGTTTTCCGCTAAACTTAATACCTTTTGATATATCTCTATTATGATCTGTAAAAGCTGAAGGGTGCGTGGCACCTTAGGAGGCCGACTTTCGGCAGGATACCTAATGAGGAGCCCTTAGTTTTTTTAGTTAGAAAACATTATCCCCCCCCCCCGGACTCCGCAGGAAGGAATACATGAGAGTCGGACTAGCGGAAGTCGGATTAGTGAGGTTCTACTGTATGGCAAATTATCATAAAATATTTTCTCTCTTAAAAAAAATTATAGTTTAAAAAACTAGAAAAACGTTTATAGCAAACCTAATTAAAAATCCAAGTGTGGTGAACAATTTGCAGCAGTCAGACCTTTTAATTTTATGAGTTCAAAGTTCAAAGCTAACTTCCCTATACTTTTTCTGATTTGTTTGCAATTTTAACACAGTTCATCCAAAATCTACTAACATTTTTTTTTTTTTGACATATCACTCACGGGCAAGAAAAGTAACACAACTCAAAAACATCAAATTTTTCAGGAGAGGCAAAATAATTTTTGGAAGTTATTACAATTATATCGCTCATGGGCATCACACTGTCCTTAACTCCCCATACAAGTTACCTTTTTGAAGGTCAGGACACAACTGAAATATGTCACTGTTCCTGCTTCCAATGTTCGCCAACGTAACTTTGGATAAATCACACATAACGCAATTTTGCGGCCGCCCGCTGGGATATCTTTATGAAACTTTTCCTGTGGCACAAAAACGATTATAATTCTGAAATAAAACGTAAAATGAATTTTTTTGAGTTGTGTCACTTTTCTTGCCCATGAGCGATATCTACATTGAATAGGAAAAAGTAAAAATTTTTAATTTAAAAATCCTATCTTGCGCAAAATGTAATGATCTACAACGTTTATTATATAACATATTTTGAATTAACTAGCCATTTCTGCGTTATAGACTCTTAAACATGACCAAAACTAAATTTTTAAAGTTGGCAAAACCCTTCGATGTTTGACAGTCGATTGTGGATAAACGCCTAAATCAAATTCAGGGGTCATTATGCGCACAATTTAATAAACTTTAATTTTATAAATAAAACATTTTTCGACTGAACGAATTTTTCTATTTTTTTTTTCCCAAAATTTAAAATAGTTCTAAAAGTTTGGGGTCTCCCCCCAAAAAAAAACATTTTTCCCTTATCAAAATTAGTTATATTTTTGATATTTTATTCTCAGGACCCATCTGGACCATATAAAAACCTGAAACCTACTATTTCATCTTTTGCAAGGCGGACCCACATTTTGGGAGTAATTTAACTATACTAAGTGAGAACATCAGAACAAAGTTGTGCAATTATTGTATTGTCATTGGTCCTTGAAACCTGTGCAAATTTTCAAGTTATTCAGATAGCTGGAAATTGTTGAAAATTACAATGAAAGATTCCATTACATACAGGTCAAGTTAATAAAAGAGTTTTAAGAATAGAACTAACTTGCTTCAATGGTTTAGTTCTCTAGAAATACTTTACATAGCTATAATCTCCCCTTGTTAGTTTCATTTTAACTCTTACACATTTTCCACGAATTCTTTACCTACAAGATTCTGTAGACGACTGACAGAATGTTAGGCAGGGACCTCCGTTCTCTCCAAGAGGCGGTCGCTTTGAAGCTTCACAGCTATTTATTGGAACGGCTCGTGGGCGACCAACAGGTGTCCACGATGAAGCGGTCAATTATACCTCTTTGGCCGCCCCCACTAATTTTTAAAACACCTCTCATTATATTCTTCACTGGAGGGCCTTCCATGAAGGATGGCCGCCTCCTCGGGGCCAGGATGGTGATGGATCGGCTGCCGTATGAAGTCAACTGGAGAAATTACGATTATTAAACTGCCCCGTTGAAGGAGCGAAGCGCTTAGTTCGATCAGGGACGATCCTTCAAAGGAAACGGTTGTGCGCTTTGAGATGATAAATGTGCCATGAGTTTGTAGGGCTGATCCCGGGCTCCATCGGTAGGAGTGAGTTGGCATATATTTGTCACAACAAACAAGTCCTAACGAGCTTTAACAAGCCGTGACGCAGTTATGCAGCGAAAATAGTTCAAAGGAAATTCATTCGACAGTAAATAATTTGATACTTAACTTACAAGTGGAGATGGAGACCTCCGTGCCTTTGTAAGGAAAATCAACTACTAAAACATTGTTCATTTAATTTATTTTTAAGCTGGTTTTTAATAAAATTAAGGTATTAAGTAAATGAATTGTAATGACATTGTGCTATTACAAAAATTAACTATATTTTTTTTTTTTTAATTTCAGGTAAGAATCATTTTCTTGGTGCTATCGCAAGTCTTAGAAAAGGTATTACATAACATTTCATGTAAATTAGAATGTTATTCATATATTCTTTTTTAATTCCTATTTATTGATATTTACAACTTTATGCATTATATACAATAAGTAAATTTGAGGAAATTATTAAAATGACTTTTCAATAACATATGTAGAACTACTCCCTAGTACCACTTCAACAAATTAAATGGATAAGTTTATTTTTGGCATAATAAGAAGCATTGAGGATTATACAAAGGAGTCGATACGGGAAGAGTTGGGAGAATTAAGTGTGTCTGAGATTAAGTAAAATATATATTAAAAAAAATAATACATACAAAATAGAACCAATTCCATGTTCTACGTCATCTAACCTCGCCTCTTCCTAAACCTAGCCTAATGTGGCAGCAATATCCATCGGTAACATTTTAAGTAGATTCATATTCCTCCATATTTTTTAATTATATTCAGTTATATATTCTAAATTATGGATTTTATATATTTATATTGTTGTTAGCTTCATTCCGTTTATTGCCTGTGTAACTTATATAATCTTACTGTGACCTGTTTTGTTCACTATAGGGCAGTATTATAAGAACAATATAGTCTCCAAACGTCGCCATAATATAGTTATTACTTTATTTACCGAACCTTAATAATAATAATAATAAGCTTTATTGGCATCTGTTTAGACAAAAGCCTCTCCCATAGAAGGAAATTAGAAGTCGGCTACAGCCAACAGAACAAAAAATAAGATTATATACAAATGAAAAAAAAAAAAACACACAATCAAATGAACAGAAACCTTACAAAACAGAACAAGAAACTAAATATTGTTGATAAGTACCACACTCCACCAGTTGTCGCCTACATATTGTGTCATTTCGTCCCTCCACCTAAAATGCGGGCGACTCCTTTTTCTGCTGTCTTCTCTCGGGATCCGCTCGGTGCATGCCTTGGACCATCTTTCGTCCTTCTTCCTTGCGAAATGTCCTGCCCAATTCCATTTCAGCCGGTGAGCTTCGATCCTTAAGCTTTTGACATTGGCTTTACGAAGAATACATTTATTTTTAATTTTCTCTTTCTTCGTAATCACCATTAGGCTCCTTAAAAGTCTCATCTGCATGGCATTTAATCTGCGTTCATGTTTCACCGAACCTTTATATAAACAGTAAAAAAAAAAAAAAAAAAAAAAAAAAAAAAAAAAAAAAAAAAAAAAAAAAAAAAAAAAAAAAAAAAAAAAAAAAAAAAAAAAAAGGAAAGAAATACATTCATATGAAGAAATACAGTCTAACAGGTCCTATGATTTGTCCGAAATAGGGTTCGGTATCGAATAACAATATCATTGAAAAATGACATTTTGTCAAGTTTTGTTCTCACAAACAGCTTTTTAATATAATATAAATATATAAGTGAATACGTTGCTCCTTCATATTGATTTGGAGGAAGATTAAATATATACTTCTTTTCATCAATACTTTTTTTTTAAATGATTTAATTGATTGAAACAATAATGGCCCTAACGACGGATCCTTAATTCACTTTACCCCCTCAATCCCGACTGATTGGTGAGGCCTTCGTCAGCTCTTCAGTCTTCAGGAGCCTTCGAATTCATTTAATTACTAATTAAATAAGGCAAGTATTTAATGGATGGGCTGATAATTGAGCGGTCGAACGCCTAATGACGATCTTAACGGTTCCCTGCCGGCACAATAATCACCTCTATTCTATTTCCAGAGATTATAGAGATTTACTTCTCCCAGGGCCGAGGATTATTTTTAAGTTGAGTGTTCTGAGGTCGTAAACAGCTGAGTTTAGGCACCAAATGATTTAGGGCTCCTTTATTAGTGGGTGTTTGTTAGATCTCTGAAGAAAAGTCCATTAACTAGAGTTGTGCGAAATAGGGCTAATAATAACTATAATATCAATAATTCCATCACTTTTCAATGTTTTTTAATTTTACATGAATCTTCTTCAAAAATGTTTGCTTTTTAAATTCCTCTTATGCTTAACTGTGTTATTTAGAAGTTTAATTGATAAATGTATAATATCTGAGCATATATATATATATATATATATACTCGGGACTCGATTAACCGAGCTTTTAATTTATTTATTTCATTTTATTATGTATTATTATTATTATAATTTTTTTTTTTTTTTACAAAATATTCGATTGCCGAATAAGAATATTGTTTGAAGATTAGGATACCTTTCTGAGAGCATTACTACCGGAGGGCTGGGCGATCGAGAGGACAGTCTACTATACTAGGAAACGAATCATTTTTCACAAAGAGAGATTAGAACTTCAATATTTCGAACTCAGAACTGATGCCACATTTTTTGTTCTGTTGGTTTTTGGACAATGGAGTGAGCATGGATTATATCGTGAAAGAATTTCGGTTTTTAGGCAATAGACAATTAGTAATTTTTTAAGCCAAAAATTTTTTCTTCACACATTTTATAATAAGATATGGGCTGACTTTTACTTTGAAGAATGATTCCCTCTTAGAGTAAAACAAATTGTGTGAAACTGATAGTCCAGTCATTAAACACATTGTAGAGTGCATGGAATATGAGATAATTTTTGACTTCATAGCTTTGTTAGGAATAGTCAGAAGGAAAACATACTAAAAGTTCCCGCCCCTGGGGGGTGAGCTAACAGTGGGGGGGGGAGGGGAGAAGTTCCATTTGTTTGGTTTTTCAATAATATCTTGAGTTGTCTCTAGAAAAATATATTTCAAATAAACATACAAGCTAATAAAATTTCCTATAAAATTGATTATATATACATTTGTCGTAGTTCTGACCGTTTACGAGATATTCGTTATTGAAAATCGGTGATTTTCGGAAAAAAAACAAATGTCACCTCACTTTTTTTCAAACTTTTGTTTCTAGCACCTTCCACAGTCGTTTCTCAGAAAAAACATCAGAATCAAAATTATAGGGCATTAAATTTTATTCAATTTCATATGTACGTTTCTGGTATTAGAAGCAAGTATTTAATAAAAAGTGAGGTATTCGTCAAAATTCCAAAAGTTTTCGAGATATACGTTATCAAAAATCGATAATTTTAGAAATAAACAAAATGTTGACCTCACTTTTTATTAAATACTTGCTTCTAATACCAAAAACGTATATATGAAATTAAATAAAATTTAATGCCCTATAATTTTGATTTTGACGTTTTTTCTGAGGAACGATTGTGGAAGGTACTAGAAACAAAAGTTTGACAAAAAGTGAGGTGACATTTGTTTTTTTCCGAAAATCACCGATTTTATCTAGTAAACGGTTAGAACTACGACTAATGTATATATTATTGATTTTTTAGGAAATTTTATTAGCGTTTATTTTTATTTGAAACATATTTTTCTAGAGTCAGCTGTTCTCAAGATATTATTGAAAAAAACAAAAAAATGGAACTTCTCCCCTCCCCTCCACCGTTAGCTCACCCCCAGGGGCGGGGACTTTTAGTATGTTTACCTTCTAACTATTCCTAACGAAGCTATGAAGTCAAAAATTATCTCATATTCCATGCACTCTACACCCCTTATTTCAGCACTCATTGGCTGTACTAAAAACCAAAAATGAATAAAAATACAACTGATCGACCTCACCTTTCTATTCGAATCCGTATTTTTTTGAAAAAAACACACTAAAAGTTGTAATATCTCCACTTTGCTCGATTATTTTTCAAATTTTGAACACATTTTTCAGATCTAGCATTTTGTTTCCTAAAAGATCTGAGTACATGTAACCTTGAATTTAAACACTTGGGAAATAAAGAACAGCTTGATCTTCAACTTTTTTAGGAAAGTTACAATTTCTTATAATACTTCAACGCTCACCGTTTTCCGAAAAAACAATCCCCAAAACTGCAAATCTCACAAAACTTGCAAATGCAACCAGTGTCTATATGGTATAATCAAATTGATGATTCCGTATTAATTTTATGGAAAAATTTACTTTTAAAACCAGAAAAACATGGTGTTTTCATTTAGCATACAAATCTTACTTGTGTAAATAAGACATGATAATCGTTTAATGAAAATTTGTATTTTAAATAAAATAAACTCTTCATTTGAACCAAAAGCAAAGAAAAAAATTATTATTGATAAGAAAAAAAACGCAATAAAGCTAGATCAAAGAAGTCTGTTATTTTATAATTTAAACAAAATGGAGATATTACAGCTTTAATTGCCAAAAACGTCGCTTCCTAAAAAAAATCTTTGATTTATCATATATCTGCAACAGATAGAAAGGTGAGGTCTGCGGCATTTTTTTCATTATTGCTCTAGTTTCCCACAATTTATTTTTTTTTTTTTTCACTGAGAGAGAAACGTAAAATTACAAACGTATATTATTATCACATATGTAATAATTAGTATTTTGTTCTTAAATAATTATTAGTATTACGTCAGTTTTTCTACGTTATTTTTTCTCATGCATTTCTCTTACTTTTTTTGTCTCAATTAACCTAGGAATAGGTTACCAGAGGTTAACATACTCGAAATTCTGATCTACCTTGGATAGTTGTATAATCGCATGCATAAGTTTAGAATGCTATCTAATTACTTGAAGTTACAGAGTCGCAGGTATAAATCCAGACAGAAACGGAATACGTTAGTATTGGACGCAGTTTTGTATAGGATCAATTTGTTGCTGGATGACAGTTGGGAGTGTCTATTGTAGTATGGATATATTTTGCTACTGACACTTCTAGCTCTATTGCAGTTGTTGTAAATATGTTTGAAGGAAATAAAATATATGTCCAATTCAAAGACAAAGTAATTGGTAACGTTGCCCATGGGATCGCGCATCCATTTTTAATTTGTTATGAGTTATAAATGGTGATCTTTTAGTGAACAGAGTGACTTGCGTTTTTGGTATATTTACTTTAATCTTCCATTTTTCAATATGAATGCTGAACTTTTAAGTAAAGCCTGCAAGTGGTTCTTAATTTCATCGATCCTGAACGATGATGTTCACCCGACATGTCATTTATATCTTCTCTAAAGTAAAAATTGCTGATTTGAGGTCGTATGTTGTACAGTTCGAGGTTAAAATTCACAGGAACAATAGGAGTATAAAAACATATATATGAACAAATAATTAAATAAATAAAATAAATAATTAAAAATAAAGGTAACATAAATAAATGTTTTTATTTTATTTACGGATTCAAGAGATTTAATTTAATTTAAGGATATGAGCGTTGGCATATTCAGTTTATCCTCCCATCGCTACCTTGGTGATCCCCCCTCCCCTTCCCACCCCATTGCCCTCTCCTCCAGCAATCACAGGACCTATTGAGATGTTAATCACTCCTCCGGTTAATGACATCACTGTTACAACCCTCCGACATGTGACGTGGCAGCGACGTCACCGCAGGCAACTGGAGTGATGCCAGCACAATTGGCTAACGAGCGAAGACCGGGGCATTAGCATCCGGCCGAGGATGCCACACCTGCTGCTGTAGTTAGCTGTAGCTGTAGCCAGAGGTTCTTCGCCGAGTAGGGGTAATTTATTATCGACTGCATTCCCTATCTCGTTAGAAATATTAGCGGATATTAAAGTCCACATTCATTTTATGTTCCATTAATGTTACTCATGGATGGTTCGTCATGGTATATAAATTTATAATATTATCCTCAGATATTAATATTATTTTCTTAAATAGAGTAGTTAAATACAAAGAATTTTGGATTATAAGGCGCGGTGCACACTGGAGAAACTGGTTTCTTGAAACATGAAACTGAAGTTGCTTGCAACAGATAGATATGATTAACGTAATTTGTTGCATACAGCGTTTCCTATATATATGTTCTCCATTAAATTGATAAACTGTTTTTGATAAATTGGATTGATATATTTTTGATTCGATCAACACTTAAAGAGGAAGAGCGTGTCAAAATGTTACAACGTGACATTTTTACTCAAACCAATATAGCTCCCATGCGGTAGGTCCTAGCGACAAACATTATGTAACAAAAATATTTTCCATTAAATTTCTGGTTAGTAAAATGCCGTCAAATTTTTCATCCCATTATCACTAACAGAGCATGAGCGTGTAGAAATGTTACATTTTTGAGGATGAGGAAAACGTATAACAAAAAAGTATGGAGTCCCATCCAAAGGAAAGATTTTGTTAAAAAAAAATAACTTATTTTTATTTTGGTTTAATTGTTCTGGTTTTAGAGCGTAGAAACCTCTTGGTCATAAACACATGTTTTTCTAAGGGAAAATAAAATTAATAAATAAGTAAATATTAGGAGTTCTTTTTTACAATCCAACGGTTCGGATTGAGTCAAGGGCAAGAGCCTGGAGTTCACAGAGGATGGCCTGAAGAGTAGTAGGCATCCCAATCCCACACGTAGAGATTATTTTCGCTAATAGAACGCCAGAAACGAACAATAGGTCTGAATAAGAACCATTTATTGTAAAATAATAAATAAATTTGTACAATCTACTTATGTTTACAATTTCATTCAGAAAATCCGAAACGTCACGAATCCATGGCTCCGAAGACACGCTTAGCTTGTTTTTTAATTAGAACATATTTTCCATAGAAACTATATATAGTTGAATATATATCATTAATTATTTGTAATTCGTTAGATGCATTTTGTCATGTATTTTTATGTCATGCGTGATGTGAATTTCATATATTTTATAATAATGTATATCATATAATAACATATAGAATTTCATCAAATAAATTAAAAATTAAAAAAAAATATAAAATTAAAAAATGAATGTGTATGTGTTTGTTGTATTTTGCTTAAAAGTGATTTTTTCAAGGTTTTAGACTCAAAATTTGAAAAAAACAAACAAAAAAAACAACCTAAAAATGGGAAGTTATTTTTTAAAAAAAAAAAATAGATTAATAACTAAAGCGATTACGTTGGACGATACTCCTAGACTCCTAGAAATTACCCTTTCCCCCTTACTGCGGAATCGCACATACGGGGATTTGAAGCTGAATTGTGTTGCAATCATTTGGTCCAGGAAAATTCAAAATCTCCAAAACGATTGCAGCATGTGCAAAACATGTGTGTTTCCCACTTGCGAAACCGGGAACATCCACCTTTAGGAGTAAATGTTTTTTTTTTTTTTTTTTTTTTTTTTTTTTTTTTTTTTTTTTTCAAGAAATAACAAGTTCTCGATAGGTAAGATCAATGTAAACATTGAATGAGTTTCAAATTAGTGCACATCCAATGAAAAATAGTGCATGAAAAACGAGCTCAGTAACATATGCAATTTGACCGTCAGTTGTTTTTTGTGTTTTCTTAAAAATGGATTTTTGTGTGGATGGATGTGTGCGGTTTTGCAGCTAGGGGACACGTGTATCAAATTAACACCTGTTTACGGTGTATAGGTATATATATTTTTTTCTTTTATGATTACGGACTATTGCTATTTCATAACTGAGCTCGCTAACTAATTGGGAAGGGCTGCTCAGCGAGGACAGACCCGACCGCAGCGCTCCCTCCGCTGCGTGGAAATTTAATTAATTAACACCAAGTCATTAATGAGTGAAAGGGAGAACTGAGCTGGGGAATATTTATAAATAAGACCGTCAGTTTGAGATAGAATTTTCTGCAATAATCTGGCGAGAATAGTTATTCTTCAAAAGTGATACTCACAGCCTAATCATAATTACATTAAATTCAGCAATAAGAAGTTGGAGGAACTACCGATTCTCTTTTTATATATTTTTCTATCCGTAGTATATTTTGATTCAAATTCATAAGAGAAAAGAAAATGCTCGTCGATTTCGACTACCCCAATATTTACTAGACAAGCATTCAAAGCACCGAATAAATTACAAAAATCTTATTTACATGGCAGTAATTACAACTATTTGTACATACGGAGTTGAGCTTTGGGGCTCCATTCAATTCTTCTCGTACCCCATCCGTGCAATCCAAAATCCTTCGTAAAATCCTCAATAATCCTCATTATATCAGAAACAAACTTGTCCATAAAGATCTTAATGTTCCATATTTTGCTGATTTGGCCCAAACCGAATAGCTGATCTTTCGTGGTAAACTACATGCACACTCGAATCCACTGGTCTCCCAACTTGCTTCACACTCAATTCCCGATAATTGAAAAGAATACGGCCAAGTGACCTTCTAGTTTAGATAGAAATGCTAATAGTGAGTAGTTCTTTGCATGTTATTGACATGCCATTGTAATCATTTTCCTCAAATTTACTTTTTGTATACAGTTGTAAATATTAAGAAATATTTTTAAAAAAATCTGATTTATTTATAAATATGAAAGGAAAGGAGGAAATAATGTATGTTACTACTTGTTTATTACAAAAGTTCTTGTATTTGAATTTAACCCTTTATTTCAACTAATTTAATTATGACTAAATTAGATAGTTGATTGCAGGGAGTTAGTTGTAATTTTATTTTTTTATTTTTATATACATTTATTGAAATTTACAACTGTACAGAATATATACATCAAGTAAATGTATTGACAACGATTATAATAACATGTTAAAACTTGGAAAGAACTACTCATCAGTAGCACTTTATTAAAACTTCTACACTAGAAGGTCTCTAGGCCATCTTCGTTTCAGACGCCTCGGAGGATTATCAGGAATGAAGTTGGAAGCAAGTTGAGAAACTAACGGATTTGAATGATTATGGAGCTTACTATGAAAGGGTAGGTATCTGTTGTGGGCTAAATCAGCAACATATGGCTCATTAAGGTCATTATGGATAAGTTTATTGGTGACAAAGTAAGGAGCATTGAGGATTTTACGAAGGATTTTGGATTGTAAGGATTGAATACGAGATGAATTGGATGGTTTAGTGGAGCCCCAAAGCTCAACTCCGTACGTCCAAACAGGTCTAATCACAGTCATGTATATGAGTCTTTTGTAATAAATTGAGAGCTTTGAACGTTTGTCTAGTAAATGTTGAAGTAGTCTGAAACGACGGGCAGATTCTTGTCGCTTTAGTCTTGTATGTGGATTCCAAGTTAGTCGTTTGTCCAAGTGTAGTCCTAGGTAGCGTATCTGTTCAACAGGGATTAGTGGAATATCATTAAAGGATACTGTTGGGCAGGAGGTAGTAGGTTTACGACGAAGGGTAAAGGTTATTTGGTGGGATTTGTTTGGATTTATTTTGATTCTCTATTTTTGACACCATTCTTGAAGGTTTAGGATATGGGATTGGAGTGTTTGAGAAGCAATGAAGGGATCATTGTTTACTGATAACACACATGTGTCATCAGCGTAAGTAGTGCGGACAGTGGTAGGATGAGTTGGGATGTCAGCTGTATACACTGTGTAGAGGATAGGACCTTGTAAAATATTTAAGTTTGATTTTAAATCTCGCCAAACTCTGCTTAGTACTAATACTCAATTATGACATGGTTTGGTGGGATATAGAAAAAAAAAACAGTAAGCATGTATGATATAGTGTTATACCACTGAATTTAGGTTAAATTAATTTTTTCTTTTTGTAGTAATATAATATTGTTGATGAATGATCGGAAATTTTTGTGAACTCTGAAGTTTTTTTTTTTTTTCTTTTCTATACTCTGATTAAATTTATTAAATGAAATATAATATAAGCGTATAAAAATTAGAATATTATTTTACTTTTTGACCTTTTAAGCTTGGCCTTCTCTGCCAATCCTTGATCCTGATGAATAGGAAGATTGCTATATAATTTATTTATGTTACGATACTCTATAGAGGCATATTAATGTATACGGGATAGTTATGGTTGAATAATAATTAAAATTTATATTCCCACTTTTATTATTGTAATTACACTAAATACTCAATTTCGTATATGGGGAAAGGGAAGGGACACAGATTATTTCATTATTGATTCTTTTTATTTTTGATACGTACTATCTACACCTACATTTATAGGTATATATGGTGTAGAAAATTTATATTTGCTTGGTTCATATATTTTATTATGAAGTTAATTAAATACGCCATTTAGTGCCTCAATCTCTAGAGGTTTGTAAGATCATCCGTTACATCCTCAGTTTTGGTCTTCCTTCCATCCTTGTTCCTGTATTAGGTGTATCAACAGTATCTTAAAATTTTTTTCTCAGCCATCATAGCAAAATGCCTGCATACTTCAAACTCCCAAATTTCTATGTCCTGACAGCATTAACCTTTCAAAGGCAGTGTATAATCCCTGGTTAATGCGTAATGTCTAATCTTCTACGTAAATAACACACCGACAACTTTCGGTGCATAAGCTTTCTTTCGAAGATTCGGAGCAAATTTTCGATAACGCATAAGGGATTTAAAGAGTTAGAGCTTAGTCTTCCTTGAGAGTAGTCACCTGCTTAGCTGCTCGTTAAACCCAATGGTCTAAATCATTATCAGTACTCATGGTGTAAATAGATCTTCTATTTTCACATTATTTCTAAAATAAAATGATGATATAAGTTTCATTCTGGGTCATATCGTCGGTAATAAACATATAATTATAAACATATGTAATAAGAAGTTAAATACTCTGGCTGCAATAATTACAGAAGTTAAAAAGTTTGTACCGTTTACAACCCATGAAGGGTCTTGGGTTCAGTACTTCGGTAAAGATGTATTGTTACTGGGCCAACGGTTGTGAAGGCATCCTCAACTGCCAGGTTTTTTTCCCCATAATTTAGGGGATCCACTTTCTAGAAGCTGGGTGTGCCCCAGGACTGTCTCCCAATCCCCAAAGTCGATCATCTGCGATCAGTCCTACTAGAACTCGGGCCCGGGAGCATGGTAGTCTAGCGGCTTACCCACTGAACTATCGCGCCTTCCAATGACAGTAGGTAGTAATTATAACTAAAAATTTTTGCTGATCAGTCAGCAGACTAGTCGACCTATATAGCCATCATCAGATGTACCTACTGTTTTTTTTTAATGTTATATTTTTTCTTATGCTTTTAGCAAACGGGCCGACATTTAACGGACTTAATGCCAATAAAAATTCAACAATTTAATTTACTTAGATTGGATAGTTAATTGTGAAATTAGGTATTTAGTCATGCCGAAAAATATATCGTGTTTATGTAATCAAAAATAGTAGGTTAATTCATTTTTCGTTAATGATCTTTCTTAAAGATCGATAATTAATTAAATAAAACAACGATATTTAAACAATAAATAACAAGTTGTAAAGATGAATCTATAATAAAAATTATAATTTATTAAGGGCATGATTTTATTCCAAACAACCAAGTTTTTATCGTAGAAATACAAATAAATAAAATAGCCTTTTTGTCGACTACAAAGGCTGTCGATCTCTAAGTTGGCCCATTTCTAATTTATACATAGACACACCCAAATATACACATGCTGAATTTACTATTGTTATAATGAAAAACTGTTGCTGAAACTTCTCGTATATTTAAATATTTTCAGAGAGAAATTGTAGAGTATTGTTGTTAAATTAGCTTATCCTGGGCATTAATGTTAGCAGTGTACATTCGCAGGCGTACTGTTTGAACAGTGTAAATCTGGCGAGTGACATTTGCCTTTCCTTGTCGCCAAATATGGTTTCACAGAGAGGATGCTGAGTAAACTAATCGCTTGTGTAATTGCGTAGTGTAACCAGGGCTCCCCGCTAATTAAATGCTAATTCTCTGTAAGTGAATTAGCCTTTTGTGTTAGGTAGCAGCCAGCGTGCTGGTGTTGCCAGTGTAGCTATGTAGTTATGTAGTTATGTGAAATAATTATTTGCTCAGTCGGCCGGTCCTGTTCCGCTCCTGGAACTACACTGGAATTGTGCAGGACGTTCTCATTCATATTTCCAGCATTCATCTCGTCTGCGGCATCTTTTCGTTCCTCCAGATTTTATGTTAAACTTTATTGGAAATGAATTTTAATACTAATATTTTTTAGTTCCATTAATAGTTTGTTGCTCAATGAATTTGTATTAACTTATAAATCGAGTTTAAAAATATTAGTAAAGTAAGCTTCTGTTTTAACATAGATATCTCTTATAGTATAGATCCCCTCTTTTGGCTAGGGGTGTACTATATAATACTATGGTGTTACGCTATTTCACACTAAAAATGTAAAATTTAGACACGCTCTAGCTCTGTATATTTTGCTTGAATCAAAAATTTGCCGAATGTTTTCTGATCAGAAAGTGAATGAAGATTATATTTTTTTCCTAGTAACTTGTCGCTAGGACTCACCGTTAAGGAGCTATATTGGTTCGAATTAAAAAGTCACGGTTTGCCTAGATTTTTTAAGTTTGAACTTTGGGTACCAACTAAGCCTTCTAATTCTTCCCGTATCCAATCCTTACAATCCAAAATCCTTAATGCTCCTTCCTTTGTTACAAATAAACTTACCCATAAAGATCATAATGTACCATTTGTTGCTGATTTAGCCTAAACCTGATATCTATCCTTTCATAGTAAACTCCATACCCACACAAACTAAAATAGAAAGGACGTTTTCTATAATTCACTTTATAGATAACTATTCAATTTCCTTTAATAAATATATTTCGAATTGACTTCGATATTTGTTCTTAATGCTGCACATGGGTATTATTTTGGTCGTAATTTCGCTTTAATCACGCCATAACATTTTCAGTAAACTCTGAAGAAAGCCTCATCAACGTTATAATGGCTTCAGCATTCCATTGAGATGCGTTGGAAACGACGAGCGGAGGTGCTGATAAATGAGCGGTTGCTCTCGCGTAACGAAACGGTTGCACGGATTGTCGGTTGGGGATTGCTAGGCCGGGAGTTGGAAGCTGTAAAACCCCTCATTGGCTCAATGGTGGCCATATTGTGCGAAAACAGCTGTCCGGAACTAACTGCGATAATGATATAGCTGGCCGCGGACGGCGCCTCTGACGCCCACGAGCCGGCGTATCCTATCATAGCCCGGCTGACCTCTGGGTGGGATAGTTGGCAGCTAGTTGTTGCCCACTTACCCCGCTTTATGAGCTCTAACTGTCCATTAAGATAGAGTTTGAAACGAAGTTAAATTTTTCTATTATATTATGTTAATTCAAAACCATTCTCGGAAAATCTATAGTCCCTTCAGTTAGACTATAAACCTTCGTTAAATGACTGTCTAAGACTTCTGTTGTAGTTCCAAAGACGATCCTTACTAAGATAACCGATAGACTCACTGAATTCTATGAATATGATTACAATTACATGTCCATAACATGTGAAGAACTACTCACGAGTGGTATATCAATAAAAATTCTACATTAAAAGGTCTCTTGGTCATCTTCTTTTCAGAGGTAGAAGGGAGACTAGTGGATTCAAGTGGGTTGGGATTTACTATGAAAGGATAGGTATCTGGTGTAGGATAAATCAGCAAGGTACGGAATATTAAGATCTTTATAGATAAGTTAATTCGTGACAAAATAAGGAGCACTGAGTATTAACATAAGTTGTTTTTTTTTATAACATTGTACTATACAAATTTAAAAAATGATTCCTATTAAAATTTATAATAAATAATATTTAACCATATATTATTTTATATTATTTAACATTTTATTTCAAAAGTTATGCAATCACCTTATGATTCAGTTTATAGTTTATCAGTTTATGGACAAAAATAAAGTAAAATTGTAGAAGCTTATTCTTGTATTTCCTTCGACTAACTATTCTAGATAGTTAGATAGAATACGATTGTATTCTCTAAACTTTTTCTCTGGGTATTCATATTTGGATAGCATTAGCTTATCTCTCCGGGGAGGGGGTCAATTTCTGCTCTTTTTAAATTCTTATCCTTTCTTTGAGTGTATATTATTTTTTCTCTACTAGAACAGAGATTTTTATCCGCTTCTCTTAGGTGTGGTCAATACATCTTTAGATTTTTTTTATTTTTGTTCAATATAAATAAAATGTTATATTTATCCTCAATAATAGATCTACACTTCAAAACATGTTTTAACAGGTCTTACTCCATTAATCAAAACTTGGAGGTTCTTGACAGCCGATGATGGCTCCAACTGCACCCTTTGATCTCGAGCAGTCACTGCCTTCTGTATTTAGAACGGCCCTTCTCGGTTCTGCTGCGATTAGGAACTGAACATGAAAATAGTTGCTTTTGAGGAATTTTCATTGTTTTCAAACGACATTTATGAACAATTTCTTTTAGATGAAAATATTTTATTTATTTTTCTTGCTGATTAAAAAGAATTGTTAGACTCTCTCACAAATGAAAATAGCCTCTTAAAGTTTTGAAAAAAAAACCTTCACCAAATGTTTTTATTTTGCAAATAAATTCAGAAATGATTTTATTCATTCCTTAAACCTAATAATCTAAAGAAAAAACTTAAATATACTTTTTTTCCCCTTTTAATCTAACGTTTCATTGTTTTCTTTAAATTAGTCATTAAATTACCTTTTAGCTTAATTTCAGTATTATTACATTTTTTTTTTTTTAATCTTTTTGAATAACACTTTTTTATATTATAAAATTTATTTGATTAAGTTTTGAATTGTATGTTTTGCTTTTATCGTCATGTGAACTGTAACCGTACATATCACGAGGCTTAAATGAATGAAATATAAACATTATTCTGGGACTTGCTAATCCTTATGATTTTTCAAAGGAATAGGACTGTTTGAGGGGGTGTAAAGGAATACGAGTAAAATTAATTAACGAATCGATTTTAACTTGACTGTAAGAAAGCTGTTTTGATCTGCGATTTTCTTCACGCGAATCTATTATCATTCCATCGACATTCCACTTTCATGCAGATCGATCTTTCAGCTACTGTAATATGGCGAATACATAAAAAGTTTTTTCTTCTTTTCTTTTTTTAATACTTTACAGATAATTAATATAATTTGATGAACAGTTAGGAAATAACATTTTAATATTTTAACTGCAGAATGAATCTTTCCAGAGTAACAAGACGTCCTATGATCCTCCTTCCAATCTTTGATATTTACATGAAACTAGTTAAACGCTTTGAGTTTGATCCTTACAAGAGCATCCTTTTGATTTAATACTCTTGATAACCGGCCCCCTGACGGAGAGGATTCCCTGTGACAAATGTGAAAGGAACATCCTCCCCTGAGAGGCTCTTGGGACCCGAGTGGCAATAAAACGCCCATACTCACGCGCATCATAGAAGAAATTTATCGGCGCTGACATTACCTAAAGTTATCCATCCCGAAGGTGAGAATGATTTCTCTTCTAAGACCGCCCCCTCCATTATGGAAATAAGACATAGGTGTTGGTAATTACGGTAAAGGTATTACCGAAGCGTTGTATTAGTGTTAATAAGAAGAGATTTAGTAAGGATAATGTATGGTTTCTGTTCCGAAATGAAGATGCTGGAAATTAAGATGGATGACGGAGTTGGATTGGTATTGGGTACACAGCCGTAATTTTTATGCAGTATTTTTTTTTGTTATATATTTCTCGTTGAATATATTATCTCATGTGGAGCAAGATAGCCTGGAGCGCTTGCCAGAGTTCTATGTTGTGCAAACTCGTTATAAATTCTCAAAGACCTTAAAAAATATATATATATATATATATATATATATATATATATGTGTGTGTGTGTGTACAACTACAATCCATGCATAATATGGCCTTATTACTCAATAAGGAGTATAGTTTCAAAATAAAATGTTAAACTGCAAAGCATCATCTCTCATCTGTCAGATTTTCCCCAATCTCTATATACGGGCAAACATTTTTTTCATTATTATTATTATTATTTTTTTTTTTATGTCTAACAGATCCGATGTTTCGCAAATAGAATATATGTTAAATATTCCTCCCATTAACGGACTTAAACCTGAGCACGGGTAGTATTGTATTGACTTACCCGATTTGACTTATGTTAAGTACGATTATCTTAACAAGTAGGTCGAATTTTTTGGTTCGATGTTTTGGGTTCGTGCTCAGTAACCAGTATATTGTGGATAAGTTTAAACTTGTTATCTTTATAAAATGGATTACCCACTATTATGGCTTTCTAATATCTATGTGTTTTGCTCAAATCTGAACTTTTCACATAGATAATTATTAAAAGAGGGAAAGAAAGTCATAGGTTAAGGAATAGAAGACTAAGAAAATGGACATAAGGAAGAAAAAATCAACAAACGTTTAATTACATAATCAGCAATTTTTGAGGTTTGAAATAGTTATGTAGGAGTATGAAGGTAGCGCCTTGGAGTATGAATATCCATCCTGCGTGGTCGTGTAATTATTATCTGGAAATATTGATGGATTATTGTCTTAGTATCTAAACAATATTGTGTGATTATATTTGTTGTGTATATTGTATTTTTCTGTTCTAATTTAGACCAATTATTAGAAGCAATATTTTGTATAGTATTTTTGGAAACAAATGGAAAGAAAGAAAATTGAACTTATTTTATTTTTCGAAGTTTAGATCGATTCTTTGAAAACCAAATAAGCATAGAGAAATCAGAGAAGTTAAATGTAACCAGCAAGTGATGCCGCCTCAGGACACAATATTCTGAATCAGCCGAAAAATAAATTTCTATTTTTGACTCATAGCTCTTTGGAGCGACCGCACAGAGTCTCTGGAACTAATGATTGGCTAGTTCTCCCTTAGCCGGGGCCTGATCTACAGCTCTGCCCCGGGGACTTGGATTCTGGAGTTGATGATGATGAATCGCAGGCCGATAGCCCTCCGGCGCTCCAGGCTCCTGACCTCCAGCTCCCGCTCCAGTAGCCGCGGCTTCCAGCAAGTTCCAGCTATAGCTAAAAGCAAAGAGTTTTCTGGAAGAGGGTATCTCCTCATGCCAACAAAATTACACGGATGTTTTTATGTCCAGTTATCTTATTTGTTTGTTTTTTTGGTGATAAACGCCCATTGTTCATTTTTATTTTTAAATCTTCATTTACCCAGAGACCTTCTTGTGTAGAATTTTTATTAAAGAGCATATGAGTAGTTCTTTTCAAGTCTTGTCACGTTATTTTAATAGTTAACAGCACATTTACTTGATGTATACATTTTGTACAGTTGTAAATTTCAATAAATTGTTATTTAAAAAAAAAAAAAAAAATCTTCATTTAATATTTCATTAAAAAATAATGTGACTAATCACGGTGAATTTGGTACATGTTACATTTTAAACCACTTACTTCACTCAATTTACAGTATAAGCTTTAAAAGTACACACCGTAACCGAACACATACTTAAACTTTATAGATGTTTTTTTTTTTTCCTCAGACTTCATGGGCATAATAACATACTCATTAATGACATGCTCGGAAATACTTTCATAAGGCTGAAAAGAAGCTGGATAAAAGATTTGATTAAATAAATGTTCATTTGTCAATTTTTTGCCTTTTTTTCTGCAATCGAATTTCTTAATTTTGGAAATTTGAGCACTGGTTCTATATCTGAACTACTTCCGAGGGCTTTTGAAACATCAAGATAAAATCCCAAACTATTTTTCCTGGAGTAAAAAATGGGCATTTCTAGAAAATATGACTGATTGTCATGATATTATTGCAATACTGACATTTTTGTGGAGTTTTAGGTAGGAGCGGGTCAATTCCGTTTGGCCTATTCGTATTCTTGTCAGTGTAACCTCTTCCTTACATTTGCGGCTGGATGCACCCCAGGACATGAGATTTTTTTTTTAACCATCCTTAGTTAAACCGGTGGGCTCTCATCACCGGTTTGCGTAAGTCTGATGGAGTTCATCTTGTCTTGTCCTGGTAGCGAAATATCCTTATGTTGCGCAGTTCGATCGACTAGCTCGTTTCCTATAATATCCAAGGGACTTTGGACCCTTATAAAATTTACTGGTGTTCTATTATTTTTAATGTAGATAAGTAATAGTGAATATGCGAGCTTTACTTAGGCTCCACTTGTTTTCAACATCATATTACACGAGATCAAATGATGACTGAGATCTGTGCTTAGATTCCCTAAAAGTTTGATTTTTTTTTTTTTTTAATATTTGTTTTAGGTGCCATATAATAAAATCAAACAATAATCAATTCATTATTATTTAATTTTTTCTCAAAATTATAGTATCACAAATGACACGAATTATAATGTGATGTATTATACAAGAATATTTTCTTAATCCAAACGTTCGACTTTAGAACTTTTAGCTGAAATAATTGACAAGTTCTTAGTAAAAGCTGCATTCTGATAGAATTTAGAAGAATCCTGAACAGAAGGATCAAAGGGAGGAGAGTTAGGAGTGGTGGCTAGATTGAGTACTGTTGGCCCCCTTTAGTTGAGACACGAGAGAAATGCAGTTAGCATTATATAAATATTAATTTTAAAGTAATGGTTATTATTTCAAAATTTAACTATCGGGCTGAAATGGAGCTGAGAAATTTCAGGTGTTCCCAATTCCTATCCAGTTCTGGTATCAAACTAATAATCTATATTTACAATTTCTTCTAGAAATTCCTAATAACTGGAGTTAGGATAAACTTATAACTGACGGGCTACCATCACAGTGGACACGATAGCCTGGGGCGATTGGAAAGTATCTCCCGAGCTAGGTAAAAATGGATAGTAAATAGAGCGAATCTAAATCGATGTAGGTGTATAAAATATCGATTATAAGAGAGTGAGGGATGTTTAGTATTGGGCTATCTGACCAAGATCTACTCGCTACAGGTCCAGAGAGCGACTCAGATTTCCCCGGCCGGAGGGGATGGGAGCTGGAACGTGTAACGCCTACGGTAAAGGCGCTATAATCATCAAGTAATATTTCTTCCAGCTCTGCTCTCTGCTCGAACGTTCATCAGCTACCATTACATAAATTATAGAATGTCATGTTTATTTTATTGGCTGTCCTTCAAGTTTGTCTCATGTCAAGTAAACTGATTGGAATGACCAAAATGATTAATTGTTATTATTGATTGTAAAAATATTGAACAATCACATTTGATCATTTGAATATCCGAGCGCCGTTTTCACCACGTACTCTAAAGACCCATGTCTGCTTCAGTAAATAACGATCCCTTCATTGCATCTCAGTCACTACAGCATCGTAATATAGACTTGCTAGAAGGGTGTCGGAAATTCGGAGGAGTAAAATAACTCCAAACGAATTTCATGGAATTCATTTTTCTTTGTCTTAAAGCTATGACTTTTTATTCAGTAGTATCATTTAATAATGTTCCAGTAATCCCTGTTAAACAGATCCGCTACCAAGGACTTCATTTTGACCCACGTTCTACTGGAAATCTACATATCAAACTAAAACGACTAGTAACTGCTCGTTGCTACCGATTACTTCAACATAGACAAACTAGACTAACCTTCGGGAATTTTGATAAATTACAAAAGGCTCATTTACATAAAAGTGAATAAACCTTTTAGAACATAAGGAGTTGAGCTTTCGGGCTCTACTAAACCTTCCAATTCTTCTCTTATCTAATCCTTACACTCCAAAATCCTTCGTGAAATTCTCAAAGCTCCTTATAATGTCACTAATATACTTATCCATGCAGAACTTAATGCTCCATATGTTAATTATTTGGCACAAACCTACCCTTTCATAGTAAACTCCATTCCAACTCGAATATATTAGTCACTAAAATTGCTTAACACTCGATTCCCGATAACCATCCAAGGCGTTTTTGAAAAGAAATTGGCCATTGACCTTCTAATGTGAAACTTTTATTGAAGTGCTAGTAGTTCTTCACATTTTATTGAGAAGACACTGTTCTCATTTTCCTCAAAGTACTTATTGTATAGTCCGCAGTTGTGAATATCAATAAATAGTAAAAATATAAACAGAAAAAAAAACAAAAAACAATTTCAACTATTTGAATGAAATTAAAAGTTTCTATTTTCTGGGATAATCTTTAGATAGAGATCTTTACATGCAAACTATCAACAAACTCATATGACAACTACAAACAATTTTATGACACATCATCAGGTCATTCCTGCTACAAGACATGTCTGCAATCTTAAAGTTCGAAAAACACGCCGTTGACAAAATAGGTCTTGGATGAGGACATTTTTAACTAAAAAGAAATCTTATTGTTTAGACTGGAGGAGGTGCTTGACTACCTAAATCCTAACACGCCATCCAGTCAAGAACTCAATGGAATAAGATAAAAATGAAAATGGTTAATTATTTGGCAGGCATAGCGACTGCAAATAACAACAAATAACAACAGAAGTGAATTCATCAATGAAGGAGTTACTTTTATTAATCAATAATAGTACTATAAACAGCATTCAACTCCTCTTTATTAAAAGTACAAACTTGTTACATGTTTCGGGAAACAAGGTCCCATCATCAGACTTATTTCTGTTTCCATTTTCATTCTACCTTCTTCATCACTATAATTCTTCAAGTGGTTATTCATCATGCCATCTACTATATATAAAAATTCATGAATGAATAACCACTTGAAGAATTATAGTGATGAAGAAGGTAGAATGGAAATGGAAACAGAAATAAGTCTGATGATGGGACCTTGTTTCCCGAACCATGTAACAAGTTTGTACTTTTAATAAAGAGGAGTTAAATGCTGTTTATAATACTATTATTGAACAGAAGTGAATTTTTTCCGGTTAACAATAACTATGAAAAGTATAAATCATACTACAGCCTCTACTTACAAAGGTCACTTACAGTACTCACCCTTAGATCACCTTCCCAGCCAGCTATCAACGTGACCTTGCCAATCAATGCCATTCGCATCAAAGTTCAGATATGCGATCTACTCAGCTTGATACTCATAATTAAGTGGTATGATTTTTGATATGAATATGTTTTTTGGTTGAGGGTATATAATTTTGGATGTTGGTGTCCGTATCAGAAATTTAATGGAGAATAATTTTTGTTTAATAACATTCGTCGCTAGGATGTATCATTTAGGAGTAATATTGGTTTAAATGAAAAAAGTCTGTTGGTGTTGCTCGGATCGAAAAATTGTCCTTATCCTTAACGATTAGATACAAAAGAAGTAGATTACAGGTAGACATATCCATGATGTATTGTTATTCCCAGTCAGGGAGAAATTGAGTTGTTTTTTATCTTCATAAAAATCCACTGTTAATATAAGGGGTTAGTTACCTAGGTGCACTTTCATCTTCTTGATCAGTTATAGTCTAATGAGGTAATAATAACGCAACCTTGGGCTGTGCAATCGTTTGGCGCCGACCTGTTTATAGTGCGGCTTTGTCGCTCCATTCTCTCGTCAAATGTTACTGGTGTTTGTTTATTTCTTCATGCTTAGATAGAGAGATTGTAAGCTATTGTTTCTTTGGTAGTTGTAATAAAGGACACTAAGATTAATTATTATTAAATGTATTCTTAGATTATTATTAATATGTGTCTGCGAGGGTTCATTTTTTCAAAATGACATATAAAAGCCTATTATATATGAATAAGAAAAAATGTAATAAATTAAATAATTAAAATCTAATTTTGATCACAACAAATTATAAATAATATGGTAAAATGTTTTTGTGCTTAAACACTACCCTATTTTCCAGTTCTCGTAATATAATCCTATAAGAATTATTTTGTTCCTACTATTTATGTCAATATTTACTTTGACTAATCCTTTAATTCTTCGTGACTTGATTTGGCTTTATTGGGTTATTTACATTTTTAAAACGCACACACAATATTAAAAATAAAAAAAAAAACATGGTTTCCGCTGTCTTTTGAGGAGGTCTAAGCACAAAGGTAGGCCACCGAATAAATTCATGCATTCGAAGAAAATTCACTTATTCATAAAAATACGTTTTGCATTTTAGCTTGCTCCCGATGGTCGGAAAGTGTACTGAAACCTTTACTGTGAATAGCTTGACAAAGTAATTTATTGAAAACTACCTCGTTTTAGTCATCAGGATCGAAGCCTCTTTGAAACCCGATAATGTCCTTGAACTTCGTTTTCCTTGGCTTATAAACTACCATCGGAATAAACGTTTTACCTTATTCTGCGTAGAGTCTAGATTTCGCAGATCAGGTTTTTATTTTGTTTCAATCAAACAGGTTATTTTCTTAGAGATCCTTTGACAATTAAGTAAAAATTAGATGTGAGAAGTTCCTTGCCTCAAAATTGGTAGCGAGCACCAATCAAAACCGATTGCTGGTGTTAGATAGGTGAAAGGAGTTTAATGAAACCAATGGTCTTTACTGTAGAATAGTATTCAATACTGTTTGAATTATAAAATCTTAAATAATGAAGATAAGAAGAAGAAGAAGAAAATAAACCTTTTCTGGAACAACTTATCCTCTAAGAGTTCAATACATAGGGCAATCGTTTGTTTTTGATAAGTTATTATTAATTATATTTTAGGCTACATAATATATGAGAACTCTTGTAAAAATTCAACTTGCGTATACTATTATAATGTTTAGAACATAAAGATTCATATTTTACATTTGCTTGGTAGATTAAAAATTCAGGATGAAAAAAATATGGGATGTTTAAATGAAGTTAGAGAGGAGCATTTTCGAATTGAGACAGGCAATGAATTCCAAAAAGTGGAAGCGCCGATGATACAATATTATTTGAAGGATGCAGTTCGATGAGTATAAAGTTGATAGGTTGGGGTCTAGTATTTATGAGGTGGATGGAGGAGCGTAAGGAGGTCATGAATGTACGTGGGGGTTTTTGATTTTTAAGGATTGCAATATGAAAGCAACAAGGAAGTATTAGTGTCGGGGATATGGGTAAAGCCACTCTGTATCAGAATAGTGATTAAATATCTGAGAGCGGCTTGAGGCCACGAAAATAAATCTGACTAAACAGAATTTCGGAAATGTAGGCTTTTAAATAAAGCTATACTTGTACAAGGGCTTTTGTAAAAACCGAGAAAACCTAAACTTAATACCATGACTCCTATTTAGCATCATGAGCTATTACCAAAAAAGCTGTTTCTTTAAGGAGTGCAAAAGAATATTCTTGATCGGGTTGCTACTGAATCCACTGCGTCTTATAAATCAAAAATAAGTTAGGGCCAAGAGTTAATCTCATTTATTTTTACACGGATATGTCTTTTGTCTAGGGTTCTATTTTTTTTATATAACACACACAAAAATAAAACATTTTGATATGCTCTAGTTCTGTTTGCCAATAGTTTCTTGATTAGAGGTTTTATGAAACATATTTTTGTAGTTTAACATTTGTCGCTAGGACTTACTGTTTAAGATCAATGTTGGTTTGAATAAAAACATTTACATTTGAAACCCTCTATTTTCTCTTAATTGTGAATAGTCAGTGTTTGTTAATTTAATTTAATTATTAATTTGATCTTACTAATTCTAAAATGTAAATTGGGAAAAGTAGTACATTATAAAGAGACAAATACATGATATATTGCTTTTTTTAGTAAGGGAGAAATTGATTTGTTGTTTTTTTATTAGGATTTATTTTACATTTTTCGTCTATTTATGAATGAATTTGAGCAACATCTTTCGAGATGTGACATAGTGACCATTATCTCAGGCTTGCCTATTATTTTATGTTAATTGGTTTTAAAAATACTCTTGGTTAGAGTTGAAATAATTGGAAGATATACAGAGCGGACGGAGCAGAAACATAAAAACAAAAGGAATATAAAGAGGTGTTATTAGGAAAGCAGTTGGGAGTGTGAGAGCTGAGTACAAGGTTTGTCAGGACGAGAGCTCCAGCACTGTAATTAACTTGTTACAGCCGAGGTATCTTGTCCTCTTTCGGTCCAGGCCGGTCAGGGAAGGCTTTGTAACACACTCGAGGGCATTTCAAAGCTGATAAATTCGGTTAAGGCTTTTCATTATGTTGATTTGCTTAGTATTTGCTCCACTATTTTGTTTTATGTAGAGATTGTTGCTCGTGGGTTATACCAAGGAGATAATCGTTGTAGTCGATAACCGAGTATGGAAGTATTATGCTTTAATATGCACTGATGTTTTAGTATAGTGGATCATATGCTATAAAAACAAGATGACTTGTATTACATACAACTATATGAAAGTACAAGCCATTTTTTATTTGCTATCACTAACTAAAACTACTGAACCAATCTCTACGAAATTGTTTACTATATTCTCTTCATTATTCGAGGAAGATCTGGCAATAATAAAATTTAAAGATTTTTAATTTAACTTTGATCAAAAAAGCGAAAATATTTGGTGCGCAGAGATGTGGCGAGCGCCACTCAAGAGATGTTACAAAGGTACGGTGATATCCACATCGAGATTTTCAATTAAAATTATATTTAAAAAAAAAAAAACTATAAATATAAAGTGCGTAGAGAAATTGTAAATTTTCCGATAGGTGGCGAGCACCATTTAAGAGAGACTAAAAAAGTACGGTGTTATGCAGAGCAAGAAATTTAAAATAAAATTTAACTTTTTTATATAAAAATGATATTATAAAAGCTATAAATATTTGTTGCGACGTGTAGATCCCACTGCTAAAAATCGTCCGGTATGTGACTAGCGCCACTTTGTAACAGAGTTTACAATGGCAAAACTATTGAACCCATCTGTTATTAAATTTTAACATCATCTCTATAGCTCTTGGAAGGTAATGATAGTTCACTTTAATACTAATTTATGGGATGCAGAGGAAATAAATAATATGCTGTATGTAATCTTCAACCACCTTTTGGTGGTTATACTGTCAATTCAATAGTATCAGGTTAAAAATTACAGCTATGCGTGAAAATATCATTGGCAGAATAATTCTCAATTGCAGCTGCAATACAAGATTATCATAGATTAAAAAATAAAAATTATATTGTTAGTTAAAATTATCTATGTTCTTTGCTTATGAGAGCAGGCGAAGCCGCGACGGGGGATTCTAGTATGCTATAAAAACAAGACTCTATTAATATAATGAATAAATGTATACTACAATTTAGTAATTGAAAAATTGTTTTGTGAGAAACGTTTTACTAAAGGACTACCATATAGTGAGTCTCCTTTGAGATCTGGAAGACCAATGAGTTAGACACAAAATGGACACTTATATTTAGTTAGAGTAACCTATTTAGACTTATGCTTCATACATATATCTATGGAACAGCTAAAAAGATGCATATTAACAAACTCCAACTGTTTTCGGCAAAAACAAACTACTAAGAAATCATCTTAATATTTAAGCAACATAAGTCAACCTACTTACACGTACCTTCGCATGCCGACAAAACGAGCTTCCTACAAACTATTTCACGAAGAATTAATTACATGACTACAACGTCTTGGTGGAGAGTGGAAAGGGTCTGTTTGAGGGATCTCCAGACCTGTTAGGAAAAAAAAAAAAAAAAAACGTCACAGAGTTCTCTCACTTTCATGACTTTTATTATATTCAATGATTTAATCACATTGATGGATAGGTGTGATAAAGATTCAAAGTAAAAAAATAATTATAACATTTAAAAATATAAAACTTTAAAATTGTCGGTTATTAAAAAAACAAAAAAAAAAAACTTTAAAATTAAAATGATGTATATAGTTGTAACTATCTATTTTTAAAAAAAACTATTTATTGATATTTACAACTGTATGCATATATACAATAAGTAAATTTGAGGAAATTATTACAATGACTTGTCAATAACATGTGAAGAACCACTCACTAGTAGCTCTTCAATAAAAAGAAAAGAAATTCTTAATAAAATGGTCTCTCGGCCATCTTCTTTTCAGACGCCTCGGTGGAATATAAGAATATAATGGTAAGCAAGTTGAGAAACTAGTGGATTAGAATAGTTATGGGGTTTACTACGAAAGGATAGGTATTTGGTTTAGGCTAAATCAGTAACATATTGAATATTAAGGTTTTTATGGATTTGTGACAAAGTAAGGAGCATTAAAGATTTTTTGAAGAATTTTGTATTGCAAAGATAGGATACGAGATGAATTAGATGGTTTGGCAGAGCCCCAAAGTTGTAAATATCAATAAATAGTTTTATATAAATAATAATATATTAAAATAACATATTCCTACTGCTATTTTTCTATTTATCTGCATTTATATAAATATGCTTTCGAAATTCAAGTAATCATTAAGTTCTTTTGAGCTTGAGCCTAGTTAGATAAGTTAGCAATTAATGCAATAATTGAGATAAAACAATTGGAATCACACAGTGCATTTCCCTTATAAGTTCACTTAAGCTGTCACCTATTTCATATAATTTTTAAATAATTTATTCATCAAGTTATGAGGAGATGGAATACATGATTATCTAATCTGTTCGATAATCTGTGATAAGATCAGAGGGTCGATGAAAGCTTATCTTTAGATCTAGACATTCCGTTGGACCTATAAACGTATCTCGGCATGTAAATTGCTGGATTTAAATTTAATGAAACGAGTGACAAATATAATAAAATACACAGTAAAAGTCGATTCTGGCTACAATCGATGTAAAGGCGTTGTGTAACATCTTACGTAATTAGTCAAGGTGGGTTTTTGAATAAATGTTTTTACTTATTCTATAATATTTTAATTTTCATTTAATAGACATTTAAACCCAATCTCAAGGAGTAAAGTTTAATGTGTTATCAAACGTCTTACTTGGAATCCACATACAAGACTAAAGCGACAAGAAACTGCTCGTCGTTACAGATTACTTCAACATTTACTAGAAAAACGATCAAAGCTCCCAATTCATTACAAAAGACATACTTACATGACTGTGATTAGACCTATTTGGACGTACGGAGCTGAGCTTTGTAGCTCTACTAAACCTCTAATTCATCTCGTATCCAATCCTTACAATCCAAATTCCTTCGTAAAATTCTAAATGCCGTAAAAACTTCTCACTTTCTCACCAATAAACATATCCATCCAGACCTTAATATTCCATATGTTGCTGAGTTAGCCCAAACCAGATACCAATCCTTTCATCGTAAGCTCCATAACCACTCAAATCCATTAGTTTCTCAACTTGCTTCCCACTTCATTCCTGATAATCCTCCGAAGGGTCTGAAACGAAGATGGCCTAGAGACCTTCTAGTGTAGAAGTTTTAATAAAGTGCTGCTGATGAGTAGTTCTTATCAAGTTTTGTCACGTTATTATAATCTTTATTAGCTCATTTACTTAATGTGTATATTTATACAGTTGTAAATATCAATAAATTGGTATAAAAAGAAAAATGTCATTAAAATCTGTCTAGTCATCCAAATCCTCTTGCCTAGTTACTATTCAGTTCCATACGTCCCAATATTCTTCCTTGCAGGTAAAAGGAATTGGCCTCGATATTTATTATACAATTTAACAAAAAAAGTTCTGGCAATAGCCAGCTTCTCAAATCATGCCTGAAAAAATTAGCGCTCTTGCTGAGCCTCCACTGGGTTTTGACACCCGTGACGCAGCAGAGAGAGCAGCGCCGGGATTTTTATAGATCTGAGTTGATATTATTTTTAACTAGTAATTCAATTTCTATTTTTCTGTTATCATTTTTGAATTATTTATTTCATTTTATAAATTTATCTGTACAATTTCTAATAGCCTCATTTTAAATTTGTTCCAACAGGAACAGACAAAATTATCAGTCATAGTGAAAACCTAAAGGACTGTCTATCTACCAGACCAATAAGTGTGGAATAACGTCTCTTTCGGTAGATCCTGATATATTTTAGAACAGGATATATTCCTATATATGAATATAGGATATATTTTTATATGGTTTGAGGTATTTCCAAAGTCAAACTTACTGTGATGAGCTTCACGTTCCTGTTTCAAAATCTCTTTCATTTTTACTCCTTATCTGAGTATCAGCACGTTTGATTTCTTGTCTTGCATCTTTAAAAAATTAATAAATATGATCTATGTAGCACAGTTCTGACGTGAGTTTTTGTGTATGTTTTTAGAACTGCTCATGAATGTTTAATATTCGAATAAAATAATCCAGATAGAAGTGGCAATTAATTCATCAATCATAATTGTATTGATCCTTCTATACCATCATGGTGTACCTAGAGTGGCTCTGAAGATATTAATTATTTTTTCTAGATAATATATTGTACTAAAATTATTTGCGCATTATAGATTTCAAGACTTTGACAGCCAATACTCCCGACATTGTAGGAGCACATGGGACTGAGCTTCTATTTCGAACACTCTAGGAATACATAGTTTGAACTAACTACCCAAATTATTCGACGCCGGTGTCAAAGGTGATGCTATACTTAGCTTGTGTGGCAGCAAGCCAGCCGGGCCCTTTGAGTTTATTGTCTGCCTGCCTGTCTGTCCCCTTCCGTCTATAAATTGTCCGGCTAATGCGCGGTGTAGTGTTACCCTTAGGGCATACTTAAGATAGGAATTAATGTTCATGGATCTGGTTATTTTTCTTCTGGCGCTTGGTGTAAGGGATATCATTTGATTCCCTGTCGTTTTGATGCGAATAGGGATTCTTTTGTTTACTTTATCGAGGTTACAAGTCGAGCTTATAGATTTTACATCTGGCAATCTCAGAAGCAATTAAAATAAAGCATCGACTCTTTAATTACCTCTATAACCGTATTACCGTTAGTAACCAGTATACGAATGTTTGGTTAATAACCATTGACGTTGGTGATAGCTTTGTTATACTTAATTATGTTATTATAATATATTAATTATTCTGCTTAAAGATTAAAAAAAACAACAAATTTTTAAATCAAACAGTAGCACCATTTTAATATATAGTAGGTGGTGGCAAAGACCCGCACGGAGCAAAGACACGCAGGGAATTTTTAAAGGGAAATCTGTTATGTTTTTATGTCGGAAACCTGGCAGCAGCTTCGTTTTAATAGCCACCAATTGCTCAACAAAACTAGTGGTGATAGTGTTAACGTTGGAAAAAAAAAATAAGGGAATTTTATTTTATTTACTGTTCTAAGTCTGTTATTTCAAATATGGTTTGAGGTATTTCCAAAGTCAAAATTACTGTGATGAGCTTCACGTTTCTGTTTCAAAATCTCTTTCATCAGTTGTTTACATTGTTGAGGGAACTGCCATTTTGGAAAAGGTGAAAATGGGGCAAAGACACGCACTGTTAAAGAGGCAAGTCTCCGCACTCATAAACATCTACAGTAAACTTTCAAATTTCCAGGAACGAATGAGGACACTTTCGTTGATAATAAATTGTGATGATAGAAAGCAATAGCAATAGGTTTCACAAAATGATATCTTTCTCAGAGTACTAGTACCAGTTCAGCATTCACTAATATTTACTGAATATTCTATATACAACTCCATTTTTTATTCTGTATTTTTAAAAAGAATTTTTTGTACTGTTATTCCGTAAGATATAGTTGACTTAAAAAGCTCACTGATGTGTTTTGTTATATTTTTTCCCAAAACCTTATATCATTTTTTAAATATATAAACAAAGCAGCAAAGCCCCGCAATTTTTTTTTTCAATATAAACTTGAATTCCCAACTATGTTTAGCTTCAATCAGGTTGCCAGTATCATGGGATCACCCAGATTTAAGTAACCTATGCTTAAACCGAGCAAAATCGGTTTTCCCTTTTCATCAAGAAATAAAAACCCAAAAATGCGGGTGATTTTATAAATTTCGTAATTTATAAAAGATTTATGTTATGCCAGAACAACGATTATTGTCCATGTTATTACACATTCATTCTGGTTTACAAACTGCAATACGCTATTGAAATAACATCCAGAGAATTACTGATGTATCTACAGTGCTGAGTAATTTTGAGGAATATTTAAGTTCTTAAATAGGGATTTTAAAATAATTTATGTTTTTGCACATAGTCTTATTTTTAGTTAACTCATATATATTTAAATTGTTTAATATTTATTCATATTTAAATATAAAACATATCTTATATTTTTTAAGTATTAAGTGCTATTTCCTGTTCACTAATTTATTTTTTTTAATATGTTTTGGACTCCATCTGGACTTGAAACCCACATATGACAAAAAAAAAACGGCCTGTCGTTTTCGATTTTTTTTTTTTTTAAATAACTAGACAAACTTTCATACCTTTCGATTAATTAAAAATAACTCATTTACATGACAGTACTTAGATCTATTTGAACTTACGGAGTTGAGATTTGAGGCTCTACTTCACCATCCAATTCTTCTCATATCCAATCCTTGCAATCCAAAAACCTCTGGAAAATTCGCAACGCTCCTTACTTTGTTATAAACAAACTTATCCACAAAGATCTTAACGTACAATATGTTGCTGATTTAGCCCAAACCAGATACCTATCCTTGCATAGTAAACTCCATTATCATTTAAAACCACTAGTATGGATAGTTGTTCCACAAGCCATTGGGATGTCATTTAGATGTTTTTAATTTTATATTGTATAAAGTTGTGAATCAATTGATTTCGTTTGCTTTATGTGCTCTCACATGGAATATTTTTTTAATAGCTATTTAATTTTGAACCCAATTCTCGGAATCGAGAATCGAAATCATTTGGTACCGACACCTTTATTTTTATTTTTATTTTTTATCAGCAAAAGTATCACAATCTAAGTCACTCAAGATGATGATTCCAGTCATAAATATATTAAAGTAAATAAATAATCTCTAAATATACAGAGTAACGTTTTAACTGCTTATTGATCAAACACGGTTACGAAGGTTTATTGATTTACAAGAGAGGTTACGTGGGGGCGTTCATAACGCTATTAGCATTTGTGAAAGATTCAAGCAAGGGATAACATTTCAGTGTTGTTATACGCTTTCATTACACCATCAAGAGAGCAACATATTGATTTTTATTATAGTAGTTTATAGTTAGTTTAAAGCGATTTAAAATTTTTGACACCTTTATTAAATTTATTTGAAAATCATTTTTGTCAACTTATATATTTTTCGTTACAAACCAATTTATGAAACTCGTTGAACTCAGTTTATCTAAAATTTTAACGAGTTTAGTTAAACTTTACATCCAGTTTTATTATCAGAACTTGTATATATATATATATATATATATATATATATATATATATATATATATATATATATATATATCAAACGATATTGTAATTTAGAAAACTTACCATATCGATATTGTAATAATATGGGCTAACTATAGGTTCCAGGATTTGAAATAAAAACTAAATTAAATATAAATTTTATTACAGGGAATTTGTAACTGCTTAAAACAGTTACATGTTTGTTTGATTTGTTTGAATAGAAAGGTATAATTAATAATAATTATGACTATTTTAATACACTTAATTCTTAACCCTTTTATTTGGTTGTAACATTACCCAAATTTTTTTTTTTTTTTTTTTTTTTTTTTTTTTTTTTTTTTTTTTTTTTTTTTTTTTTTTTTTTTTTTTTTTTTTTTTTTTTTTTTTTTTTTTTTTTTTTTTTTTTTTTTAATGAGTGGAAAGTTCGGTTACATTCTATTTTGTTTATGAAATGAAAATTTACATTTGATTAAGAAATTAATAATTTTATTGTTTAAATATTATTTAAAAAGGCAGTGGCGTGGTTCAAATATTTGATAAACTGGTTTAATAACAAATGCTGCACACATCCTTCATATAATTATGAAATTCTTTCAATAAAAAATTATTTATATTTGTTACAAAATAAAAAAAGTGACCATTTTATGTGCAACGTAAAGAATCAAAATATATGTTGGAAGATTATTATTATTAAAAAGAGTGGTCATTTAAAAAAAGAAATGGTACTGATTTAGAAGTTACAAAGGAGATAAGAAAGGATTTTTGCGGAATGAACCGTTGGGAGTTGAGAATCGAGTCAAAAAAATATATCTATAAAATATAGGGCCCAAGGCAACATTAGGAAGGAGTTATTTGAAAATAATGAAGACGATTATTATTAAATTGAATTACATCTGTGAATTTATGACAGAACGGGGAATGACTAATTGTTCAAAGGACGAAATTTGAAAGTTGTAATTTTTTTTAAATTCATGAACCATTAAATTAAAAGAACGTAGAAAATTAGGTTATAATTTTATTTATCAAATGACAAAATTTTATATTTGTGTTAAATATTTTGTGTTCATTTTTTTTTTTTAAAAAAATTATTTTACCGACGAATACTAGACATACTGACAGATAAACAAGTACTGCCTACACATCAATTTGCATTCCGTTCCCATTTCACTCAACATTTCATCAACTACACCGTGTAACGGATTTCATATCAATCTCATTCGAGAAAAGACTATATGCTACTGGGGCATGTAGACTGGAATCATCATCTTGAGTGACGTAGATTGTGATACTTTTCCTGATAAAAAATCAAAATAAAGGCTTAAATGATAAGAAATAAATAAATAAAATACAATTATTACAAAATATGTTTGAAAAAACAAATGATCCTTTCCATACCCTCTTATTATGCTTATTCATCCTAAAATGAAGGGGACGTGACAGCTAAATTAATCGGGGATGAAATATATCCTGAAGGCAGTGGAAATAAATTGAATGATAATACCCCGCCTGCTTGTTTACAAATGGGCCATTGGCTCTAATACAGTCGGCCATTGTGCCACCTGAGTGCTGTAATTTTTCCCCTTCCAAAGCGTCCGAATTGTTCCTCCTAGGAGGGAACTGGAAGTATTAATGTTGTATTTTCCTCCGCCATCAATCCATTCCGTTCCAGTTAAGGAACTGCGCTATTGTGGCCCAAGAAGACAAACTTTGTCGTAGGGTTCCAGTTCGCTGTACTTTTCTGTCGTTATTGGTCCGGCCCAACTCATTGCCGATACTTTTTTTTTCATTCAAACTTTTTCAATGGTCTCCTCGTAATATCGGGGATTAGAAATATTTAGGTTACTTTTCTTCCCATTCTCGTTTATTATTACTCATCCGTTTATTGTATACTGTTATTTTTTCTATTATAAACCAATCAGTAAACCGTATAATGTTTACAAGAAAATGTATGATTGTGTTCTAATAATATATTTATATAAAAAAATTAATTTTAACATTAAATAAAAATTGATTTTTTTTTACATGGATATTATACATAACTATTATGGATAATATTACATACCCCAGTCTTTTTTAATTTAACGTTGTTTTTTTCGCATTCATTTTGACACTCTGTAGCTCTGTTGATATTGCTCGTGTTGAAAATTAGCAAAAGTTTCCTTATCAAAAGTTTAATTGAGAATATTTTTCGTTAAATAAAATTTGTCGCTAGTATCTACCGTTTAGGATTTATATTGGTTTGAAAGAAAAAGTCACGTTTAAAACAGCTATTTTCTATCAACTTTGTTTCTTTCGAATAATCATTGATTATTAATTTAAATAACTTGGAAAACACAGCAGATTATTTATAGAAATATTTTCTATCTATTTTTTTCCCATTCAGAGAGATATTAATTTTTGTTTAAATAATTTAATGATATTTACAACTGTATACAACATAAGCTACTAGAAAATAAGATTAAAATAGCATGTCCATAACTAGTTGAGTAAGAATTACTTATTAGAAAAACTTCTATTCGTACATTACATGGTCTCTTGGCCATCTATTCAGACTCCTCGGAGGGGAATCGGGAATCGAGTCTCAAGCAAGTTAGGAGATTAGTGGAATTGAGTAGCTATGGAGTTTATTATGAAAGTATATTTATCTAGTTTGGGCTAAATCACCAACGTACGGAACGTATTAAGATCTCTCTAAATAAGTTTATTTATGACATAGTAAAGATCATTGAGGATTGTAGGAAGGGTCTTGGATTGGATAAAGGAAGAATTAGGTTAAGTGGCGTCCCAAAATTTAACTGTCCAAAAAGGTCTCATATCTGCCATGTAAATAACTGAACAAAGAATTTTCCTCCTCAAATACTGTTTCCATTCCCTCTTTTCAAAGTTCATTGACCATATTCTCAGTAACTTATCCATCTGTAAACCCCTTTCCTCAAAATAAGAATTTTTAACATTTAAATTTAAATAAATAATTCTCAACCTCCAACTCCGGGAAATCATATTACAGATCCATAACCTTAACCATAAAATGTCTTCGTTAAAATAAACATCCGTCATTTATTGGAAGATTTCTGCGTTGGTATATTAAATGATGGAATAGTTTATTTACGACCAGCGGTTTTTGTCGTTTTGGTCTAGTAAGTAATTCTAAGTAAGACGTATATCCAAATGGAGTCTCAGGTAGGACAGGAAGTCACAGGTTTACCACGAAGGGTAAAAGTTATTTGATGTGGATTTGATTAAATTTATTTTAATCATCTTAAACCTTTTAACTTTTAATATTATAAACCAATCTCTCTGGTTTGTAATATGAGATTGTAGTGTTTGGGATGGAATGAGGGGAATATTATTTACTGATAACAAAGATGTGTCATCAGCGTACGTGGTGAGGACGGTTCTAGGATGGGATAAGCAATAGAAAATTAAAACTAATTTGTTGATTACAAATTAAAAAATGTTTCTGTGTACTACGAGTAGGGAAGGGATGAGAAATGGCCGAAGATCCTCATGGCACCCTTCCAGAGCACATAAAAATTCCTGTCATTCTATCGCCAGATAAATTATCAATAATACAGCCCCTATCTAGTTTAGTTTACATTTTTCCGAATTTTTTTTTTTCCCTCCCTATATGTGATATTGTTGATATTCGATGCTAATATTCCGAATAGGTATGACGAAATATTTTAATGATTTTATTTATTTATTTATTTTTTGGATTCTATTTCTGCTTCTTTTTTTTTAATTTTATTTAAATAGTTTTTTTTTTTTTTTTTAACATTTGTTGAGTAACTATTACAATCTCACACAAATGTGGGCAATAAGCAATACAGATGATTTCATGAATACATTCTCAAATTAATTTTATTTAAATAAAATGAAAATATAGGTTTCATTATTAGGTTAAGTTTTTTTTTTTTTTTTTTTTTTTTCAGCAATGTTTTAATTTTAATTTGTTTTGTTTTTTATGTCTCTTAGAAATAAGTAATTGTTTTTAAATTTTTAATATCTTTAATTATTTTTTTTTATATATTGTATGATTTGAAGTTCTTTATTTGTTTATTTTTTCACTTTAAATATTGAATTATATTATGAGGTTCTTTATTTATTTATTTTCTTATTTTCATTTATTTCTTATTGGAGATATTGTGTGAATAGATCCAGAAAGGCATTTTTATTACTTATGGCTGTTTGTAAAGCAGATTTTAATACTTAATTAATACAAGATTGTTTTAAAATTAAAAAAATAAAAATAAATATGGAATTTAAAAACATTGTTGAACCTATCTTTAATCTTTTTTTTTTTTTAAACGTATATGTACTATTTTTTTTTATATACGTTTTTTATATACGATATATATATATACTAAGGAGCTATTTGTTTTCTGATTAAACTAATTAGTTAGAATTAACATACTATAATTTGGAATACTTTAATTAATTTAATGTTCGCAAAAAAAAAAAAAAAAGTGAAATTACACTAAGTTGGTTTGTAAAACTCTCCTTATTTACTGAAAAGCTGAAATAAATGGCGTGTCTTTTTCCCTTTTTTTTTCATTATTTTACCTCTGCTGGTGGGAAACTGTAATCTCAGTTACACGATTATGAATTTCCCTGGAGTAATCTCTTGAATTACACAGGAGAATCGCTGTTCAGAAATGTTAGATTGAATCATTCTGACATTGCGATTAATAGAAAATAATGTTTTTAAATGTGTGATGATTATAAACTTAAATAATAATAAGATGAGTGTTTGATGTGGTGATAAAAAATATACTGTTCTTGAAAATTCTACATTTTCTCTATTCTCTTGGCGTTTTATACAATTCAGATTTTTCCTGTAATTTTGCGATTTTGAGGTTTTAAATTTTGTGAGCATTGTTTTTTATATCTGGGTTACTTGGATAGTACGATATACGTATTCAGTTAATAAGCTTTATTAAAAATCTCTGAATCTTTTTCGATCAACGTCAATCTAGAATAACCCTTTTTCTCATATTATCCTAAAATCATGCCATTTCTAAAATGCTCTGATTCTTTTCCTTGCAATGCCCGTCTAATTTTATAAAAATTACAGGACTTTTTGAATGATCTGTTATTTTGTAGATATTTTGTACATAATATTCGTAATAAATATATCTTTAGTTTAAATTTGAATAAATAAGAGATTCTCGTAAGTATCACTCGCTGGGCGGGGAGTAAATCTTCCCAATTTTCATGAATACTTAATTTGTAATTTTAGTAACATAATTGTTTTTTTGGAAAATCAAGAAATAATCTAGTTTTTTATCGAAAGTGTACCGAATAAAAAAATTAATGATAGGAAAAATATTCTCCTCCTTATAGGAGGGAAATCCAAGCCCAAAATAATCCCCACGCTGCTCTCTCAGCCGCATTCTCAAAAACCTAGATATTTTATTAGTTAGTAATATAATATAATAAATGTTTATCTAACGTTTATTATAGAGTAACAATGAGGAAAATATTTTGTTATAATAAAATGGTATTTCATGGTATCTGTGACTTATATCTTAAATACAGGTTTTTCCTTAAATATTGAGTTTTTAATTTAAATATTGGAGCTTATTAAAAATCTGTATCTAAATGAACTGCTGGCTCTTAAAGATCCAAAAGATGATCTCAAGTCAATGAGGCACGTGAAGGGATTTCTTTTTTCTCTTTTTTTTTTTTTTTACAAAAAGGTTACAACACAAAGGGAGGAGATTCAAATAAGTACATGCAATTAGATTCCTTGTTTAATTTATTAATAGTTAGAAATGTAATTAAGGAAGGAGTTTGTAAAACAACCCACAAAAGATCAGGTATTCACATCCAGGATTGACCAGTACCTAATTTTTTGTACCTAAACAAAGAAATAATTTCCTTTTCGATCATTTTATCGATTTATAATTAATGGTGCCATCTAACCTTCTGATAAGAGTACATCTTTATGCCGGCGCCACGTCGTATTAATCTCCCCATCGATTAAAGCTTGCGGGAGACCCATTACACACCCTTAACACGGTGGTCAGATATTTAGGAGGCAATCCGTTCATGTATACGATAGGGGTCCTTCGCAAGGATTGTTTTCTGATAAAGGATCATATGTTCTGATCACCTGTTGTATATTTCTTAGTAATCGCCTTAGTCAGGCTTACCTTTCAGTTCTTCTCGTATCAAATCTTCACAATCCTAAATCCTCCTAGAATAAACTTATCCGTAACTATCTAAATGTCCTTTGTAGAATTGGCATAAACAAGATACTTATTTTTCCATGAAAAGCTATACATCAACTTAAATCCACTAATATCCAAATTATTTCCCATTGGATGCCCGATAATCATCAGAAAATGGTAAAAAAAAAAATTCTGGGGCCATTTCCCCTTATGAATCATTGTAATGAACCACATAATGGCGACCTAGTTGCATTTCATTTTAAAACAAAGAATAAATTAATCAATAAACTAAATAAAATTTTCCAAATATAACACTGAAAATATAACGAAACAAACAGTTCAGTTCGACATCATTCATATTCTTTGGCTTTTCCAAGAAGTTCTCGGTTAGCTTATAGGATGAATTATTTTATCTCTTT